>OX387261.1:1964424-2004424 GCA_947562095.1 Branchellion lobata
GTGTCTAGTTGGTCTTGCTTCTGATATTGCTTGTGTTTTTTTTTAGCTGAAGATTTTGAAGATGGTGACTAAATTATTTGCAGGCGTCAAGAATTTCAACTGTGTCTCCATGAATGCTGTGTCGGGTTTAAAAAACTTTTTTGTGACGTGAGTTTGATGACGGTACACCTTGTGGGGTTGGAGTTCATCAACCATGTTTGCTTCCATTTTTCCAAGACTGCAAGTTTGCTCCTAAAAATCTGTCGGTCGTGGATCTTCTCGATGATTTGAAGACCGCACTGTCATCAGCAATTGAATTGAAGAGCGTAGAGTAACCACCATTTATTTTAGAGCGCGAGTGAAAAACTTGATTAGACACTTTTTGGTGATGGAAAGCATGAAACTTCAAAAAGGATCATATGACCTTGAAGTACATAGAACATTGGCAATTTAAAAATTTATCTACTTGTTTTTATATTTTTTTCATTGTTATAGTTTAGGCGCCATTTGCAAGGCGGCTTTTTAAATCTAGCTCCTTAAATCAATTGTTTAAGCCTGAAAAACTTTGAAAAAAAATGTTTTATTTTGTATTCAATTATTAGTTTCAGATTTATTAAAGTTTTTTCCTATTTGTTTTCCATGTAAAATGGTTGCTTTAGATCGTCTTTAATCGAGACGGTGTAAGCGTAAGTTTATTTTTTAAAATTTGTTTATCGGATAATTTTTTTGCTATACCAAGGTTAGTAGCATTTCTTTCCTCACGGGTTTTTAATTATTTGAATGGTAGATTTATTTTTTTACAATAATCCCAATGTGATTTTGCCTCTGGAAACCCGATTAGCGATAAATCGTCTTGGAATCGGCAGAAATCAGAAGGAAAAAGAGCAGGTAGGATGGTCGAGGAAAGGTGCGCCAAACACAATAAAGACCGCCATGAACTGATTCCACTTGTTTCAAGACGTCATCAGGCTCAGAAAACTGGATCTTCGGTTTTAATTGGGTTTCAGAACGTGAGATCACTGAACAATAAATTGGAAGATGTGGTAGGATTAATTCAGGACTTTAAAATGGATGTGATGTTTATGGCAGAAACATGGCATAATCCGGAGTCAATCAGCATAAGTAAGCTGCCGAGCCGGGATCTTGTGGTCTTCGAGAAAGCAAGGCCAAGACTTCCCGAGTCAGTTAACACCCTGCTCACCAACCATGGAAGAGTGGCAGTGGCTTTCAACTCCATGTTCCAAGGAATGCTATTAAAGTTAACTTCAACTGCCAGTTTTGAACATCTGTGTGTGAGAATAAGCTCAAGCTCCAAGTCAGTCATCAGATTGGTTGTTTATCGCACAGGTTCTGCTTCTTCATTGTTTTACAAGGAATTTGAAAACACCTTGAGTATTCTGGCCACATACACTAAAGAGGTTTTGATTCTGGGTGATATCAATTTTCACTTGGAGCAGTCTGACAACACAGATGCACAAACATTTCTCAACATTTTAAGGTCCCATGGTTTTGATTCGTCCACAAACCAACCCACCCATAACCAAGGAGAATGGCTTGATGTGATAGCATCCAGAAAGAGTGTCAACATCAACTATATTGATAGTGGCATTTCCGATCACAAGCTGTTTTGTGCAGTTGTGAAATGCTCAAACCACCTCCCATCTATCGACAGCTCCAAATTGGACGTTGACATTTTTTGGACACTGAAAAGTTTATTTCAGAACTAAAGCTGTCTCCGCTTTCAGCTGCCACAAGTCTTAATGTAATCTCAGCTTCTGACCTTTATAATTCCACTTTGTCAGGAATCCTTGACAAGATGATTCTTTTTAAAACCGTTAGAATACATGAAAAACCTTCTGATCCATGGTTTGATTGGGAGTGTCGTACCTCGAAATGTCTGAAAAGAAGTTTAGAAAGGATCTACATGAGGACCAAGAGTGAGAATGATTTTGCCGCATGGATGGGTCAGAATAAACTCTACAAAAAACTGTGTAGACACATGCGTAGAGATTACTGGAATAATAAACTCAGTGATCCAAAAAACAAAAGGGCTAACATTTGGAGCCACATTAATAGTGTCTCTGGTCGAGGAAAAAGATCTTCTGCTGACGGAATTCAGCCTGTTGAATTCCAATCTTTTCTGTTAAAGAAAGTTGAGTCAGCGAGAAACTCAATCCAAGCCAGAGAAAACCCCATTTATTCAGCTTATGCACAAGAAGTTGGTTTCAGTAGGTTCCAGGATGTGGATAAGGATGAGCTACTGCCAGTTGTTCAGAGCCTTCCCAACAAACAGTGTGCGTCTGATCCAATACCCACTTGGCTTTTGAAGAGGATTTCTGAAATGATTTTACCTTTTGTAAAAAGTATGGTCAATCAGTCTTTTTCTGAGGGAATTGTCCCAAAGTCTATGAAATCGGCTCAGGTTACAAAACTGTTGAAAAAGCCTAGTCTTGATCACAACGTTGCTTCATCCTACAGACCCATTTCTAATCTGCCTGTTTTGTCCAAGCTCTCAGAAAGGCTTGTTCTCAACAGAGTCATGAGCTTTTTAAATAATTCTAATCTTCTCCCTACCCACCAATCAGGTTACCGTCGTCATCAATCCACTGAAACAGCTGTAACAAAAGTGTATTCAGACATTCTTGGTGCAACCGATGATGGTAAGCTCTCCATCCTTATACTGTTAGACTTGTCAGCTGCCTTTGACTCAGTTGATCACAGTATTTTGTTGAAACGGCCTGAAAACACATATGGCTTTGATGGCCTCACACTGGAATGGTTCAAAAATTACTTGAGTGACAGATCCTTCAAGCACAAGCTAAAATCATTAGGATTAAGGAGGTTCAGCGTCAGCGGACCTAAGTTGTGGAACAACCTGCCTAACAGCTTAAAATCTTCAAGTTCAACAAAAGCATTCTGTAGATCTCTGAAGACTTACCTATTCAATAAATCATTCCCTCCATCATAATTAAAATAATACTGGTCTTTTTTAAAAATAATTTATTTTTATTTTCATTTTTTCACTTTTTTTATTTAATTTTTAATTTTTCACAATAGTTTTAATAATAGACGTTTTTGAGTGGCTTCGAAACTCTACTGGGTTAATGCCACTGTAATAATATTCGTTTTTGTATTGTATTGTTTTGTATTTATAATTTATATTTAATTCTTTCTTTTTATTTCTGGGTCAGAAGAAATTCTACAAAAAACTGTGTAGACACAAGCGTAGAGATTACTGAAATAATAAACTCAGTGATTCAAAAAACAAAAAGGCTAACATTTGGAGCCACATTAATAGTGTATCTGGTGGAGGAAAAAGATCTGCTGACGGAATTCAGCCTTATGAATTACAATCTTTTCTGTTGAAGAAAGTTGAGTCAGCGAGGAACTCAATCCAAGCCAGAGAAAACCCCAGTTATTCAGCTTATGCACAAGAAGGCGGTTTCAGTAGGCTCCAGGATGTGGATGAGGATGAGCTTCTCAAGGCTATTCAGAGGCTTCCCAATAAACAGTGTGCGTCTGATCCATTACCCACTTGGCTTTTGAAAAAGATTTCTGGAATGATTTTACCTTTTGTAAAATGTATGGTCAATCAGTCTTTTTCTGAGGGAATTGTCCCAAAGTCTTGGAAATCGGCTCAGGTTACACCACTGTTGAAAAAGCCTAGTCTTGATCACAACGTTGTTTCATCCTACAGACCCATCTCTAATCTGCCTGTTTTGTCCAAGCTCTCGGAAAGGCTTGTTCTTAACAGAGTCATGAGCTCTTTAAATAATTCAAATCTTCTCCCCACCCACCAATCAGCTTACCGTCGTCATCGTTCCACTGAAACGGCTTTAACAAAAGTGTATTCAGACATTCTTGGTGCAACCGATGATGGCAAGCTCTCTCTCCTCATACTGTTAGACTTGTCAGCTGCCTTTGACTTAGTTGATCACAGTATTTTGTTGAAACGGCTAGAAAACACATATGGTTTTGATGGCCTCACACTGGAATGGTTCAAAAATTACTTGAGTGACAGATCCTTCAATGTACGCTGCAGTGAGACAGAATCGGAATTTGTTGACTCTCCAGTGGGTGTCCCACAAGGATCTGTTCTTGGACCATTGTTGTTTTCTCTATACACTGGAAACCTTGAAAAAAGAGTTTTGAAAAACAAGCTGGGATTTCATCAATATGCTGATGACACTCAAATATATGGTCACTGCAATAATGAAAGCACAGAAGACTTGCAGATAAGAGTGTCTGAGTGTGTAGATGAAATCGCATCATGGATGAGAGCCAATTGTCTCAAGCTCAACAGTGAGAAGACTGAGGTGGTCTGGTTCTCTTCTCGTTGGAATCTGACAAAATTCCGAACTATTCTGTCCGTGTATTAGAAAGCAACATCTTTCCATAAAAATCTGTAAGGAACTTGGGAATATCTATGAATAGAGACCTCACGATGTCAAAGCAGATATCAAAAACAATACAGATGTGTTTTACGTCTCTGCGTCAAAAAAAATCCATCAAGGGATGTTTGACAATGGACTCCTTGAAAACACTTGCATCGGCCTTAGTTTTGAGTCGTATTGACTATGGCAACATGGTTTTAGTCAGCTTATCTTAGGTAACAACGCAGAGTATTCAATCCATAATCAATACAACAGCCAGGCTCATTACAGGAGTAAGAAATTATGATCACATTACCCCTGTACTCAAGGCGCTTCACTGGCTGAAAATTGATGAAAAGATCGAGTACAAAATTGCTCTGCAAATGTATAAGTGCTTGTCCAACGAGGGTTCTGCGTATCGGACACGTGACCTAGTTCCAGTTGCTAGTCTGCCGGAAAAACAGAGACTGAGATCGGCTAAGTCAAAGGACGTTGTTCCCAACAAGCACAAGCCAAAATCATTAGGATTAAGAAGGTTCAGCGTCAGCGGACCTAAGTTCTGGAACAAGCTGCCTAACAGCCTAAATTCTTCAAGTTCAACCAAAGCATTCTGTAGATCTCTGAAAACTTACCTATTCAATAAATCATTCCCTCCATAATAATTATAATAATACTGGTCTTTTTTGAAAATAATTTATTTTTATTTTCATTTTTTCACTTCTTTTATTTAATTTTTAATTTTTCACAATAGTTTTACTAATAGACGTTTTTGAGTGGCTTCGAAACTCTACGGGGTTAATGCCACTATAATTATATTCGTTTTTGTATTGTATTGTATTGTATTTATAATTTATATTTAATTCTTTTTTTCAATTATTGTTGTCTTCATTAATTTTTTTTTTCAAAAACACTTTAAATAATTTTTTTAAATTATTTTCATCAATATTAACTTACTAAGATATTCGAGCCACTACCTGATTACGTAATCAAAGCCTAGTGCAAGTCTCAGTCAGATGAAACTTATTGTTTATACCGTGGACCACTAGCCTGGTTTCTAATTCTACGTGAAAAAACTAAAGTTTTTGAACATTGTGATTTTTGCTAAACAATTGTTTTGATTAGACTAGATTTCGTTTGAAGTTTTTCTTTCTACATTATTTGAGTGCTTGTCCTACCTATTCAAATCATTTTCATTTCAAGTTTTCTTTTTTTTTCAATTTATCTATAGTTTTAACAAATGATTATGAAAAAATAACTGGATTAAACTGAATTTTTATTTGAGTCTTTCAACCTTCTGTTTTGCTCTTTTTTTCATACCTTTGCGTTTTATTTTGTTTTGTTCTAGGTGGAACAACTCGAAAAAACATCGCAAAAGGAAAAAAAGTCAAACAATCCTCAACCTATCGAAACTATTCTCCAAAACTTGCAATTGATAATTCTGTAGGAACAAGTGCATTTACACTCAATCAAACAAAAGCTTGGTGGCTTTTAAATTTTGGTGCACCTCATTATATTGATGAAGTGTATTTATACGTAGGAAATGCGTAAGTGATTAGTTTTTCCGTTTACGCTCTGCTTTAGATTTTAGACGCCTAACTTTCAAATCAAATTTTGATTCATTGGTTTTTATATAAACTTCCAATTTTTTTTGAAGTCAATAATATGGCATAAAAGAATTAAATTGTTTTTTAATTTTGCTTTTGTCAGATCATATGAAGTCATTTTGAGAGGTGCTGAAACTGAATTCTACACTCATTTCAAATTTTGCAAAAATAAAGGAATGAAAAAAAACTATCAGACATATGAATGTCGGCCAGAAAAAGCTTACGTGTATGTGGAAGTGTTTACATATAATAACTTCATCCGGATTTACGATGTTATAATTTATGGAAGTGAGTGCTTACTTTTATCAAAAGAATTTTGATCTACAAAAAATTATTATTGAAACTCAAAATCAACCTCAAACTTATTCGATCACGTTTGAACACAAAAAACAAAATTTTTTCAAACATAATCATTTTCACAAAATATCAAAACTCCTATTAAAACCAGACGATGGAAAACAACGCCCAAAAAAAAGTAGGAGTTTGTTTTTCTCTGGTGTGCTTGTTTATGAAACACCACAAACTTTTCATTTTGTTTCAGCACTCATTTATTTTGTTTGATTCAAAAATAGTGTGATTAAAAAAATGAATAAAGTTCTTCGAAAATTATAGTCAAAACACTGATGCTGGAATGGAATACTAAATTTCATTTAATTTTTTTCTATTAAGTTACATTATAACTGCAAATGTTTTTATAGTGGCATTAAAATTTCAAAGTTCCAAAGGCTTTTTCAGCAAAACACATGATGCTGAATTCAACTTCACACACAGTGAAACTTTGTTGAATCCATGAGTAAAAATTTTCAATAGAACTCATCTGTTTTTTTATGAATCATATTTGAAGTGGAAAAATCAACCACATCTGCATTGGATTTATGAGTTTTAAAATTTGAAATTTGAATCATATCTTAAAACCACAAAGCCTAACTTGCAAAGTTATTTCGAGTTTTTTCTTTATTTCTTTTATTTTCCTTCTCAGCCATTTCTTATATTTACAAGGAAGTTTGAGTGGATGAGCCCAGGTTTGACTTCTAAAAGCGGCAACTCATTCAAAGTAAAGATGCCGTTCCAGAGTGTTCAGTTGTTTAGTAAGAGAAAGCGGTTAAAACTCTTTCTATGGGAGCAACTTAGAACCCAGTGCTGAATGGCACATTGGAAATTTTTTGATTAGATCAGATTAGCTCAGATAAAACAATAATCAAAAAAAAATTTAACAGGGTTGTAACGGAAACCGCTTTTTGAAAAAATTTCACACTTTTTCTAAAAGAAACACTGATTAATTAATTTTTATGTGAAAACGATGTGAATGAAATTTTCAACTTTTCAGTTGTTTCAACATGACGTTGTAATCTACAAAATCAAAATCGTTTGACAAGTTTGACAATTTTGATAGTTTACATCATCAGTTGTACAAAGGATGTCTGAGTACACCATTATAGCAGTTGACTTTTGGCTTTAAAAAATTGGTGTTGTAAAGTAATAAATAAATTATTGTCGTAGACCTAAGAAAAACCGCTGATAATACGGTCGTACTCGGTTGCACACAATCATCCTAGTGTCTTCATTTTTTCATATAAATAGATAAATGTGTTGGTGTACAACTAGTTTGAAAAATAAAAAAAACATTATTGGTTTTGAAAAAAATAGTCGTGTGATTTCTGAAAAAGCTTTTAATATTAAAATCAAAAAAATATTTAAATCTATTTAAGTTGAATGCAAAACTATTCCAGTCTGAACTTAAAAAATAAAACTTCAGAATTAAGTTTAAAATTTTGAACACTTTTTGATTTCAAATAATTGAAAGGTAATTCAACAGATTATTACACCATGAACACTAGCGATATTTTAATTTCTTTGTCGACTTTTTAATATAGCCGTTTTCTCAAGTAGTGTACCTCTTTGTATTTCGTCATTGAGAAAATTTAACAGTTTTTGTTTTCATCCTTAAAACAGTTACGGCAGCGACCACTCCAACCACTTCTGATCTGAAACAAACTAAACCACCACCGGAATTAACAGGGGAAAATTTATCTGAACAACCCAACCAAAAAAGTATGAAGACGTGAATTCAACTTTTCCATATATAGTTGTTTTTTACTTACTTATGATGAAAATTTTTTTTGACACACTCTTTTCACGACAGTGACCACTACAATTACTTTTACCCAAAACAAACTAAATTACAACTGCTAACAACAACAGAACTTTCAATTGGGAAGAAAACTTATAAACAAGGTATTTCTTAGCGTTAAAATCTTAGTCCATAATTTTCGTGTGAATCTTGTTAAACTCAACAATATTTTACATAAGTTTGTTTTTATTATGTAATTTCATTTTTTTCCAATATCTTCTAATTTATTTACTATAAAAAAAACTATAAAAGTGACTTATAGACACTTATTTTATGATTTTTGACATAATTCTTTTTAATCTATGAGGTTTACGCATAATTCTGTAGTACAATTTTTTTGAATTATTTTTCTGTTTAAATCAGGTATTTCAAATTAATTTGTTTATGTAATTAAAGTTTTTGAAGTTAACAAAATTTTTTTCTGTTTTTTTAATTAACTCACGAAAAATTTAATTTTCAGAATTTTTACCTTTTTATGTGAAATGGATTGTTTTGTTTGGTTTTGCATTAATTTCCATTAGTTCCACTTTTTACATGTGAGTTCCGGAATCTAAAGAATGTTTTATAAAAAACATTGAAAGCAAACTATAGAAATACTTCGTAAAAATTAAAATGAAATAATAATGAATAAAACGTTACAATCATTCCTCAGAAACAGAATTATAAACAAAACGACTGAAGTGCTAACTGAAGCAGAAGAAAGAATGAAAAAAAAACAAAGAGATATTCCGAAGCTTTCCACTTTTTAATAGCTTCGCAGTTCACGTGTGTTTGGTCTTGACGATAACCTTGAAAGTAAAGCTTTCGAAAATATCACAAAAATATAATGCCAGAAGATCAAAAACTCAAAATGTAAAAGCAAAGAAACGAAAAAATTTCAAGAAATCGAGCATATGGTACCAAAAAATGAAAGATGAAACAAAGAAAAAATGCAAAATGATATTTATAATCAATTATAAATTAGTTTGAGAAGCTTATCGTGAAAAAGAGAAACCATTTTGATAAAAAAATATGATGAAATGTAAAAAATAAAATAAAAACACTTTTCAAATACTAAAAGCTATTTTGAATTTAGTCCAAAATAAAAAGTAAAAAAAAAATTATTAAAAAGATTTCAATAAAATTTGTAACATGTTAATGGTAAAATGTAAAATATGAAATTATGAAAAACAGTTAAATATACTAGCTCAAAGAATATCTAAAAAAAAAGACAAAGAAAATTAAAATAAATTATCAAAAATTTTGAATTTGAAATGAAATGAAAAAACAAAAAAAAATTTTTTAAAAAGATTAAAATTCATAATCTGAGTTTTTTTAAACAAAAATGAGCTCACAACTAAATAAAATATCCTAAAAATCGTAAAACTATTTTGAAATTATTTGTTTCGTGAAAGTATTTTGAAGATTCATCTTGTGTCTCAACATCTACTCCATCAACTAACATCTTCCATTCATCCCACACCTTTTTCAATCAGCCAAAGACATGGAGTTCTTACCCAGTCTTCGATAGACCAACTTTTGAATTTATTTCATTTAATATTTTTTGACAGGTGACACTGAAAGTGAAAATAAATTTCCAAATTTTTTCAATTGTTTTTTCATATAATTTAATACTGTTAAAGATTTAAAATTCATCACATACTTAATCTTTAGTGTTTTTCTATCATAAACTTATCAGAAAACATTGAAATTTTGTGAATTCCTTCTAATTATTTTTAAAATTTGAATTACTTCATATCAACATGAAATTGAAACGAAATGTATATATTTAAAAGTTCTAGAAAGACAAATTTATAAATAGAAAAAAAATAATTCATTAGAATATTATGATTTTTGCTAATTTTAAATATTTCTTAAACTTAATCTAGAAAAACCAAAAAAAAAACAACATTTTAAGGTTATCATATTCTGAAACAGTACATTTTTGAAATTTATATTCAATATTTTTCAAAGTTGCAGTGCTGTTTTTCAAATTTTTTTCAAGAGTTGGAAGCAAGAAATTGAAAAAGTTGAAGACATGCATTGCTAATGAAAACTTTAGTGGAAGTTTGTAGCGTGGTCTCTGAGAGTCCATAGTATAAAGAGCTAAAAGTGTCGATGCGGAACAAAGGGAGAGAAGAAATTACTAAGTTGATGGTTGGATTGTCTAAGGAAGATTTCTGTTGTTTTATATAAAAAAATTTGAAAAATGATAAAGCTACATTTTTAGTATGAGAGAAATTGAAAAGTCAAAAATAAAGCTCAAACTATAGATGGTAGAAAAAAGGGCAAGTTGAAAGTTTGATGAAATATCAAGTATGAAAAAAGATCCAATAAGTCGAAAGACATGCTAAAATGAATAAGATCAAACTTTGAAGGATTGAGTTTGAAAAACAGAGAATCACACCAAAGATTATTTTGCTATTATGAGAAAAAAGATTGAAGCTAGTAGAAAATAGGTTATTTAGGAAATGAAGTAAAAATAAAAGAGTCATCGGCATGAAGTTGAATATGAAGAGTGAATGATGAAATAAATTTCGGGGATTCAGAAAAAAAAAGAAAAAAAACAACCAAAAACACCAAATAGAAATAAAGAAAAAATAAAAAGAAAGTTGTATAAAGAAACTACAGAACTTCTGTTGGAAAGGTAAAAAAGATCCATTTAAAACAAGAACCAGAAATTTCAAAAGATCAAAATTGTTATAATTTTTGAAAAACAAGCGTTCATCAAGTGATTTAGAAATGGATTTTATTCTAGGCTAGTAAAGGGGAACGTAGTTAAGCCTTATAAGTTATAAAATTAAATTTTTTTGTTAAAACATGTACTTTAGGACCAGAGTCCGAATGATTTAATTATTTTAAGCGCATGAAAAGTTTGATAGATGCAGGTTACTGCTAACTCTTGAGAACAAATATTAATTGAGAATGTAAACATTACTTTTATTTCAAGATAGTTGGGAGAAATGTATTTTTATTGATACTTTTTTAATTGATTTCACTCCTGTTTATACTCTTTCTATTGATACTCTTCCTGTTAATAACTTTTTTTTTACTCATCCTATTGAAACTCTTCCAATTAATAATTTTTCTATTGATGGGCTAACAAACTAATTTTGACAACGATTGATTTTTGTGATTAGTCTCGGATGATCCGGATTCCAGATATTATTTTTAAATAAGACTTTTCCAGTATCACAACTTATTTCATTTCCAAAATGTTTTTTTTTAATTTGTCAAAAGTTGCAGAAAATGGAGAACGATTCGATAGAAAACTTCATAATTTTATTTTGAAAGTGACATTCTATTTGGAGAACAAATGCTAGCTGATTTCCACCTATCAGTTTAGCAGCACGAAAAACCGTTCATTTGGGAGAGCTTTTTAAACGTGGAAAAAACGCACATTACAAATATGTTGCTTAATTTACTAATCTTTTAAATAACAGCTTCAATATTCTTTCAAAAAATAGCGTCATTAAAAAAATCAACACCTTGAGATGTAATTGAATTCAAAATTTCTTGTGTAGTGAAAAAAATGTCCTATCAATTAAATGATCAAGTTTACTGATAACACTTATTTTGTCACCATCTAATCTTCTTTTAGAGTTTCTGGTTCTTCTTTTGATTGAATTTCTTTTTATATAATACAATACAATACAAACACAAATATTATTATAGTGGTATTAACCCCGTAGAGTTTCGAGGCCACTCAAAAACGTCTCTTTATTAAAACTATTGTGAAAAATTAAAAACAGAATGAAATAATTAAATAAATGAATATAAATAAAAATTATTTCTCAAAAAGACCAGTATTATTATTCTGATAGAGGGAATGATTTATTGAACAGGTAAGTTTTCAGAGATCGACAAAATGATTTTGTTGAACTTGAAGATTTTAAGCTGTTAGGCAGGTTGTTCCACAACTTAGGTCCGCTGACGCTGAACCTTCTTAACCCTAATGATATTAGTTTGTGTTTGTTGGGAACAATGTCCCTCAACTAAGCCGATCTCAGTCTCTGTTTTTCCAGCAGATTAGCAACTGCAACTAGGTCACGTGTCGGATATGCAAGACCCTCGTTGGACAAGCACTTATACATCTGCAGAGCAATTTTATACTCAATCCTTTCATCAATTTTCAGCTAGTGAAGCTCTTTGAGTACAAGGTTAATGTGATCATATTTTCTAACTCCTGTGATGAACCTGGCTTTTGTATTGATTATGGATTGAATAATCTGCATTGCCACCTTAGCTAAGCTGACTAAAACCATGTTGCCATTGTCATTACGATTTAAAACTAAGACCGATGCAAGTGTTTTCAAGG
Organism: Branchellion lobata; assembly: GCA_947562095.1. Taxonomy (NCBI): domain Eukaryota; kingdom Metazoa; phylum Annelida; class Clitellata; order Hirudinida; family Piscicolidae; genus Branchellion; species Branchellion lobata. The sequence goes on from OX387261.1 coordinate 1,976,809, forward strand.
AGTCCATTGTCAAACATCCCTTGGTGGAACCTATTTGTCGCAGAGAGATAAAACACATCTGTATTGTTTTTGATATCTGCGTTAACTTCGTGAGGTCTCTATCCATAGATATTCCCAAGTTCTTGACAGATTTTGATGGAAATACTTTCTAATACACGGACAGAATAACTCGGACAATTTTTCACAATCTGACGAGAAGAGAACCAGATCACTTCAGTCTTCTCACTGTTGAGCTTGAGACAATTGGCTCCCATCCAAGATGCGATTTCATCTACACACTCAGACACTCTTATCTGCAATTCTTCTGTGCCTTCATTATTGCAGTGGCCATATGTTTGAGTGTCATCGGCATTTTGATGAAATCCCAGCTTGTATTTCAAAACTATTCTTTCAAGTTCTCTAGTGTATAGAGAAAACAACAATGGTCCAAGAACAGATCCTTGTGGGACACCCACTGAAGAGTCAACAAATTCCGATTTCGTCCCACTGCAGCGTACATTGAAGGATCTGTCACTCAAGTAATTTTTGAACCATTCCAGTGTGAGACCATCAAAACAATAGATGCTTTATAGCTGTTTCAACTAAATACTGTGATCATGTTAGTCAAAGGCAGCTGACAAGTTTAATAGTATAAGGAAGGAGAGCTTGCCATCATCGGTTGCACCAAGAATGTCTGAAATCCTTTTTGTGACAGCCGTTTCAGTGGAATGAGGACGACGGTAAGCTGATTGGTGGGTGTGAAAAATACTTGAATTATTCAAATAGCTCATGACTCAGTTGAGAACAAGCCTTTCTCAGAGCTTGGACAAAACAGGCAGATTAGAGAAGGCTCTGTAGGATGAAGCAACAGTGGTATCAAAACCAGGCTTTTTCAACAGTGGTGTAATCTGAGCCCATTTCCATGACTTTGGGACACTTCCCTTAGAAAAAGACTAATTGATCATACTTTTCACAAAAGGTAAAATCATTCCTGAAATCTTCATCAAAAGCCGAGTGTGTATTGGATCAAACCCACACTGTTTAATGGGAAGCCTCTGAATAGCCTTGAGAAGCTCATCCTCATCCACCTCCTGGAGCCTAGTGAGATTCCCTTCTTGTGCATAAGCTAAATAAATGAGTTGTTCTCTGGCTCGGATTGAGTTTCTTGCTGACTCAACTTTTTTCAACAGAAAAGATTGGAATTCAACAGGCTGAATTCCGTCAACAGACAATCTCTTTCCTCGACCAAAGACACTATTAATGTGGCTCCAAATGTTAGCCGTTTTGTTTTTTAGATCACTGATTTTGTTAATCCAGTAATCTCTACGCTTGCCTCTACACAGTCTTTTGTAGAGTTTCTTCTAACCCAGCCATGCAGCAAAAACATTCTCACTCTTGGTCCTCATGTAGATCCTTTCTAAACTTCTTTTCAGACATGTTGAAATAAAACACTCTTGATCGAACCATGGATCAGAAGGTCTTTCATGTTTTCTAACGGTCTTAAAAAGAATCATCTTGTCAAGAATCCCTGACAGAGTGGAATTATATAGGTCAGAAGCTGAGTCCACATCAAGACTTGTGGCAGCTGAAAGCGGAGGCAGCTTTAGTTCTGAAACAAACTTTTCAGATTCCAAAAAAATTCCCACGTCTAATTTGGAGCTGTCGATAGATGAGAGGTGGTTTGAGCATCTCAAAACTGCACAAAAGCAGCATGTGATCAAAAATGCCACTATCAATATAGTTGCTGTTGATACTCTTTCTGGATGCTATCACATCAAGCCATCCTCCTTGGTAATGGGTGGGTTGTTTTGTGGACGAATCAAAACCATGAGACCTCAAAATGTTTAGAAATGTTTGTGCATCAGTGTTGTTAGACTGTTTCAAGTGAAAAATGAAATTACCCAAAATCCAAACCTCTTCATTGTATGCGGCCAGAATTCCCGTGTTTCCAAATTCCTTGTAAAACAATGAAGAAGCAGCACTTGTGCGATAAACAACCAATCCGATGATTGAATTGGAGCTTGAGCTCATTGTAACACACAGATGCTCAAAACTGGCAGTTGAACTTAACTTTAACATAAATCCCCGGAACATGGAATTAAAAGCCACTGTCACTCCTCCATGGTTGGTAAGCAGGGTTTTCACTGACTCGGGAAGTCTTGGCCTTATTTTCTCGAAGACCACAAGACCCCGGCTCTGCAGCTTACTTATGATGATTGACTCCGGGTCATGACATGTTACTGCCATAAACATCATATCCATTTTATAGTTCTGAATTAATTCTACCATATCTTCCACTTTATTATTCAGTGATCTCACGTTCAAAAACCCAATTAAAACTGGAGATCCAATCTTCTGAACCTGGTGGCGTCTTGAAACAAGTGGAATCAGTTCATGGCGGTCTTTATTGTGTCTGGCACACCTTTCCTTGACCTTCTTACCTGCTCTTTTTCTCCTCGGTAGTGCCACTTCTTCTGATTTCTGCCGATTCCAAGACGATTTATTGCTAATCGGGTTTCCAGAGGCAAGATCACATTGGGATCTTCTGTTCTTTTTTTTTCATTTGGTGTACTTCAGGGTTCTTATTTTGGTCTTCTTTTTATTCTTCTTACTTCTGAATTCCCAGGAATTCTTTCTTCATTCTTTTAGAATCAACTTCATTCTCATGACTTTTACATCTTCAGTTCGTTTTCTCAATATGACTTATTTTCTACCATCTCTATATTTTTTTTATCGTATTTGTAATATACCTTTTTGAAGTAATTTTATGTTCCATAAACTCAATCCTTCAAAACCTGATCTTATATATTTAACAAGTCTTTTTAACAACCTAATTATTTCATGGAAATACTACTATCAAGTCATGTTTTTCAATGAAACTTATGCATTTAATATTAAAACATAAAAAAGTTTGAAATACAGACATTGCGGTGAAATCGTCAACCTACGCCTAAATAAATACCGTTTGCCAATTTACTCAACAAGAAAGTAAATAAGTGTTGAAAGGCATCGCAAAAAACTGTGGTCTCCAGACAGATTTACTTGTGAATATGAAAAACGGCTGAAAAAAAAAGACATTACAGCAAAATCATCAATCTACAGAAATACCTTTTGCCAATTTACAAAACAAAAAAGGGATCAAGTGTTGAAAACATTGCAATGAATTGTGGTATCTAAACAGAATTTTCTGTGAAAATGAGAAATGGCTGAAAAGGAAAATTAAAAAAAAATAAAAAAACTTGAAATATTTCCAATTTTTATAGTATGTGGTTTTAAGAGATGATTCAATTCTCAACTTCTAAAACTCATTCAATTGATTTTAATAGACAATTCTGCTTTTGAATTTTTTAGAACATATTAACATTTTTTTTTCGATTAATTTGATGGAAAATTCTTGAATTGTCATTCATACACCGTTTCAAAGATGTCAGATCTCACCAACAGAACCACGGCACGCCTCATCAAATCAGATCAAATCACAAAAAAACATAACGGGGCATACAGCATCACAACATTTTTCACTTCATGTCAAAACGTCCCATTTTAGCAATACAATGAAAACTAGACCTTACCACACCACGCCACAACAATCCACAAAGACTGATCTCACACTATCTACACAAATCAAAACCAAGTCACACTACAAAAGGCAAGGCCATACCTAATCAAAAACAACTCCCACAGCACAGTACAAACATCCTCATACTATTAAGTTACTTTCTGTGGCTACAGTACACCAGACAACAGTAACCACAATACATTCCACCACACCAAACCACTGCCATCACTGCACTTCACATCTTCAATCAACCACAAAGTATCAACTTTTCCCAACATGTAAAACCAACACATCATGTATTGCCACAACGGAACGCTAAGCATCTCACCCCAATGTACTAATTAGAACTCATCCCACTAAACTAAATCAAAAATCAGAAATTTCTAATCCAAATTTTTTTACACAAAGATGAACCAAATATTGCTACACCAATGGGAAATAACGAATCCACACCAGCTCACATAAAAAAAGTTGCATAAAGCTACACCCCACTTCATTACACTCTACCGCGTCATTTTTCAGCAAGTATGACTAAAGCAAGAATAACACATCAGATATTAGCATACTTCAACCCATCAGACAATTTCATATCTCGTTAGGATATATTGTGCTGGGCTGCAATACGCCACTCGAAAAGTCGAATATTTCATAAAATTAACATCACTACAAATTGACACATCACAAACCAATAAAGTACAACAATCCAAAACACGTCACCCCATGCTCTACCAAATCTACAACGAAGTACATTTTATCACATCACATCTCACATTCTAGCAAATATAACACGACACACCAATTTGACTACAACATACCAAGTCACGAAACAAAAATCCACAACACCAATTCCTAGTACATTATTTTCAACCATATTTCTTTACATCCGACTCCATCATATCACACCACAAGCCAATAAACCAACACTACCTTTCGCTAAACCACACAAAATCTAAAAACAAAACATAAAACCATTATGAACTTTATCTAATCTTTTTGAAGCATTTTTATAGCCGAATGAATTAAAAATAAAACTGAGAAAACAAAAAATTTCTAAAATTTCTGAGTAATATAAAAAAATGATCACCAATTAAGTTAAAACATTTAATTCTGTGTATGCGTTGCAAACGTGATGCCAGTTATTGCCGCTGAGTTTTCATTCCTTAAATTTAACTATTTCAATCAATTTTTCCAAATTTTTTGAATGATTTATTGTTTTGAATTAATATTTCTTTGTGTTTAGTACTTTTTCATATTTTTCTTTTGCGATTTGTTCATTTCGTAGGTTCAATACCGACTTTTTTGACTGATAACATTCTGTTCTCGTATATTTCAATGTTTTCTTTTTTAGTTCGACTAATCGCCGTGTTGTTGACTTGATCTAATAAAGACTATAAACATAATATAGCTATTAATTCGAAGATTTTGTTATTCAATTATGAAAACAAATTTCATATCAAATAAATGTGATTATCTGAGTATATCGACATTAGAGCTTAAATATTTTCATATAATTATTCAACCATATCTCTAAAATGTTTTTGAAACAACGTTATTAGGTCAGCTATTGAAACGCTTCCTTTATTCTTTTTTTTTTCTTTTTTTTAATATTTTATATAAATATTTACATATATTTTTTTATCTTAATGTTTCATTTCATTTCAATCAAAACCTTTGTTAAACGCTTTTTAGAATTTTGTTCAAATGCGTTTTTAGCAAAACGGTTCTATTCATTGCTGAGCTACTAGGTGATTGAGCAGTTTAGAATGACGTCTGTTCAGTTTTTAATTTGCCGTTTTCGAGCTTCGTATTTCAGTTGTTCCGTTCACGCTTTACAGTGGAAAAAGTCAACCACAAGATTGCAGGCGCACTGACATGTTACAAAAAATTAATTCCATAAGGTGTAAAAATGAATAATTGTAATGAAATTAAAAAGAATAATTAAAAAAAATGAATGAAAGAATAATTTTTAAAAAATCGTTATTGAAGCGAATCAAGAAAAACGATGGAAATGGCACAGAACATGGTGAAAAATTGACATTTAAAATAATAAAATCAACTGAATGTCATTAGAACTGTTTAATGTTTGTTGAAAAAAGCAAAATCTGACAATAGAATCGAACTTAAAAATTTCAAAAATTTAGAATTGAGTCAAAGTTTATATTGAATGACTAATGAAAAACGTTTCATCATATTAACCAAAACTGGATTGTTCTGAAAAATTCAAAAGAAAAATTGTTTATCAAACCTGAGCCTTAAAAGTTCAAAATTGAATCATATATTGAAACCGCATAATATACATATTTGAGAGTTCATTCAAGTTATTTCCTCTTCAGCCAGTTCTCATATTCACGAAAAAGTCTGTCTGAAGACCACAATTTTTTGCAAGCTTTTAACACTCGCTCACTTTCTTGTTTTGTAAGTTGGCAAACGGTATTCCTCTAGCCAATCGGTTGACGATTTTATGGCAATGTCTTTTATTTCACCAGTCATCTCTCATATTCACAAGTAAGTCTGTTTAAATAACAAAGTTCTGAGCAATCCTTTTTAACACTTGTTCACTTTCTTGTTGAGTAAATTGGCAAACGGTATTTATGTAGGCGTTGGTTGACGATTTCACTGCAATGTCTGTATTTCAAACAATTTCAATGGTGGATTTGGCAATTATAGAAAAGTCTTTTGAAAATCTTTGCAATCAAAAAAATCTATACCTCTTAGAAAAATTAACTTTGTTAAAACTAACAATTAAAATTTCAAAGTTCGAATAGTAGTTTGGAGTGAGATGGGATGGAGTAGATTCTGCTCTGTTTTTGTTTGTTACATTTGTGTTATTGGTCTTGCATTCTCGTATTGCGTGATGTGGCTTAGTTTAGTTCGTTGTGACGGGTCTTGTTGAAGAATAGTGTCATGTTTTCTATTGTGGTGTAGTGTGTTGTAGTTTGATAAAGAGCATCGTGGTTTGTTTGAACTGTGTTCTTGTTTGGTGTGTAGAGTTGCGTGATAGTTTGGTGGCATTGGGTCTTGTGTAGCTGTGTTTTTTATGAGATTTTGGGTGGCTGGTCTAGTCCTTGGTCTGTTTGAAAGGTAATAGGTTTTTGGTGAAAAGAGTAAGAGCTCTTCACTTATTGAAATATATTTATTCTATGAGTTATGATGATTGGGCGCCATTTTCAAGGCGGCCTTTCGAATCTAGCTCGTTAAATCAGTTGTTTTAGCCTGAATAACTTTACAAATAAAAATTTTATTTTGTATTCAATTATTAGTTTCAACTTCATTTTAGTTTATTCCTATTTGTTTTCCAATGAAAATGGTTGCTTTAGATAGTCTTATCCGAGACGGTGTAAGCGTAAAATTATTTTTCAAAACTTGTTTATCGGATGAATTTTTTGCTATACCAAGATAGGTAGCTTTTTTTTATTCACGGGTTTTCAATTATTTGGATGATAGATTAATTTTTTTACAATAATCCCAATGTGATCTTGCCTCTGAAAACCGGATTAGCGATAAATCGTCTTGGAATCGGCAGAAATCAGAAGAAGTGGCACTACCGAGGAAAAAGAGCAGTTAGGAAGGTCAAGGAAAAGTGTGCCAGACACAATAAAGACCGCCATGAACTGATTCCACTTTCCTCAAGAAGCCACCAGGCTCAGAAGACTGGATCTCCAGTTTTATTTGGGTTTTATAACGTGAGATCACTGAACAATAAGGTGGAAAATGTGGTAGAATTAAGTCAGGACTATAAAATGGATGTTATGTTCATGGCAGAAACATGGCATGACCCGGAGTCACTCAGCATAAGTAAGCTGCGGAGCCGGGGTCTTGTGGTCTTCGAAAAAACAAGGCCAAGATTTCTCGAGTCAGTGAATACCCTGCTCACCAACCATGGAGGAGTGGCAGTGGCTTTCAACTCCATGTTACGAGGAATGCTCTTGAAGTTAACTTCGACTGCCAGTTTTGAACATCTGTGTGTGAGAATAAGCTCAAGCTCCAAGTCAGTCATCGGATTGGTTGTTTATCGCACAGGTGCTGCTTTTTAATTGTTTTACAAAGAATTTGAAAACACCTTGGGTATTCACATACAATGAAGAGGTTTTGATTCTGGGTGATTTCAATTTTCACCTGGAGCAGTCTGACAACACAGATGCACAAACATTTCTCAGCATTTTAAGCTCCCATGGTTTTGATTCGTCCACAAACCAACCCACCCAAAACCAAGGAGGATGTCTTGATGTGATAGCATCCAGGATGAGTGTTAACATCAACTATACTGATAGTGGCATTTCTGAGCATAAGCTGCTTTTGTGCAGCTGTGAGATGCTCAAACCACCTCCCATCTATCGACAGCTCCAAAATAGAAGTTGGATTTTGTTGGACATTTGAATGTTTATTTATGAACTAAAGCTGTCTCCGCTTTCAGCTGCCACAAGTCTTGATGTGAACTCAGTTTCTGATCTTTATAATTCCACTCTGTAAGGGATCTTTGACAAGATGATTTTTTTTAAGACCGTTAGAATACATGAAAGACGTTCTGATCCATGGTTTGATCGGGAGTGTCGTACTTAAAAATGTCTGAAAAGGTGTTAAAAAAAGATCTGCATAAGGACCAAGAGTGAGAATGCTTTTGCTGCATGGATGGGTCAGAAGAAACTCTACAAATGACTCCGTAGACACAAGCGTAGAGATTAATGGAATAATAAACTCAGTGATCCAAAAAACAAAACGGCTAACATTTGGAACCACTATAATAGTGTCTGGTCGAGGATAGAGATCTTCTGTTGATGGAATTCAGACTGTCGAATTCCAATTTTTCCAAGTTGAGTCAGCGAGGAACTCAATCCGAGCAAGAGAAAACTACATTTATTTAACTTATGCACAAGAAGGCGGTCTCAGTAGGCTCCAGGATGTGGATGAGGATGAGCTTCTCGAGGCTATTCAGAGGCTTCCCAATTAACAGTGTGTGTCTGATCCAAAACCTACTTGGCTTTTGAAAAAGATTTCTGGAATGATTTTACCTTTTATAAAAATTAGGATCAATCAATCTTTTTCTGAGAAAATTGTCCCAAAGTCTTGGAAATCGGCTCAGATTACACCACTGTTGAAAAAGGCGAGTCTTGATCACAACGTTGCTTCATCCTACAGACCCATCTCTAATCTGCCTGTTTTGTCCAAGCTCTCAGAAAGGCCTGTTCTCAACGCAGTCACGAGCTATTCAAATAATTCACATCTTCTCCCCACCCACCAATCAGCTTACCGTCGTCATCATTCCACTGAAACGGCTGTCACAAAAGTGTATTCAGACATTCTTGGTGCAGCCGATGATGGTAAGCTCTCCCTCCTTATACTGTTAGACTTGTCAGCTGCCTTTGACTTAGTTGATCACAGTATTTAGTTGAAACAGCTATAAAGCATCTATTGTTTTGATGGTCTCACACTGGAATGGTTCAAAAATTACTTGAGTGACAGATCCTTCAATGTACGCTGCAGTGGGAAAAAATCGGAATTTGTTGACTCTTCAGTGGGTGTCCCACAAGAAACTGTTTTTGGACCATTGTTGTTTTCTCTATACACTGGAAACCTTGAAAGAATAGTTTTGAAATACAAGCTGGGATTTCATCAATATGCCGATGACACTCAAATATATGGCCACTGCAATAATGCAGGGACAGAAGAATTGCAGATAAGAGTGTCTTAGTGTGTAGATGAAATTGCATCTTGGATGGGAGCCAATTGTCTCAAGTTCAACAGTTTGAAGATTGAAGTGAGCTGGTTCTCTTCTCGTCGGATTGTAAAAAATTGTCCGAGTTATTCTGTCCGTGTATTAGAAAGCAACATATTTCCATCAAAATCTGTAAAGAACTTGGGAATATCTATGGATAGAGACCTCACGAAGTTAACGCAGATATCAAAAACAATACAGATGTGTTTTATCTCTCTGCGACAAATAGGTTCCATCAAGGGATGTTTGACAATGGACTCCTTGAAAACACTTGCATCGGCCTTAGTTTCAAGTCGTTTTTATTATGGCAACATGGCTTTAGTTAGCTTACCTAAGGTAGCAATGCAGCTTATTCAATTCATAATCAATACAACAGCCAGGCTTATTACAGAAGTATGAAAATATAATCACATTACCCCTGTACTCGAGGAGCTTCACTGGCTGAAAAATGATGGAAGGATTGAGTATAAAATTGCTCTGCAAATGTATAAGTGCTTGTCCAACGAGGGTCCTGCGTATCTGACACGTGACCTAGTTCCAGTTGCTAGTTTTCCGAGAAAACAGGTACTGAGATCGGCTAAGTCAAAGGACGTTGTTCCCAACAAGCACAAACTAAAATCATTAGGATTAAGAAGGTTCAGCGTCAGCGGACCTAAGTTGTGGAACAACCTGCCTAACAGTTTAGAATCTTCAAGTTCAACAAATTCATTTAGTAGATCTCTGAAGACTTATCTGTTCATTAAATCATTCCATTCATCATAATAATTATACTGGTCATTTTTAGAAATAATTTATTTCCATTTGTTTACTTATTTAATTCTATTTTTAATTTATCACAATAGTTTCAGTAATAGAGGTTTTTAGTAGCCTCGAAACTCTACGGGGTTAATGCCACTATAATAATATTCGTTTTCGTGTTGTATTGTATTGTATCTAAACATTAGCTTTAAACCCTTCCACAAAAATGTAGGTAATCTTTTCGAGAACATTTTAAAATTTCATATAATCCTGTGGAGATTTCTAATGTACTACGAAGACAGGTAGTCGTTTTAAAATCAGATTCTGCACTTCTTAAAATGACATTATGTGATCTGAAAAAAGAGGAGTTGAAATAATCATTAATTTTCTATTGCCAAATTTTTAAGTTCAAATAAAGTTGAAAGTGTATATATAAACCAAAAAATCGAAAAAATATTAAAAAGTTTTTCTTTCAAAGTTTAAATCAGGGCGTTAATTGAAATACTAACTCATTCTCAGTGTGTAAAAGCACAGTGAAAACAATGTAAGCTGCACCGAGATTTATACGCCACCAAGCTCTTGCTTCTTCACCTGTTTTTGCCACCGTTGACTCATCTTCATCAATCGCTATTTTGTTCCCTAGTCCTTATGGGTTGAAAACTGTTCAATTTCTTTTCCCTTTGTTGAGATTCTCCGAAAATTTTGGTTTGAAATAAAAAAATAAAACTCAAAACTATGAAAAAAAAACAAGTAGTGTAACTAAGGGAAAAAAATTTTTCCGCCATCTGATGAATAATAAAAAATCTAATAAGCAATTAAAACTATGGTTGAATTCAGATAAAATGAAATAAAATAAAAATGATTTACATGGTGAAAACAAACACTTAAATACTGTAAGGAAGAAAAATTTCTTTGAATTCTTATCTAATAAAAAAATGGCTAGCAGGATTCACAAATAAAAAGTAAGAAAAACGGTGGTTAATAATTTCAAAGTATATCTACTCTAAGTTACTCAAATTATTTTTATAGCGCTGATTTCACACTGTTGAAAGGCGCGAAATTTATTTTTACAGAAGCTTGTATTTTCTATTTTTCTGACTTCTTTTCAAATGGGGACATTAATTTTTTAAACAATTCACACGTTAAAATCACCTTCTACCCTACCAGAAAAATTAAAAAAATTTTCAAAAATAATTGTAAAATGTATAATATAAAAAAAAGATCTCCTACTCAATCGTCTAGAAGCCCATAAAACTTCAAACAGACCAAAGACTACACCAGCCCCTCAACATCACGAAATGTACTTACAATATAATCTACACTACCAAACTATGGTACACTGCACAAAATTAAAACAAACTTCAACAAACCAATTATTCCCTATAAAATTAAAGCAAACTACAATGAAATAAAAAACAGCACAGTAGTATCAAACAAGAACCGTCACAAAAAACTACACCAAACCGAACGACTCATTTTATCATGAGAAAACACACCCCATAAAACATAAAATTCTCACCCACCACTACACAACACCACATCACACTGCACCATTAAAAATCACAATACAACATTCTAAACTAAAATTTAGTTTGTTGAATCATTATTAATGTATTAGCTTGAAAATCTTTGAAAATAAAAGTTTTTCTTCGTATTTAATTAATAGTCTCAACTTCATTCAAGTTTTTTTCTAATTATGTTTTTGAAAATAGTTATTTTAAACCGTTTTTTCCTGGACGGTGTAAGTTTACTTTTTTAAATTTATTTTTCGAAAATTTTTTTTTGCTACACCGAGATTAGTGAAATTTATTTAGGAGTTTTATTCATCTATAATCGTAGATATTTTTCGTACAAAAATCCAAATGTGATCTTGCTCCTGAAAACCCGATTAGCGATGAATCGTCTTGGGATCAACAGAAATAAAAAAAAGTGGCACTACCGATAAAAAAAAGGAAGTAGGTAGGTCAAGGAAAGGTGCGCCAAACCATTGAAGACTGCCATGACAGGAGTGAGAAAAAATGACCACATTACACCTTTTACTCAAATAGCTTCGCTGGTCAAAAATTGATTTTATAATTTTAAAATGTTACTTGGCCAATGAGGGTCTCACTTATTTGACACGTGACCTAGTTCTAGCTGCTACTCTGCCTAAAAAAACAAAAACTATGATCGGTTGAATCAAAGGATGTTTTTTTCAACAAACACTTGTTTTGTTGTCGAGCAGCCTGTTTAAAATCATAAAACTCAACAAAGTTTTGTCAATTCTTTGCATTATTATGATAATAATTGTTATCTTTTATCATGCGAATAATTCAATTTTTAACTTTTTTCAATTATTTTCACTTCATTCATTATAATTAAAATACTAATATGTTTTGGTGGCTATGAAATTCCATAGGTTCAGTTCCACTATGAAAATATTTTTATTATAATGTAATGTACTTCACTCCTTATCATAATATAATAACTAGAATTAAATTGAATTACATTCCAAAAAAATAGCACACTAATACAGCACACCACATTACAGCATACAAAAAACACCACATCAAACCACACCACAATTCGCCACATCAAAACATTCTACCACACATGACACACCATGCCACCCCACACCAGACCACGTTTATTCATTCATACTACGTTCACCACTACAACACATCAATTAAAGTAATTAAAAAACACATCACCGTATCACGCTACAAAAAATCCCCCATAACACCAATATTAAACCATCGCACACCACACCACAAACCACTTTTACCACATCTGACACCACACTAAACCACAACACACCCTACACACCCTACTTTCTTTCAACACGTCACATAACACTACACCACTGAACGTCACTTCACAGCCTACAACACTACATCGAACCACAACACATCACAACACACTACATTACAGTACACTACACTCAACCAGGTCAGACCAAAACACACTAAACCGCAACTAGTCTCATAACACTGAACCCTAGCATAACCAACTAAATGAAACTTCTCACCAAACTACACTTCGCTATATTATATCAGATCACATCTAAAAACGACACACCAGCTATCCTTAAAACACACCTCATCAGACCACACCACACCACATCAGACTTCACTCCCTACCACACTACATCACAACCCAACTCATCCCAGCAAACCACATCAAAAATAAGTTCATTCAACAAAATTCAACCATGATAAATTGAATCACACCTAATGACACCACACATCACCATAAAACACGATACAATTCTATATCTATTTCCACAACACCGCATCTCCCCCTACCATAACTTGGCACAAAACGCCTCAACACGTTCAAAAAAACACAGTAGAAACCACAACATATTAACTTTAACCTTTCCGAAACCTTGACATGGCCGAGTAAAAAGACGAAAACGATGAAAGAACCTAAAAATTTCAAAATTTTTGAATAGAAAAGATTGCGCTTAAATCGCAAATATTTCTTTCAATTTTGTATCTATTTAATACAATTCAGTGCTATTGATTAAATTAAATGTAAAAATTGCCCTTACTTTGTTAAATTTCGTTTTTTTTTCGAATAAATGGAAATAATCACGTAACGTCATAACATAGACTCAGTTTTTGACCTTTATAATTTCACTCTGTCAAAGATCTTTGACAAGATAATTCTCTTCAAGTTTGTTAGAGAACATGAAAAAACTTAGATTCATTGTTTGATCGGGAATGTCTTTCTTCAAAACGTCTAAAAAAACACTCTAAAAAACGTCTATGCGAAGACCAAAAGTGAGAATGATTATGCTTCAGGGCCAGGTCAGAAAAAATCCTACAAATGCATGTGTAGAAACATGCGTAAGAATCACTAAAATAAGAAACTCAGTGAACCAGGAAAAAAACGGCTATCATTTGAAGTCACAATAATAGTTTCTCTGATTGAAAAAACCTCTGTTGATGAAAATCAGCTAGTTGAATTTCAATCTTTATTTTTTAGGGAGATTCGACTAAACAAAAAAATCAAATCGAAATTATTCAAATCTTCTCCAGCTACCATTCCCTTTTACCGTCGTCATCACTCCACAGAAACGGCTGTCACAAAGGTGTGTACAGACATCCTTGGTGCATCCATGATGGTAAGCTTTTTTTTCTCAGACTGTTGAATTTTTCGGTTGTTTTTGATTCAGGTAATCATAGTATCTTGTTGAAACAGCTGAAAAGCCCATATGGTTTAGATGGACTTCTACTAGGACAGTTCAAAAACTACTTGAGTGACAGATTCTTTAATGTAAGTTTCAGTGAGAAAAAATCTGAGTTTAATTAAACTTCAGTGGTTATCCCACAAGGCTCTGTTCTAAGATTTTTTTGTTTTTCAAACACTAAAAACAATGAAAAAATAGCCCTGGAATACAAGATAAGAATCCAATGACAACCAAACCAATTCACATATTAACTTTTACAGCAATTCCTAGACCTAGGATTAAAAAACCATTGCCACTCTTTCATGGTTTTTATTAATTAAAAAAATATTCGTTTTCCTTTTTTTTCTTTTTAATCCTACTTTTTTGTTACAAAAAAGTCTGTTTGAATGCCACAATTCCTTTCGATTCTTTCTAAAACTTGCTAATTTTCTTGTTGAGTAAGTTGATAAACGGTATATATGTATCCGTTGTTTGACGAAGCTTGTACTTTACTTTTTTTCAAATGTCTATAACTAGCTACATCTATAATTCTTGGAAACTTTAACTTATGTAGAACTAAGGATTGAAATTTAAAATTAAAACTAGTCGATAAAAATAGTTTAAATAAAATGAATAAAAGAAACAGACAGCTTGCAAACAACCGCAAACGGAACATTTTTTTTGCTTTATAATTATATGCATAAAAACTTTTTATTTCTTCTAAATACTGTCTCACTTTTAGTTTTTGCGTAACAAACTCAAAATTATTGTAAACAACAACTGAAAAGAAACTAAAGCCTTCTATATCGCATAGACGTTAACGATATAATTAAAAAAAGTGCTTAACACCCATTGAATACCTGAACTAATTTTTTTTCATTTTTCAAACTTCGAAAAAATTTGTTTTTTTGAAAATATTTCATGCTTAATTTTTTTTTTCGATTAATTTAACTATCAAAAAAATATATTTATTGAAAAAAATTAATAAATTTATGACTCACTCCAACAACAGGAACTTTCGAAAAAAAAATTTTCATTACGCAAAACACTTAGAAGATATAAATTTTAATTCTTGATGACTGCCTCTTAAGTGCTTCACAGAAATGGACTGCAATTTCAAGTGCCTTTGCAACTTTGAAAGTGATCACGAAAACCCTGTTTTAATGTGGCATCAAGCTCAAAGCTCTAATGCATGCGTTGAAGACTGGAATGAAGATAGTGAAAAAGGCTCATGTTTTTGCTGTCAGCTCCACAAGGTTAAATCTCCCAATAGACTACAAAACTTCGAAAAATGTATTTTAAGGCCTAGAAAACTAGAAGAACGTCTCTTTGCCACAAAATGCAAAGTTGGTGCAGAAATCGGAAAAAAAAAAGAAAAATCTGAAAAGAAAATCAAGGAAATTTTTTTCAAAAGCAAATATTATGAAAGTCTCAAACAAAAGCCAATTATCCAAAATGAAATAGATTGGAATTTGCAAAAAGAAAAAACATCGAGTACCCGTATGAGATATTATTTGAATGAGCAAAGAAATAAGAAAAAAAATGAAAAAAGTATAAACGAAAATTTTTCAAATTGCGTTGATAACTTGAATGACATTACAAGTATCATAGATGGATTCAATGAAGAATTCACAATTAAAGATGAATTCAATGTGGAGGGTAGATTTGAAAAAGAAGCAATTATTAAATATGATTTCATTGGAAACTCAACAATTGAAAATGAGTTTAAAGAGAGTTCTATCATTGAAAATGCATCAAATAAACCTCCTACCATCAAAGATGAATTAACTGAAAATCAAAATATCAAACATGAATTAAGTAAAAATAGGATTATAGAAGATGGGTTGAACTGTTCTGACGAAATTAAAAACTCCATTGAAAAGATTGACACAGAAGAACCTTTTAATTTCCAAATTAAGGTTCTACCAAAAGAAACTTCTATGGATATCAGCTCAACATCGGAACAAAAACGAAAAAAATCGAAATCAGAAAATAAAAAAGAAACTTCTTTAATAAAAAAGGTGAGAAAATTTGCTCAACTTCAGATACGATTGATTGTATGAACGGAAAATCTATTTATTCATTTCTTTTAATAAATTCAGTTCAGTCACGTATTTTCAATTAATTATTTCAAACTTCATAAGTCGAATCACTTAAGGGGTTAGGGTTGGGGTTATCTCTATAGCCCTTCTTAAGCTTATTTTGACAGAAGTTTTTTGAAGATGATTGTCTTCCAACAAATTGTAATTTTGTTTCAAATTTCATTTTCCTGCCCTTCCCACTCAATGCCGTCAGGCTTTTTTTCTTATCAATCTACCCAACCTCATAAACTTTTCAGTTACAGCCAAAGACTTTATTTGAACTCTAATAAAGTTTATAATTTTTTTGACTTTATTGAAGATCACTTATCACTTTTTCTCTTTTGACCCCTACAACAGGCTCATCGAGCAAGATTGCAACAATCTTTGTTTTATTGGATGTGATTGTTTTTCTTCTGAAACTATTATCTTTATATTTCAATTTTGATACACTTCTTAAAAAATTTAAGTTCTTTCCAACAATTTTTGAATAAAACAATGTTCAAGTGTTTAATTTCTGTAGTTCAAAAGTTCCGTTTGATTTTACTATTTGCTCTACTTTCTTTTCCCATTTCCATTTAATTTTAATATGCTCTCTTATTTCGTATTACGCTTCTACTAAAATCTAATCTCTTTTCCCATTTTCCTTATTTTTTTCTTTTTTTCGGTACTTTTTACAACTGGTTTTATAGCAAATTGTGTTAGCTGTCATTTTTATAATGCCTCGTATTGTCTATCAAATATGCTTACTTTTTCCTCCTTGCCACATCAGACGCCGCATATTATTTGTAAAAAAATTGTGAACGTTACCCCCTTTTTCCAGCATCTACAGAAAAACCTATTCAAAATATGACTAATTATACTAAAAACCATGTTTTTTCTTCTACCTCCTAAAAACGATAACATTCATCACCCTTCTTCTACCTCCGTCTTTTTCTTTAAAGGTTTTTTGAAGTGGATCTTTACATGCGTTCTTCTCTTATTTTCAGCAAAGAAAACTTTGAAATTTCCTAGGACAAAGAGTCTAGTATTTACTTTTCACAACTGGACAACCCTTTTGATCTTTTCCATTTCCCTCAACATACCAAATTACCCACGCGCTCTGCCGGAAACATCCCGGATTTCGTTTTTTTTTCTTTCAACAATCAATGCATTTTTCTTATTTCATAATTTTTCATGACTACTACCTTATAAACTCTTCACTATCCCATCCTTTTCAGTCTCTAACCCCGAGAAAATTGAAAGGCTAAAGTCAAACGTCGACCAAGACTCTTTTATAACCTGCTTTACTGTTTTTTCATTTTATTTTCTAACATCAACCATAATTTAACTGCAGTCAAGGACTTTTTTCTTGAATGAATCGAGACTTTTTTTCCATAACTGTTTTTGCCTCTTTTCCTCTCAAGCTCCATAGTTTGACAGCCAATGCTCATCTGCCAAAAAAAAATTTGCTTTGAAGTGCTATTGACTAAGCTCGCTTTCAAGCTTCAGAAATGGCAACCCAATTAAACTATAGATGCCATCATAGAATACCTAGTCGTCTTTTAGTTCAAAGCGAGTAAAACCGTTTCCATGGGAACGCCTTTGAACAAAGAGTTAAAAGGCGCACAACGAAGGTTTTATCAGATAAGAGTGGATTATTCGTTTTTTTAGAAAAGTCGATATGAAATTAATTTTGTATTCATCAACACCATTGAAATGTTTCGAAGCAGCCACGAACTATTGACAGTAGTGTCTGGTTGTATGAAACATCATTAGAAAAATATGTTTTTTTATTTATTTTATACTCAAACTTGATAAAAACAATTTTGGATTATTAGAATGATCAATGATACCTTCAGATATCAAAGACAACTGACAATGACAAAACAAATATCTTGAAAAACAAAGAAATCAATGTATTTTTAAATGAACATTTTGAAAGAATGTTCAAACACGAAAAAGAACAAAAAACAATTCATATTATGATCAACAAAAACAGCGAACGAAATGTAAAACTTTTCAAAAAGGATGACAAAAACAAAGTTTTTGAGGCTCAATCAATTGATATGCAAGAAGGAGCAGATACAACTGGCATGCAGCTTGAATGTTCTGACAAATTTTCTTTGAATAATCCAAATGAAAATTTTTTACGCGAGGTTTTTTCTGAAAACTTGAAGAGGAAGAAAAATTTGAAAAAAGCGTCTGAAAGGTCAGTAAGTGATAAAGTGGAAAAATCTGGGAAAGCTGTCACGACTCTGGTCCCCGAAGCCTCATCACAACTCACATCACAACCACTCGAAGAGACAAGAAAAAACAAGAAACTTCCACTGGGTAAAAGGAAAGAGCGTTTTGATGGTCAGTCTGTGTGCAGACCAGAAAGTGGCCCCGAGTGGAAGAGTCCGTCCCTCGGAGGTGGTGAAAGCAAATGCAGTGTTAGTAAAAAAAGTTCAAATCAGAGAATCTTCTCACTGATATTTAATCTCGAACAGAAGAAGAATATTAATGGAAAATTGAAAAGTAATACTAAAAAGAACAGAAATGTTCATGATGTAAAAAAATTAAATAAAAATAAAACTTTAAAAAAAACAAATGTTTGGGATTTGAAAAACAACGAAAAACATTATAAAGAAAGAAAAAAGATGGAGTGTTTGAATGATAAAAAAAGAATGAATTATTTTTTGCACACGCAATCACAAGTTACATCACCGAGTGGCAAAAGAAATAGGCGAAGCAAGCATTGGAATGAGCAAGCAGGACGCATGAGAGAAAAGGGCCAGTGGTCTAGGCATGCAAGGATATGTCTGCTAGATCTTGTTCCTTTAGTCAAGTCTGAGCTTTTGAGTATTTTTCCAGATGATAATTCAATCAGCCATGAACAAAAAAATAATATGAAACAAAAAGAAGGAAGAAAAGAAAAAGGAAAAGATATGTTGGAAATGGAAGTTGAAGAGAACAAACAAATGGAAATTAAAAACAAGGTTTTAAAGAATGAAATAAAACATCTGAAAGAAAAAGAACATAAGCTTTTGGAAATACAGAAACTATTGAAAGTCATTCCTAAGAAAAACTTTATTCATCAAGAAATCAATAAAAGAGAGTTCAGATTGTGTGGAGAAGTTCAAATGCAAACAAACGCATCAAAAAAAAAAGTGAAGAAAATGGAGAAAGATCGAAAAGATGAAAAATTTAAAAAAGATTTTTTTGTTGATTACGATGATGATGACGAGGACGACAACGACGACAACGACGATAACGATGATGATGATGATAATGATAAGGATAATGAAGATGATGATGATAATGAAGATGATGATGATGATGATGATGATGATGATGATGATGATGATGATGATGATGATGATGATGATGATGATGATGATGATGATGATGATAATGGTGATGGTAATGATGATGATGATGATGATGATGATGATGATGATGATGATGATGATGATGATGATGATGATGATGATGATGATGATGATGATGATGATGATGAAGGTGATGATGATGATGATGATGATGATGATGATGATGATGATGATGATGATGGTGATGATGATGATGATGAGGATGATGATGATGACGACGACGTCTACAACGACGATGACGATGATGATCATGATAAAGATAATGATAATGATAATGATACTGATAATGATACTGATAATGAAGATGATGATGATGATGATGATGATGATGATGATGATGATGATGATGATGTTGATTTTTCTGAACATGATGAGGAGGACGTTGATGTTTCTGGGAGCACGACAAAAAAACAAAATTAAAATACAGAAATACTTCGTTTTTAAACATCAACACCTTTAAGCAACGAGCAACCATAAAACACCTATCAAAACAAGTATTAAGAAATGTTGCTGTATCGAATTCTTTGCCACCACTATAGGAAATTCTATTTCAATTTCATTTTTAAAACGAAATTAAAAAAAAAAATTTATTTGAAATAGCTTTGATACCTGATTTTCGATGACTGGGCCTCAGTCGCTTGTCTTAGAAACTCCCAGTGTATTTTTCATAATTTTTAGTTAATAAATCATTTCGGATGTAATCAATTTTGAGCATAAAATGGAATTAAAACTAACCATGCTTTGTGTGTGACGCTAAAAAATGACACACTGTGTTTTCGATAATCAAGGTATTGAAGTCTTCCTTTAAAAACATTTTGAAACGACGCTGGGTGAACCTTTCCTTCATTAAAAAGCCTCATGCCACTGTTCAGTGATGATTGTGATTATTAATAATATCATCACCATCATCATCATCATCATCAGCATCATCATCATCATCATCATCATCATCATCATCATCATCATCATCATCATCATCATCATCATCATCATCATCATCATCATCACCATCATCATCATCACCATCATCATCATCATCATCATCATCATCATCATCATCATCATCATCATCATCATCATCATCATCATCATCATCATCATCATCATCATCATCATCATCATCATCATCATCATCATCATAGTCATCAGCATCATAGTCATCGTCATCATAGTCATCATCATCATCATCATCATCATCATCATCATCATCATCATCATCATCATCTTCATTATTATTATCATCATCATCATCATCATCATCATCATCATCATCATCATCATCATCATCATCATCATCATCATCATCATCATCATCATCATCATCATCATCATCATCATCATCTTCATCATCATCATCATCATCATCATCAGCAATATGTTCAATAAAATACAATATAACTTTTTTCAATTTTTATTTCATCATACCTCTCACTCACCTCTTCTTCCACCAACCATAGTTTATCTTTGACCCTCCATGTTGTAACCTCACAACCAAGACTAAGGTTTGGTGAGAATGAGAGAGTAGCGAGAGCTTATTTTCTTAACAAAAAGAAACCTCTATCATAACGTTTCGTCCTTTATAGGCTTCGGCTGAATCAAAACTTAGGTACTCATTTTACTTGCTCAGCGATCGGCTTTCATGTATTGATCCACCCACAAAACTTCTTTATCTACCATCCTACAAAAATGATAGGTAGGTGATTCTCATTTTTTTCATTTTTGTCGTGTTAACCAAGTGAAACCATTTCCAGACGAGCTCACTCTCAAAGTATCAGTTTATTTCTCTGACTCCATACTGTGGATTATCCGATACCACGCTACAGCAAATTTTTCCATAACGTTGCCTTCTTATTCACAGCTACCTGATCTTATATTTTACACTGATCGTTCTCAGCGTAGACAATTTTTTTTTAATATGCGTTTCCTGAATGAAAAATGATTACTAATATTATCACTTCTGTAGCGGTCAAAATTTCACATTAAAAATCAGCCATGGAATTTTTTTTGAAACAACTTGAAGACAAATAAAAAGAAAAGGCAGTGTAACGGTTGTCAATGACAATCACTCAAACATTCCTAACGGAATATGAGTTATTCTTCACGATAGCTTTATCCAAAATGTAGTTTCCATCATACAATGTATCTAAGTCTCACTTGGAAGCACCAACGAAAAAGAGTCACACCTTACACTGGGAAAAAAACGGAATTTTTCACTAAAAAAAAATATTTTCAACTTCATCAAAAACGACAGTCACAACTATCACTTAGCAACACATGTGTCAAACATGGCGATAGGTGCCGCTCTACTTCAAATGGTAAATGGCACGCCATGCCCGATAAGCTTCCACTCACTTAAAAACAGCAGAAAGTCTTTGGCTCGTGGTACTTCTGATCAAGAATGGTGAAAAACATTACAAACTATGTTACAACTTGTCTGTTTTGCTAAAAATTGAAAATTTACAAACTTAACAAAAAACTTATAAACCAGCCTCTATGTCCATATAACGAAGAACATGAAAAAAATTAATCTTCTTAAAGGTTGACTGTTGCTTTTTTTTTGTTTTTATTAGTATCAATCCTTTAGAAACTATGCCAGTGAAAGTTTTTTTCAAGCTGACTACACTAGTCTTTCTCGTGCCTGCCTTGATCGCTTGCTCTTGTTACCCGTTGCTCAAAGGTAAGTTCCAAATTGACGTGGTGTACTGGTCAATCAGCATATTTATACGACTTTTTCTTCAGTTTATGATTTTTCCAATCCAGTCTCCAATTGCATTAGCCAGTTCTTCAAATCTTTACCGTTTTTGTTCATTTTCGCATACTTCCCTCCATCTATGGAACTCTTTTAAACACAAATTTTGCCTGTCAACTTTGCAGATGAATTTCTCTGAAATAATAAAGTTTCCCCTTTACTGAAACTTTTTAATTTTATACTTTGTTGCTTCTAAGAGCTTGTGAGATTATTTACTTTGCAAACTGTGCGCTATAACATTTTAAACATGTTTTCAATCATACCTAAATGATTTAGCTTGAAAGAGTATATTTTTTCATCTTTCTTCATTCATTGATAATGTTCACAAAATCGCATACTCGTAGCGGTCAAGAATTGTCCCCAGAAACTAACCAGTTGAATAATTAATTGTCAACAATAATAATTTGAACAATGAAAAAGAATTTGACCGCTTGATCATTGTGGTGAGTTCGCTTCTCAAAAAAGGACTTCTTTCATTTTTTTATTGTCGTATGAAACAATAAAAACAATTCTCTCTCTTACCCATTTGTGGTGCTTCATTAAGGCCATGTTCAGACTCCTTCGAGACGTGACGCAAAGAACTGAAGCTGCATGCATGGCGTTCATGTAGATGCTTTCGTGGTGCTACAAGGCAAAGTTGAAAATATTCATTTTTGATGAGTTTCAGTTTTTGTATACATCTTTGTTTCGTGATAGCTTTTTCAATAACTTCGAGGTTTTGATACATCAAATTTTCTTGTTCAGGTAAATCGTTTAATTATTTCAATAATAATTTTCTTCGATTGAATTAAATTTAAAAAAAGTGAAATAAAAAAAACATGAACAACTGATATAGTATTAAGAAAAACAGAAGAAAGCAATCAAAATATGTAAAATAAATAACACAGAGAAAGAACGTGACCCTGAAAAGAAATAACTAGTTGACATAAGAATGTAGTCCAATCTTCAACCAAATAACCCTTTGAAGTAATAATTCTTTGTAGTTTAAATTTTCAAACCCAATAATAGACATAACCATTGTTACACAAGAATTGCCACTAACAATAACGAAAAGCTATCGACTAGATGCAAGTACGAAAGTATATAGTCAATCAATGAGATTATAAAGGCTCATACGGATTATTTATAATTATTATATAGATATTCTTGGAAGAGCCATAATTTAGACGAGTTCCAAGGCTATAGACGTAGAACCTTGAAACATAAATCTTTCATTTATATGTGTAGAATGGGGTCGTTTATCTCAATATAAATATATTTATTTCAAGTTATTAGCTATGTAATTAGGAATAATTTTCATATGAAAAAGTTGATGAGGAACAAATAAAATCGTTCGAAAAGATAAATTTTTATTTTATGTTTTCGGAACTAAAATTTCCAAATAGAGTTTTGCCCATATCCTTTCCCAATGATAAGTCATTGTAATTACCTTCAAAATTTAATTATCAAAACTATAATTTCTTTAATCGTTAATTCACTGTGAAAATGCATGTGGGACTCATTTCCATCCTGTTCATTTCCTCACTTATCCACTCTCTGCCTTCATCTCGTTTCCCAAGCAACGATTCGAACAGCTCTCATGGAGGATCGGCTGTTCTTTTCAAATGTGGCTACTATGAGAGCAGAGCCGGAAGCTTAAGAAAACGTTACGCTTTCTATGGTAAAAATATTTTGATAATTGTTTTTAAAATAAGGAAAAACTCATAATTTTGAAAATTTGAAAACGATGGAAACAGTTTCAAAATTATGTTATTTAGGTAATCCGTGGCCCAAGAAAGATGTGACTTACAACATTTTGAGTTATCCCACCGCTTCTTACGACCTTTCGAATGAAGATGACGTGGATGCCGAAATAGCGCAAGCTGCCAAGGTAAATGAATCAAATTTAATGAACATAGGATTTTTTGAAGCAAATCTTCGAAGGTACAACTTGCCTTCTTTTTTAGTCACTTATTATTTTTTCACTTTTTTAGTGTTTGCTTTTTTCAATCATTTTTTCTGTGTTATATAAATTGTAGATTTTTTCATATTTTACTCCATTCATCTCAACTTTTCAAAAAAAACTTTTTTCGCTACCTCTTAAAGCACCTCTTATAAATAAATGCTCAATTTTTTTTAAAATTTCAATTTTTTTTAACTTTCATTCATGTCATGTTTCAAATAATTCACCTTGAATTTGGTCATTTTTAATTCTTACCTTACAAACAACTTCTCTGAAATTTATTTTCATTATCACGCAAGGCCGTTTTTTTGAAAAATTCATTTGTTTCATTATTAAATCATTTTCCATTTTTTTACAAATGTTATATTTTTAAAAATAATTTTCATAAATGATATGAAACAAGGGTTAAATAAAGGTTTTTTAATCGTTTTAATGAGGAATAAAGTTAATGAGTCAGAGGTACCGCGATAGAGATACAACTCAAAGCAGACAGAGTACGAGGACCCTGGATCTGCTTGAACGTCTCTTCATACAAGCACGCGAGAAAAATGTCACTTGTTCGCTAGCGCGCGTCTGGTTGGTTGTGTTTACAACATAGACCTGCTACTCACAAACTATTTTCTGCTTTTATTCTACAGACGATTTCATTTGAACAAAAAGCACGTGTCAAAAGCACTTTTGAAAAATTGTGGTATCTTGAAAAAGTTTCTTGTGAATATAGAAAACCACATGTTTTGCATAGTGTCATCTCAGCGTCTGTCGAAGGATATTTGAACAAAGTCAAGGAAAATTAAACAAAAAATGATTTTTCTAGCACAACTCCATAGAGTTTTAAAAAAGTAGTTTAGACAAAACAGTGAACCTAGTTAAATATATTTTACAGGTATTAAATAACTTCTACAACATTACGTCCTGTCGGACTATTTTTTTTATTTGAATGAGTAAATCATGCTTTTCAAAATTTTTCCATGATTAATTTGAAGACGACATTAGTTATGAGACGCTAACAACTTCTGCAGGATTGGACAGATGTTGCTGCCTTGGAAATCACTAAAGTGGACAAGGATGCTGATATCGAAATCAAGTTTTTAGCTGAAAGACATTTCAGGCATGAAATGGCACGAGCTAATGCTCCCAACGTGAACACTCAAATCCACTTCAACAATGCATTCAAATGGGCTTCCAGGAGAATTTCAATGAAGGATTGCTTCGGAGCCATGTGTTATGTTGAAAATATTTTGGTCACAAATTTACGAATGATTGCAACTCACGAGTTCGGACATGCATTGGGCTTGGGTCACTCGGAGGTGATTGGAAGCTCGATGAACGGTACAGCAAATACTGGCCAACTACACAGCGATGACATTGCAGCCATCGTCAGTTTATATGGTGAATGGTGGTGCATGTGGTTGTGGAGATCGTTTCGAGATGCACTGGGCTTGAGCAAAATTTTAATGTTTTTTGAAATATTTTTTTTACATTGACCCTTTCTCCAACGATGCTTAGTGACGTTGCTTGTTTCAACACTTCGAGGTGAGAGAAAACCCACAAAAGACGCAGAAGCAGGCTTCTCGGCAACCCGTACCACTCTTCTATTGCCCCAAAAACTCGAGTTGCCACTTCTCCCACCCGTCACAACACTGCCACCTCTTCCACCCCTCACAACACTGCCCCCTCTTCCACCCCTCACAACACTGCCCCCTCTTCCACCCCTCACAACACTGCCCCCTCTTCCACCCCTCACAACACTGCCACCTCTTTCACCCGTCACAACACTGCCACCTCTTCCACCCCTCACAACACTGCCACCTCTTCCACCCCTCACAACACTGCCACCTCTTTCACCCGTCACAACACTGCCACCTCTTTCACCCGTCACAACACTGCCCCCTCTTCCACCCCTCACAACACTGCCACCTCTTTCACCCGTCACAACACTGCCACCTCTTTCACCCGTCACAACACTGCCACCTCTTTCACCCGTCACAACATTGCTACCTTTCTTTCGTGACTGATTGAATATTAATCAGAAAAATTATAATTATTTTGAAAATGCAAAAGTTAAAACAGCAGAGTGAAATTCTGAAAATTTTGAGGTACCAAATCAGTTGAAAACTGATCATTCCAGTGAAAGTCAATTTAAAGTTTTAAAAAATTGTATTAATCTGTTAAAGTTATTTTAAAGACCAGAAGCAACTGTTAACCCTTGTCTGAGAGCATCCTTTCACGCTTAAGTGAGGTTTGCCAATCAAATTTTAATATGAAAACTTTTTACTAAAATTAAATTGAAATTTATCAAAAATAGGTGATGTAAATAATAAAAAAATTACTGATCAACATACAAAATATACTTTTCTTCAAATTTTTGACCTCAAAACTTGATGTTAAAATCTGTCTTGAAAATTAATGTTGAAGTTTTCGAAAAACTGGAATATCTATGTTGCTTTAAAAAAAGTTAATTTATCTAAGATTATAGTTTTTGCTATTCCTTGCAATGCTTTCCACACTCGCTCATTTTCTTGTTTTGAAGTTGACAAACGGTTTTCTTGTATCCGATTTGTTGACGATTTCAAAGCAGTGTATTTTTTTTCTTCAGCCATTTGTCAAATTCACAAATAAGTTTGTATGGAAACTACTTTTTGCTATTCCTTTATACATTTGTATACTTTCTAGTTGAGTAATTAGGCAAACGGTATTTATGTAGGCGTTGGTTGACTATTTCACTGCATTGTCTGTATTTCAAACCAGAAAATGGCTGGTTCGGCAATCTTTTAAAAAAATTGTTAAAATCTTCGCAATCAGCAAAAACTTAAAATCTTAATAAGATTAACTTAGTTACAAATTTTATTTGAAACGTTAAATTTCAAATAGTTAGTTTTACTTTAAACAAAGTAGAAATTAAAATAACAACTATACACATTTTCTCAAAACCGAAAATTTATAGATTTGGTTAATTTAATGGAAGATTCTCAAATAGTCATTCAATAAAATTCCATCATTCATTTCTAAACTTTGAAATTAATGATTTTGCTTTTATAACCAATTCTTAATTTTTGCAACTGACAATAGACAGTTTCCATGACAACAAGTTATTTTTCATTTCAATTTTTTCCTTAATTTTGGTTGTTCACCATGTTTTGTGCTAATTCCAACGTATTTCTAAATTTGCTTCAATAAAGACTATAAAACAATTACAGCGGTTTTCTGGACTTGA
Source organism: Branchellion lobata (assembly GCA_947562095.1). Classification (NCBI taxonomy): domain Eukaryota; kingdom Metazoa; phylum Annelida; class Clitellata; order Hirudinida; family Piscicolidae; genus Branchellion; species Branchellion lobata. The sequence goes on from OX387261.1 coordinate 2,004,287, forward strand.
TTCAATAATAAAAAAATAGTTTATAACCCTCTTTCCAAATGTATAAAAAAATTTCCATTATTAATAATGGTTATTATGGTTTGGTATCATGTAGTTTGGTCTGGCGTTTTGTAGTTTGGTTCAGTGTTTATGGAATTC
>OX387261.1:2041924-2069424 GCA_947562095.1 Branchellion lobata
ACAAAAATCAGAATAAAAAAACTTTAATTTTCACCAACATGTAGTCACGAAAAAGCTAAAATGGAAATGAGAGGCAAAATTTGCCATGGAATGAAACAATGATATTTAATATTATTAAATAAACAATAGCTTAAAATCACATTGTAAAACTAGTGAAAATATTTGTTGTTGTTAGAAATGCCACAAAAATGTGCAGAAAATGAAAATTTAAGGTAAATTTCAAACCAACTGGAAATATTGATACAAAAAGTCCAGGTCGGCAATTGAAAACATAATTGACTACAGAATTGAAAAATGAACATACAAAACTCAGAATATATTGATTGCTTATAATCATATCCGACGACAATTGAAAAATGTTCCTTTTTTGTGAGATGAGTCAAAGAACTCTTCTTTGTTTCCATTTTCTTCTCAGCCATGTTCCATAGTCACAAAAAAACCCTCGGTTAACGATTCCAGCCTACTGTTGTTCTTTTCAAGCAAAAAATGACGGAAGATTTTTTGTAACCAGCTTGAACTGAATGGAATATTTCACAACTAGTTTATGATACTAATAAATAATCTTTGAAACGTAAAATTTCAACTTGTTAAATACATTTCAAAACAGAGTAATTGAAAAAGCAGACAAAATCAGCCATATTATAATCAAAGACCCTTAAAGACAATCATTTTTTGAAAAAAACTTATTCGCATAAATTAATTTTATTCTCAAGCTTTTTCACTCAGAACAGTTTCAAAAAATGGTGATTCACAAAAGAAGTATGATGTTTCCATGGATCCTCATCTCTACACTCCTCCTTTTTGTCTCTTTTGTGACGGCTTCTAGAAGTGAGATGAATACAAACTACATTACATTTTCTATCAAAAAGTTTATCACATTATGTACTTTCAATCATTTTCTCGTTCATCTACACTTTCATCCATACATACAATTTCATTTTCATCCATTCTTTTATTTCTACATACATTTTTTTCTCTCTCCTATTTCATTAATTTCTTTATTGACTTTTTATTTCGTACACACACACATTTTTTTTCTATTTTTCTTTCAGCACTACTTTTATTCATTATTTCACATTCATCCTACCACCCATCCTTTCATTCTTTGTTTCCTACAATCCCATCAACAAATTTATCAATCAAACATTTTATTGAAATATGTCGCTTTCCCTTTTTATTTACATATTAAGGAAAAATTTCATACTTTTTTTATAATCTTTCAATGCATTTCTTTATAACAACATTTTTAATCGTTCATCACATAAATCAAATGATTGTTCCATTTATCTTTGCTTTTTCAACAATTTGTCCAACAAATTCACAACTCAATCTTTTAATTTTCTTTACAATCTAGTTTTTCAGTTGGTTTTTATATTTCATAATCTTTCTTCATTCAATTTTCCATTTTTTCCATTCTAGCTTTTCAATATTCCACTGCTTCATATTTTTCCCCCATCTTTCTTATTTTTTTCCTTTTTCGTTCCATATTCATTATTTCTTCTATTTTATCATTAAAATTTTGTTAAGAAATTTCCTTCAAAAACATTTTTAATATTTTATTTTTATCCTTTAATTAAATTTTTCTGAGTTTTCTACTCCATTTTTGTACATATTTCTCTCATATTTTCTTATGATCTTTCCATTTCTTCTTTTTATTTTTCTTTTTATTTTTTCATTTTAATTATTAAAAAATGAATTTATTTTGAACTATCTTTTTATTTATACTTAGGTTAATTATTTTTTAACGTTTCTTTATGAAAATTTTATGGCATTTCATTTTGCTCACTATTACACACATTACTCCGTCTTTTCACATACGCCATCATGTAGCAAATTATTTTACCCAACATTGTTTTTCAGATTTCTAACCATTCATGAAACTAAATTATTCGGAATTCTTTTCCCATACATCAAATACATCATAATTGAAAATCATATTACCACGTTATTAACCAATCATAAAACCAAAGTTCATCAAGTTAAACAACTTTCACGATCTCAGTACCTATTTTAAACTCAGAATTTAGTTTCAAAAATGTGAATTTTTTAGTTGATTTCTTTGAGTTTCAGTAAGGTTAAAAATTCAATCATCATTTTCTAACTTCAGGATCAATTTCGGTGTTTTTATATTCAATTTATATAAATGTTGTCACTAAATTTTAAGTTCACTCCTATATATATTCATTGATTTTCATACCATATTCCATTCACAGGGAGTTGCCCTAATGGTTACAAGTTAATTGAATATGGGTGCTTCAAAGCGGTGACCAATAAACTCCTGTGGAAGGAAGCACAAGAAAACTGTAAGAAGTCTGGCGGTATTTTGGCTACTGCATACAATAAAGAAGAGTTCAAAGTTATTTCAAGAGCCATCGCAGGAATGGAAGGTTGCTAAGCTCATGATTTTGTATTTAGACATTGTCTTTGCTAGTTCATTCTATTTTCTGCATAAATTCACCTCACACAGATAAGTGTCATACAAAAAGCGGGTTTTTCAGATTTTGGCTCGGAGGTGCTCGATGCAACGGTAAATTCCATTGGTTGACCGCTGGAAGCTCTTCCTCATTCCAGCCTAAACAAAAAAAATGCATTGAAGGAGCTTCAGAGATTATCTCGGCCAACTGGCACCGTGGCGAGCCTAACAACTACGGCGGCAAAGAGAACTGCGTAGAAATAGTAAGAAAGAGAGGCAAAAATTTGTTGAACGACACTCCATGCAAAAGACACCGGGGAGAAACCTGTAGCTTGTGCCAAATAACACCACCTATGAACATTTGAATAAAAAGTTGTTCATTTGACATTGCTCCAAAAGAGCTCTTCTATGTTGAATCAATAATGGAAAATTAATTATTTTTGGCATCGGATCTTTAATTCGCATTTATCGTTTCTTTAAAATATATTTTTTATTACTTTTGGGACTTCAAAAAATTCATAAAAATATCAGGACTTCTAAAACATTGACAAACAGAATCATTTAATTTTTCATTGATTCAATTTGATAAATAAAACTTCGAGCTGTTGTAGCGACCACAAGGCCTAATTTAATTGACCAAGTCGCATTCTACTATCTTTTTACCGTTAGTAGAAATATTTAAAAAATGTTTGAAAATGCTACAAAAAAAACCGTTCCACTCGTGTCTGAGTTAGCAGACGATCGCTTGCATTGAAACATGTTTTTTTTCATACTCTCATACAATCGTTCCCTACATTATCTAATTTTTTTTCTGTCAATCATTCTTCATTCTTCCATCAAAAACCTTTTTTTCTCTCAGTAATGAGTTGTTCATTTTTCACCAAACATTTTTTCATTTAATCACTTGAGCGTCGATTTCTTTCTTAGTTTAAGAATCAATTTTTAAGCCAGCACGCATTCAATTTTTCATCAACATAGCTAGTTTAGGGGGTCTTTGAGAAAGCAAAGCCAAAAGTTGACCGGTCAGGCAACACCCTGCTTACAGGAAAAGTGCCACTGGTTTTCAACTCCACGATTTAGTAAATGCTGTTGAATCTATCTGATGATTTTGAACATCTGTGTAGAGAGTAAACTCAAGCTCATTGGACTGGTTGTTTAGCACACAGATAAAAATACAACCAGGAACTAATCTTGTGACTAGTCTTCCTTTCTTTACAGAAAATCTAACAACATTAAAAAAACTTTGAATACATACAATGATAAGAGTCCGATTTTTTAAAACCCTGAATTAATCAGCTGCTCGATGCTTTTCTTCGTCAAACAACTTTCGGTGATAGAAAAAAAAGCTAAACTAGAAGAACTTTCACATAAATATACACAACGAAACGATTCAAATTTAGTTTATTGACTTCATTTGAATTTTTGAAATAAAAACTTATCTAAAAAAAGAAAAAAAGTTTTACATTTTTCAAAATTTCTGAGATTTTTTAAGATTTGTTTTTGAAAAGTTGACTTATAGAATGTAAAATTTGTTATTCCAAAAGATTTTTTCCATATTCGATATCAGTGATACGAGAAATAATTAATCATATTGAATTAGTTTAGATTTCAATTTCTTGAATTTAATTATTGAATTTTCTTTTCAAATGTTTCATCTTAAATATCGATATTTATTTTATTTAATTACTTATTCAATTCGGTTTCTAATTCTTCACAATAGTTTTAATATTGAGACGCTTTGAGTGGCTTCGTAACTCTACGGGGTTAATGCCACTATAATATTCGTGTTTGTTCTCTGCCGGGAGCACTAAACTATGTAATTTCTTGTTATTGAAATAAATCATCCAACCCTGCCTGATCTGTTACCTTCGCTGGTTAATTCCTCACCAATTACTTCTAGATCAATTCATTCATTTTCATATTTTGAAACTAATTACGTTTTGGTCCAACATTGAAATGAAAATTTATCATATATTTTTTCTCAGTCTTATTAGATTTTCTTTCCCGACTTCAACTTTACTTTGATGCATCTTATATCTCTACCTAATTTTCACTTTTCACTTACTAGCTCTTTAAAAATGATATTTCTATCGAAAAAAATGAACTCATAATAATATTTTTTTCAAACTAAATTTTTCCAACTTCGTTTTTATGAAATCCGAAGTTAGGACTCTTTTCACTCACTTGGAATTCCTTTTTCTAACTACTCAGTGAAAAACTCCTTGATTTACAAAGTAACAAAGTGCTCATTGAAGGAGAAAAAGCAAAGAAAGAAAGAAAATGCTTCAAATGGTTCCAAGCCCAAACAACCCAACCGTTTGCAAATTAATTATGTTAAAGATCTTGAGAGCGAAAAATTCAAAACAAAAACCAACAAAAAAAGAAGGTACAATTTTTGAAACTAGAACAAAACCTTAATTGAAAAATGAAAAACAAAAATAAATAAACAAAAAGACGAACAGTTTGTCCAAGGAATTAAACACATGGTTCCGATAACAAAAAAAATTTAAATTAAATAAATATAAAAAAGTTGAAAAAAACAACAATTTCTCCCATATGAAGAAAAAATAAAAAGTTAAAGAAATTTATTTGTTTGACTTTTTTAAATTCATGAAAACAGAATAAAATTTTATTTAAAAAAAATGAAATTGAAATTAAAAAAAAAAGAAAGTGAGATGAAAAAGAAAAATGAAATTAAAAAAAAAAAGAAATTGTGAATAAAAAAAAATTGAAATGGTGTGTCGTGGACCTTTTTTGTCTGGGGCAGGAAACACAGGTGTGTGAAAAAAGTCTGCGGCTGTAAGCAGGATCATGATCACCGCCACCATCTATGCAAACCTTAGGATTTTTGAGCTTGCCATAGGCTATGGTACCAACTTGCAAGGTTTCCTACCAAAGTTAGTTCGTTAAATAAGTTGTTTCAGTCTGAATAACAGTCAATTGACAGTTTTTATGACATTCAGTCATTGTTAGCTATAATTTTTTCTTTCATTTTGATTGTTCACCATATTTTGTGCCATTTCCAGCGTTTGTCTGGATTTGCTTCAATAAAGACTATAAATTTTTTTTTTAACTTATGCTTAAAGTTAATTAAATCCAGTTTACATATAATCATCGTTTATAAGAACTCATCTTATTTTTTGGAAAATTATATTCTGTTGATACTTTAAATTAACTTATTTCGTTTACTTTCTAAATATGAAATTAGTTTAGAAAATTTTAATTTACTGGATATAGGTTGATCTTCTACTCAAGTGTTAATAATAATACATTCAATATAAACTTGAGGAATTTCATATACGATAATTTTTTTTAAGCAGCTGTTTTACCACGCCATAAAACTTTCAATTAGGCAAAAATTTAAATATTTTGACTTTACTCACTAGCTGCCGCTTCCCAAACTCAAACCTGGGCTCACCCTGACACATTTTACAGCGGAATAGGTCAATCATTATGCCACAGGCGCAGACATAGATTAATAAAAGTGAGCATAAAAACAAAAAGTAAGAAATCATACATATTCAAGGTGAAAATAAAAGTTAATTCGATAAAAACTTGAAAGACTAGACCGAAGCAAGATAAATTCAAATAAGCCGATGTGAGAAAATCGGGTATGAATTTGGGGGTAACGAGACTGAGTGTAGTGGAAGTTGTTCATGATGAAAGTTGAGAAAAATGGTTTAGGTGAAAGGAGGTTGAGGTGAAATCGAAACAATAGACAAAAAAAACAAAAAAGTAATGGAAGCCCTAGAATGAACTAGTGAAGCTGAGAGCAAAAAAAAATTGAAGGTGATTTAGGAACGTTCCGCTAAGAACTGCTTAAATATATGAGTTTGAAAAGCTTTACGGAATGAAAAAAAAGGTGAGGGAAGTGAGGTAAGGAGGAAGAGTGTTGCAAAGAAAAGAGCCGCAGTGGAAAAATGAAAATTAGGTGTTGGTCTGGTTTTGTGGTGTGAAAGGAGAATAAAGAGAAACGCAAAATTTATTGATCGCAGCAAAGCCATTGTTGATCAAGTTTTTCTACAATCATCAATGAATAAACTTTATGAATGAGAAAGTGAATAAAAAGTGAAAATAAATTCAACTAAAGAAATTTTTATCTTCTTTAATCTAATTTTTTCAATTTGTCATTATTAAATCAAAAACTTTCAGTTAAACAGAGTTAATGAACAAAAGGATTTTGGTATAGTTGTTTGAAAAACCTTTATTTCAACCAGCACGTTTGTTATCAAGTAATCAAGACAAATAAATTGTTAAGACTAAAAAATAATGTTTTTTTCTTTTCATTTTTCAATTTACTCTTTAAAAAGCTCATTTCACATATTTTTGAAAACGGGAGCCTAGTCTTGTCATCTTATACAATTCAAACGTCAACCTTATAAGAAGGGTTTAAAAACGAGCCACTAAAACAAATTGCAGAGAAATTCTACCACCTTGATTTTTTACTCAGTTAGTACGTAATATTTACTTCTTTCAAACTCAACTCTTTTTTAAATGAAATAAACGAAATTTATTGAATACATGTTTGCAGGTTAAGCATTCCATTGAGCTTTAGCGTTCCATTTTTCAAAAACTTCAAACTTTGTGATAAAAGTTTTTCCATAATCTGAACTTTTTTAGACCATCAGATCTTTCTTTTTTTAGTTTTTCAACTATTCAATTTTTTAAAATAAGCCTAAAAAAAGTTTAAATTCATTTTTCTGTGGAAAAAAAAAGAATTTTCTTGTTCTTAGAAAGTTCACTCAACAAAATATTTTTGAAAGAAGTGAAAAAAAAGATATATTGTTGAAATTTAATTTTTTTCACAAAAACTAGTATTAATACTGGATTTTTGAAAAAGTTCGGCTTTTGGTAATATTTTTATAAATTTTCAAAATTTTTTTTCGCTAGTTGTCTCTTCTGAACTTTTTTTTTGTTGAATCAGTCATCTTCTTGTAAATGGATTTTTTGAGATTGAAGCTTGTTTCATTTCTGTTGTTGTCAACCATTTCTTCAAATTTGGTTGCTTCCCTTTTGATTTCTTCACTTCCAGATTTAGTCATCTTTTTATCAAGGGGTTTTATGGGTCTATGAATTTTAAAATTTTTATTCTTGCCAATATTTTTTTATTCAATCTCGGCAGCTGCTATCCTTTTTTTTTCACTTTCATAACCAATTCCTTTTTTATCAAGGAATTTCCTGGGTCTATACATGTATATATTTCTTTTTTTATCAACCTTATTTTCTTCACTTTTTGTTGCCCATTGTTTTTCCAATTTATTTTATATTCATTTATTTTCCTACCGAAGAGTTTCATAGTATTAAACTTAGTTTCCTTTTTTTCGATAACTTTTTGAATTTTATTTTTGGTTGATTCTTTTGTTTGTTAATTTTTAATCATCTTTTTAGCAAAAAGTTTTTCAACTTTTTTTTTTTTGTTTTCAATATTTTTTTTCTACTATTTTAGTTGCTTTTTTTTCAGTTCTATAATCTTTCTAGCAAAAGGTTCATCAGATTCAGAACTTGTTTTAGTTTATTCGTCGTTAGCTTTTTTTTATCATTTTCAGTTTTTATTTTCAACTCCCCTACATTTTCATATTCAGTGGTGATCTTTTTCTTAAATGGTTTCACTTTTTTATTATTTACTCTAATTTTTTCTGTCAATATTTTTTACATCTATCTTTGTTGACTCTCTTTTTTTTTACTTTTATTTTTGGTTGTCTTCTCATCAAAGTTTTTTCTGAGTCTATTCATGCTTTTAATTTTTTTGTTATCATTATTTTTTTCCATTATGGTTGCTATTTTCCGAGTTGTTCAATTTCAGAATTTGTCAACTTTTTATCTAGGGCTTTTCTTGGTCTATATATGTTCTCATTTTTTTTTGTCAACCGATTTTTAAAAAAATTGTTTTTTTCTATTTTTTTAGACTAAGGTTTGATCGGTATTGTATTGAAGAGTTTTTTGAATCGATATATCTTGCGATTTTCAAGTTTTTCAACAATTCTTTTTCCAAATTTGGTTACTTTTTTATTAATTGCTTCACTTTCAGTTTTAATCATTTCTTCATCAAGGGATTTTCTAGGTCTGACTATGTCATTATTTACTTTAACATCAATATTAGTTGCATTCCTTTTTCTATCTTCTCCCTCAATTTTGGTCATCTTTCCATTCAATGGTTTTCAAGGTTTATTTTCATTTTCAGTTTTTTTTCCGGATAAAATTTTCTTTATCCTCTGTTTTTGGTCACTCCTTGTTGTTTCCGTATTATTTTTTTCACTCCGGGGATTACTAATCATTAAATCAAATGCCTTCTTGTGTGTTTTAGATTCTGTTTGTTCATGAGATTTTTTTTCAACTTTTTTTTTTTTACTAGTTGCTCCCATTCCATTTCTGTGAAAATCAAGTTCACTAGTTTTTTAACAGAAGGTTTTACAGATTTTTGGCTCTTTTGAAGTCCATCATTTTTTGTTCCGATGTTTTTCCTCTTTTCTGAATTTTTATTTGCAACTCTTATTTCCACATTCTTTTTTTTTTCTAACTTTTTAAATAATTTCAATTTTTTCATTAACTAGCTAATATTCAAAATACTATTTGAAGAAACAAAAAATTTTTCAAACGTAATCGATATTTATGAAACATTTGAAACTAATCACGCAAAACCTCTACAAAATTCAAAATCAAAATTTTTCCTTAACAAAAACAAAGATACAAAATATTTTTCCAAAATCTAATTTTTCTTTCTTGTGTTAAAACAAAATCGAAAAGCAGTGTCAGAGCTGAGTAAATCAAATTTCTTCTAGAATTACACAAAACAAGTCTGAAACCTTCTGCTATCAGAACCACAAACCTGCAAAAAATATACAAACTTTAAAAATAAAAAAAAATTTTTTTTCGTCAAAAAACTACAGTTTTGGTTGATTCTGCCATCACGTTTGTCAAGTTCTGTAGCATGAAGTGATAAATCAGGCCAGCTACTGTGGCCTCTAAACTCTACGGGGTTAATGCTACTATAATAATATTTGTGGTTGTATTGTTTTGTAGCGTATTAAGTATTGCAGATGAAAGAAGAATAAAATAATGCTTTTGCTCTTGTGCAACCACCACGTTTTGTATAATTTACAAACAGCTAGTCTGCCTGACTCTTTGAAAGCATTTGCATCAGCCTTAGTGTTGTGTCGTAGTGACTATGGCAACATGGTTTCAGTCAGCTTATCTAAGGGTGCACCTCCAAGTATTCAATCAATAATCAAAACAACAGCCAGGTTTATTCCAGGAGTAATGATATACAATCACATTACCTCTGTATCAAGGATCTTCACTGATTAGAAATTAAATAAAGAATGTAATTTAAAATTGCCTCGCAGATGTACAAGTGTTTGTCCAATGAGGGTCTTGCGTATCTGACACGTGACCTAGTACCAGTTGCTAGACTGCCGGGACAACAAAAACTAAGATCGGCTGAATCAAAAAATGCTATTCCTAACAAGCTCAAGTTCAAACCAATAAGATAAAAAAATTTCAGTGTCAACAGACGTAAGTTTTGGAACTACCTGTCTAACAGTTTGAAATTTTTAAGTTCAACAAAATCATCTTGTCGATCTCTGAAATGATTAAACTCGTTTGAACAATCTTCTCGTTTTTTGCCTCTCCATTTTGAGTTTTTCCTCTTCTAGCATTATATTTTTTGTGATTTTTTCGAGAGCTTTACTTCCAAGGTTATTGTCAAGACCAAGCTCCCGTGAACTGCAAGGCTATTAAAAAGTGGAAACCTTCGAAACATTCCTTTGTTTCTTTTTCGTTCCTCTGCTTCAGTTAGCACTTTTTTCGTTTTGTTCATAATTCTGTTTTTGAGGAATGATTGTGACGTTTTATTCATTATTTTGTTTTAGTTTTTACGAAGTATTTTCATAGTTTGCTCTCAATGTTTTCTATCAAATATTTTTTAGATTTCAGAACTCACATCTAGAAGGTTGAACCAATGGAAACTAATGCAAAACCAAACAAAACAATTCATTTCACATAAAAAGTTAATAATTCTGAAAATTAATTTTTTCGTGAGTTAATTAAAAAAACAGACAATTTTTGTTAACTTCAAAAACTTCAATTGCATAAACAAATCAATTTGAAGTAGCTGACTTAAACAGAAAAATGATTCATAAAAGTTAAACTATAGAGTTATGCGTAGACATCATAGATAAAATTTTCACTGTCGTGAATAAAGTGTGTCAAAAAAGGTTTTCATCATGAGTAAGTAAAAAAAAACTATATATATGAAGAAAAGAAATGTAGTAACTGCTTCATGGATGAAAACAAAACTGTAACACTTTCTCAATTACCGAAAACAAGGAGGTTCACTACTTGAGAAAACGACTATAATGAAATGACTACGACCATCTGCACTCAGTCGAAAAAGAAATTGAAATTTCGCTGTTGTTCATGCTGTGATTAATTGTTGAATTACCTTTCAATTATTTGAAACCAAAAAGTGTTTAAAACTTCAAACTCAATTCTGAAGTTTCATTTTTTAACTTTAGACTGAAATAGTTTTGCATTTAATTTAAATATATTTTAAATATTTTTTCGGTTTCAATATTGTAATTTTTTGCAGAAATTACACGACTTTTGCTTTTCAAAACCAATAATCTTTTTCTTCTTTCAAACCGAGCTTATACCATTCAATAACTAGAATAATAGAAACACAGAGCTCTTCAGAGTTGCATCAAATCCGCAACTCATTAAGACGTAAAAACGGTCAGAGACCAAATTTTCAAAAACACAGAATATGGAAACCTGGATCCAACAAAAACTGCAAAATTACACATAATCTAATCATTTTTTAGGTACCCAACAAAAAACTTAAAAAAACTGTCTAATTTAACACATGTTGATCAGCACACCGAAAAAAACGTATTCTGACTGCTTCTTTACAAACAAATCTCACTAGAAGAGCCACAAAAAATCTGTACATCCTGAAACCTCACCAACCTTCTCCATCGTTGAAAACGTGGTGAGTTTGCTGAGGTACAATTTTTCAGGAATTATTTTTTCAATAAATTCAAAATAAACAAAAAAACATTGAAACTTGTTTTTCAAATGATTTTTCTCATCAACGCAAGTTCAGCTAAAATGTTACTTCGAGTAATATAACTAATTGCTTTCGAATTGTAACTCTATGAGATATGAAAAGAAATAACAAAAATTTCTTCAAGAAAGAACCATCCATTCACTAAATTTTTATTAACTGCATTTATCCTTTTTTTTCTATTTTCAGCATTTCCATATTTTTTGAGGCTAACAATTTGCTCCCTCATACCCAATCTGGCTTTCCGTCTTTTTAAAAAAATGAGACCTCACTTTTGAAAAATTTTAATGATTCTTTACTTATCTTTGATAAAGATGATAGCTTTTTTTTGTTTTTGACACTGTTGACCACTTTCCACTAAATCAGCATTTGGACTTCCTGGTCTTTGAATGTAATTTCTATAAACAGCTTTCATTTTACGTTTTTTTCACATTTTTTTTTCTTTAGATTTCTGTTCTTGATCTGTTTTTTCTATTCTTCATACTTCGGAACTCACAAGAATTATTTCATCATTTTTTCTTCAGATTCAACATAATGACTCGTACATCTTTACTTCATTTCTTGAAGAGGAAATATTTTTTACTGTTTTTGAAATTTCTGTTCATATTGGTAAAATAACTTTTTGGAGTGATCCTATGTATCTTAATTCCAATCCTTTGACTTGTTTTTCTGAAGGCGTTGCCAACGTTATGCCGGTTATTGCCGCTGAATTTTCATTCCGCAAACTTCACTATTTAAATCTTTTTTTTAAAACTTTTTGATTATTTACAATTTTTTGTTGTGTTTGATTTTTTTTATTTTTTCTCTTTCGCGATTTGTTTCTTTCGACTTGCATTTTCATAAAATTTTCTTTTCAACTTTCTAATATTCACATCTCTAATGATATTGAATCTTCTAAAACAAAAACACTATTTGCTTCTTTTTAAGAACATTTGTTTTCAAAAAAAACCAACACCATCTACTCCACCTGTCGTCTGCATCCCGTGATGTGCGGAGACGAGACACACTTAGACCATAACAATTCACTCCTCCTACCAAGATAAACAATTCTTTCTTCGTCTTCTCAATACTCAATAAGCTTAAGATACTCAATGTTCTTTTTTAATGTGAAATTTTTTTTCACCATACATCTTTTTTTTTCGCCGTTTGTTGTAAATTCAATGCTCACAGTTCTTGTGTATTTTAATTTTTAGCTTTTTTAGTTCGATTGTTTGCCGCGTTTTTTCAACATTTTCAGCGTATGTTTGGACTTGATCTGATAAGAACTATAATACATTAAAAAATTATTTTCAGAGATTTTAGCGAGTTTTTTCATTTTACTGAATCTCTTTCCTCAATTGAAATTTTAACAAACCTTCTACTTGCCCTTTTTTACAATATTCATAAATTTTGTTTCAAAACTTTTTTTCATACCATGAATAAAATTTGTACCTAAATCACTTTTTTTCACCTTCGTCGCTTCAAGCAACTGGAATATTTACTATACAATGCAATTTTCAAACTCCTAGTTTTTTTGCTTGTTTTGTTTGGCTTGGAATACATCCTCTCACCAAGCTTTCAATAGTGCTGTCCACTAAGTTTCTGGCACTCATAAATTCTCTCGTCTTTCTCCCACCCCTATCTCTACACTAGTTTTTTTAATAAAAAAGATCAGTTTTAAAATCTGCACTTTCAATTCAAGAAAAACTAATCACTCACTTTACTACTTGGCTGACATTTTTGAGTGGCCTCCTCTTAAGAGACTGAGAACATCTGTTTAGTCTCATTTTCAAGGATATTTACTAATAGTACTTGAACTGAAACTCTACTTTTTTACTGTGGGCTTCTTCTATGGAACTCTCTCCACCATAATCTCACTTCTATTACTTTTTTATTTCCATTCTGTAAAACCCTTGAAACTTTTTGTTTGAGCAGTTCTTGGCATAGTGTTTTTGAAAAGTGTATATAAGCGCTATACAAACAATTTGCTTGAAGCAGAGTAGCTTAGAAATGGCTGACAAAAAGATGTATTCAGACATTTTTGATGCAGCCGATGATGTTTTCTTTACTCATACTGTTACCTTTTCACTTGCTTTCGACTTAGGTAATCACAGTAGTTTGTAGAAACAGCTGGAAAGCACATATTGTTTTGAGTTTCTCAAACCAGAGTGGTTAAAAACTGCTAAATTTATATTTCAGTTAATGCAGTGGGAAAATCGGTCTTTAATGGGTTCAATTCCATTATAAAATGAATTTGTATTCGTATTGTACTGTTTTGTACTCTACACCATCTCATACTAAGCCATATGGAACTAAATTGAACAACATATCAAAGGATAGCACACTAATACAGCACACTACCTTACAGGATACAGAAAAACACCACATCAAACCACACCACAATCCGCCTCATCACAACATCTTACCACAGATGACACACCATGCCACCCCACACCAGACCACGTTATTTCATTCATACTACGTTTACCACTACAATACATTAATCACAATAATTAAAAAACACAACGCCATATAACGCTACAAAAAAGTCCCATACTACAAATATTACACCATCCCATACCACACCCCAAAACACTTCTACCACATTCGACTCCACATTAAACCACAACATACCACACACACTACTTACTTTCACTAAATCACATGAAAATACACCAGTGAACGCTACTTCACAACCTACTACACTACATTAAACCTCAACACTCTAAAGCACACCACAACAATCTATATTACACCACATTACAGCACACTACACTCAACCAGGTCAAACCAAAAAACACTAAACCACAACTAGTCTTATCACACTGAACTCTATATCAACCAACTGAATAAAACATTTCACCAAACTACACCTTGCTATAATATATCAGATCACATCCAAAATTAACACAACAAATATTCTTAGAACACACCTCATCAGACCACACCACACCACATCATACTTGACTTTTTACCACACTACATCCCAATTCAAATCATTCCAGGAAACCACATTAAAAATAAGCTCCTCAAACGACATTCAACCATAATTTATTAAATCACACCTAATGACACCACACATCACTATTATGAGCAACTAAGGACAAATCACAATACGTATGAACTACACAAAACCCCCACTACCACATTTTTCATACCATCCCACATCACACCACACCTTACACCAAACTACACCACAGCACACCACACACACCTTAATTACTTTCAACAAGTCACATCAACCTACACCACTGAACATCAACTCCCAACCGCTCATACAGCACACTATTTATCACTTCACCTTAACACATTTTAACACACTAAAATAAAATTATCACTTAAGCACAAAAGACCATATTATATCACACTACAGCTATATGCAGTACAAAACCCACATTACACCACAACTATCACACCACACCACAACTATCACACCACACCAAACTAACACACCAAACCAAAATACATCTCAACACATTCAACCATACTAACTAAATTAAACTAAAAGGTGTCCAAATTACACCAAAAACAGGCACACAAGCTTGCAACCTGATGAAAAACACACAACTTACACCAAACCAATCTAAACATCATAACTAATCACACCAGCCAACACCACATCACAATTAACTATTTTGCCTACAACAGAATACACAACAAAAAACTACAAAAAACTATATCAGACCACAGAAAAACGATTACACAAAATGCAGCACATACTCCTATCACACCACAATATATAGAATATAAAACCATATCACGCTACATCAAATCACACCAAATCACACAAACTATAGCACACTACTTCATTCACACCCACCATAAAAACAAACCCATGAAATCACAAAAAATCCACATCAGATCAGACTCAAAACACCGTATGACATCACACAACACACCACATTAAACGAGCCCAAGCTCCAGTACACAATACCACACCATATCGCACTACATCAAACTACACTAAAACACATCTCACACCATACTGATACACAACATACAAAAACCCATCTCACCTCACCTAATCATACCATACCATCCTAAACCACACCACAGAACAAAACACTTTACATCACACCATGAAGCACTATATCATAAGATGAAAATACTACACCACAACAATCCACAGCTCACTAAAACACAACAAACTACACTATAAAACCCCATACGATGCACATCACACTTAAATAAAATACACCATACCACATTCACCATACTACAAAACATTACGCTACAATATACCTCAGTTTGTCACACCAAACCCCATCAAACGAACTGCACCACAAAAACCCTCACTAAAAAATCTACTACACTATATTAAACCACAGCACATCACAAAACACCAGACTACACCACAATACAATACACTACACTCTAATATACCATACCAAAACACACCCCACTATACGACAACTATTCTTACTACACTGAACCATATCATAAACAAATAAATCAAAATTCACACCAAACAACATCTCAATCTACAATACCACAACACAGCTCATAACAACACACTCAATTTTTCTACAACACACCTCATCACAAAACATCACGTCTCATCATACTTCATTTCACACCACATTACATCACAACACAACTCATCTCAGCAAAACCCATCAAAAATAATTTCACCACAAAAAATTTGACCATAATCTATTAAATAACACCTATTGACACCAGACAATGAAAATCTGCACCCATTCAACCAACACCACAATTCCCCTCACCACAAAATGCACAAAACGTCTCAACATGTTAATAAAAACACAGTACAAACCAAAACATACCAACTTTAAACTTTTCGAAGCTTTGGCATGGATGGGTGAATAGGAGAGAACAATGAGAAAACAAAAGATTTTCAACATTGCGGAAAATGCCATCGTTGAAGTGAAAATATCGCGATTAAATCGAGAATGTTTTTTTCCAATTTTTATTTATTAGATATACTCGGAAGCTTTTGAACAGTGTGGAATCAGCGTTATTGATTAATTAAAATTTACATAGTTACTGCCATCAATTTGTTAAATTTTGTTTAATTCTATTCAAATAAATAAAAACGACTACGTGACGTCATTATCAAAAGCGCCTCTTGACGTTTTAATGTTTTTTTTGTGACTTTTTAATTTTTTTTATATTATTTTTTCATTCAAATAAATAAAAACAAATCCATGAAGTCATTATCAGAAGCGCCTTTTGAAAATAAATATTTTTTTTGTTTTTTAATGTTATTTGTTGTATTTTTCATGTTTTTTTTTAATAGTTTTCAATGAATCGTTCAGACAACCGCTGAAAATGATGAAGTATGACAAACGAAAAAAAATTAACGAAGTCTAACTTTTACAAAACTTCAAGTCTTTTTTCAGTACAGTATGGCCGTTTTTGTCTGCTTTATTTAAGTAGTCTGTTCAAACCGATTTTATTAACAATTTGAAATTATTTGTTCAAAATAGTAGTTATAAATAACATAAATTGAATTGTTATTTTGGATTTGAAGTTGTGCTGCTTACGAAAGGTTCTTCACTATTCTACACTACAAAACAATAGAACTAAGAACATTATCATAGTGGCATTAACCCCATAGTGTTTCGAGTCTATTCAAAACGTTTTCTTATCATAATTATAGTGAAATACGAAAATAAATAAAAATTAATGAAAATTTTTTTGTGAAAATAAAGTACAATGCAATGTTTTCATGACGAAGGTAAAAATTCATTGAACATGTAGGTATTCAAAGATAAATAAATGGATTTAATTGAACTTGAAAATTTAAAACTTTTAAAGAGGTTTTTTCACAACATAAGTTTGCTGATGCTGAACCTTTTAAATCCTAATGACTCAGGTTTGTGCTTGTTGAGAACAAAATTCTCAAATTCAGCCACTCTCAAAACTAGTTTGTAAGGTTGACGAGCGGCTGGAACTAGTTCACGTCTAAGATATGTAGGATCCTTATTGGAAGAACTGTTGTAAATCTGCAGAGCAGTTCCAAGTTCAGTTCTTCAATCAATTTTAAGACAGTGTAGTTCATCGAATACAAGGGTAATGTGATCATATTCTTTAACTTCTGTAATGAGTTTCAGCAGCTTATATATGCTGATTGATTTCGAGTCATGCCATGTTTCTGCCATAAACATCACATCCATTCCATAGTCATGAATTAATTCTACCACTTCTTTTACTTCATCATTCAATGATTTTACGTTCTGAAACCCATTTAGAAACTAGAGATTTAAGCTACTGAGCTTGGTGGCGTTTTGAGACAAGTGGAGTCAGTTCATGGCGGTTTTTATTGTCTCTGGCGCACCTTTATTTGACCTTCCTACTTGCTAGTTTAATTGGTTTCCAGAGGCAAGATCACATTTAGTATATTGTAAAAAAACAAATCTGACATCCAAATAATTAAAAAACCGTGAATAAATGAATGCTACTAACCTTGGTGTAGCAAAATATTAATCCGATGAACAGATTTGAAAAAATTCGACTTACCTTTCTACCGTCTCGAATGAAGACGGTCTAAAGCAACCATTTTCAATTGAAAATGAATAGGGAAAAACTTAAATGAAGTTGAAACTAATAACTAAATACAACATAAAACATTCATTTTTTAAATTATTCAAAAGAAAAAAACTGATTCAACGAACTAGATTTGAAAGGCCGCCTTGCAAGATGTGATCCTATAACAATAAAAACGACAAAGTTGTTTCAGTGGATTGGTTTGGTCGATATGCACATTGACACTTGGTGGTTGGTGATATATTTCCGAAATTGCATTGAAAAAACTCTTTAAATAATTTTTTGAAATGTTGAAAAATTTGATATAAGTATGCAATAAGCTGAAGAAGTGAGATTAATGTTAGTCTCCCTGAGAAATGGAGTGATTTTTGCTGTTCTGTACATGTTGGAAAAAGGTCTTTCTTGGAAAAAAAATTCAATGAAAAGTGATAATAACTATCATAAAGAGTTCAATGCAATTGATTAAAAGTTTGTGAAAAAAGGGTCGAGTGATGATGTTTTTTGCATGATCTTTTGATTATTCTATTTTCAAGTTATGAATTATATTTTCAGAAGAAGACTATTGGTTTGAATTGTGTTGATTTAAAAAATATTCAAAAGATGAAACTCAATGTTTGTCTATTATGAACTCCATCAAGGAAAAAATCATTGAAAAGTTGTACAAAAATGCTTCTAGTGACAATGTTTTAAAAGAATTTTTTTTCATTTCATTTTGAAACGTTTAGCTTCCAGTGCTCCATGTGACAGTTAGTGTTGTATGATGGGTGATACTCTAATTGTTATTGTGTGAATAGAAACATGAGTGTCGAAGAAGGTGTTTAGTCTATGATGTTTCTTATTGTAGGCCGAAGAGTGGGAATTTTTAATGGTTACCCCTATGAAATAGTACCTAGTTGGCCATTATGCTTTGGGTGGATTATTGAAGCGGTCAGTGGAAGGAATAGTTGTTCAATTAGTGTTTACTATCTCCAATGTTTTTTCTCATAATAGTAAAATAATTTTTGGTGTGATTTTCTCTTTTTCAAACTCAATCATTAAAAGTTTGATCTTATTCATTTTAGCATGTTTTTTGACTTATTGGATTTCTTTTCTTACCTGATGTTTCATCAAACTTTTTACTTGCTCTTTTTTCCACCATCCATAGTTTGAGCTTCACTTTTGACTTTTAAACTTTTCTCGTACTAAAACTGTCGCTTCATCATTTTTTCCATCTTTGTTGTATCAAACAACTGAAACCTTCCTTAGACAATCCAACCATCAACTTACTAGTTTCTCCGCTCAATTTGTTCCGCTTCGACAATTTCAGCTCTTTATACTATGGACTCTCAGAGACCACGCTACAAACTTCCACTAAAGTTTTCAATAGCACTGCATGCTTATTCTTTAACTTTTTTAATTTCTTGCTTCCAACTCTTGAAAAAAAGTTGAAAAACAGCTCTGCAACTTTGAAAATTATTTATTAAAATTCTCAAAAATGTACTTTTTGAGAATATGATAACCGTAGTAGATTGTTTTTTGGGTTTTTCTAGACAAGGTTTAAGAAATGTTCAAGATTAACAAAAATCATATTATTTGGTGAAATAATTTTTTTCAATTAATAAATTTGTCTTTCTAGAAGTTTTGAATATATACATTTTTTTAAAAATTCCATGTTGATTCAAATTAATTGAAATTTTCAAAATAATTGGAATGAATTCACAAATTCTCAATTTTTTCTGATGAGATTATGACGGAAGAATACCAAAGATTGAGTATCTGATGAATTCAAATAATTTAACAGTAATAAATTCTATGAAAAAACACTTTAAAAATGTCTTAATTTGATTTCACTTTTTAGAGTCACTTGTCAAACAATATGAAGTAAAATAAAGTCTAAAGTTGGTCTATCGAAGATTGGGTGAGGACGCCATGTCTTTGGTGGATTGAAAAAGGTGTGGGATGATTGGAAGATGTTAGTTGCTGGAGCGGATGTTGAGACACAAGATGAATCTTCAAAGTACTTTTACGATACAAATAAGTTCAAAATAGTTTAACGATTTTTAGGATTTTTAATTTTGTTGTGAGCTTCAAAGTAAATTCAAAAGTAGGTCTTTCGATGTCTTTTGTGGATTTTTCAATTTTTTTGTATTTTATTACATTGTGAATTCAAAGTTTTGATAATTTGTTTTAGTTTTCTTTGGCTCGTTTTTTAGATTTTCATTGAGCTAGTAAGGTTAACTGTTTTTTTTATTTTTTCATGTTATATATTTTTCTACTAACATGTTAGAAACTTTTTTGAAAAAAAATTATAGTTTTCTTTTTCACTTTTCATTTTGAAATAAATTTAAAAAAAATTCTTAGCCTTCAGAACTCCCATGGAACATGTAAAACCAATGAAAAGTAATCCAAAACCAAACATGAAAATCCACTTCAAAGAAGAGAGGAATAATTCTGAAAAATGAAGAGTTCATGAGTTATTTGAGCAAAACGTTATTTGAAGACAATTTGTAGTAGCTTCAAAAACCTCAATCAATCATTGAAGGTAACTGAATGACCTATTCAAAACAAAAAATTAAATAAATGAAAATATACTATAAAAAATACGTAACTTTTATAGATTAAAACATAGGAAAAAACTAAAAAAATCATTACGTAAGTATTCCTATCATATTGGCACTGTTCAAGCTTTACATGCTGTTTTGAGCATGTGGTAAGTAGTTTTTTTTGTATAAAAATGCCCAAGATTTTTGTGAGATGTGAGTAATAACGGGAGAAATTGAATAAAAACAAAAAAACTTAGACTCTGGCCGAAAATTGGGAAATGTGTTCGAAATTAAAAGGTTTGAATCCAATTGGCTCTTAGTTTTCTAAAATCGCTAAAACATTTATAAGATGAAGTTGAAAAAACGCTTGTGTGGAAATAATAAGAAAAATTTTTTTATGTAAAAAAAGATTAAAATAATTTTTTTAGATGTTTCAGTTTTGGTTTTGATGTTTGGAAAGTTTAAACTTTTCTCAGCAGAGGAAAATACAAAATTCCTTCAATGAAAAAGATAATGTTTGAAAAAATTCAGATAAAAAAAACTATTCAAACTTTGGATAAAATTTTAATAATGAAATTTTCGACAGTTAATATTATAATGTCATTTCAGTTATTTCAAAAATATTTGAAAACATAAATACTCAAAATTAAAATAATTATATATAAAAAATTTTTTTTCAACTATATTCATATAAAAATTCATGGAATGAAATTGCAACATTGAAACTTACCAGTTCCTTTTTTTTTCGTCTCAAGGTGAATTTCTGTTGCTTTTGGCAATTGTGGTTTAGTTTTTTTTAAATCAACAGTAGTTGTAGGGGTTATTGTGGTAAAGGTTTTATATTATGAAAGAAAATATATTTTTCACGTCAAGCCTCACTATTTTGGTCAGAATTTCCAGGTATTTTTTTTCCTGTTGATCCTAGTGGTGGTTCAGTTTGTTTCCGATCAAAAGTGGTTGTAGTATCTGAATCATGATTGAAAACAAACACAGTCACATCTTCTCAATACAAAGAAACAAGAAACTTCACTACTTGAAGAATCCGCTATAATGAAATGCATATGAGTAACTGCCCTCAGTGGACACAAAAACTGATTTTATTAAAAGCAATTATACAAGCTGTTTCACTTTTTTCCTTGTTGTACACCAACACATTTATATATTTATAAATACGAATGAAGACACTAGGATGATTGTGTGCAACCGAGTACGACTGTATTATTAGCGGTTTTTCTTAGATCTACGAAAATAATTTATTTATTACTTTACAACACCAATTTTTAAAAGCCAAAGGTCAACTGCAATGAAGGTGTACTCAGACATCCTTTGTACAACTGATGATGTAAACTATTAAAATTGTCGAACTTGTCAAACGATTTTGATTTTGTTGATTACAACATAATGTTGAAACAACTGAAAAGCTGAAAATTTCATTCCCATCGTTTTCACATGAAAATTAATTAATCAGTGTTTCTTTTAGAAAAAGTGTGAAATTTTCGAAAAGCGGTTTACGTTACAACCCTGTTGAAACTTTTTTTTGATTATTGTTTTATCTGAGCTAATCTGATCTCATCAAAAAATTTCCAATGTGCCCTTCAGCAGTGTGTTTTAATTTGCTCCCGTAGAAACAGTTTCAACCCCTTTTGCTTACTAAACGACTGAACACTCTGGAACGGCATCTTTACTTTGAATGAGTTGCCGCTTTTAGAAGTCAAACCTGGGCTCATCCACTCAAACTTCCTTGTGAATAGAAAAAATGGCTGAAAAGGGAAATAAAAGAGAAAAAGAAAAAACTTGAAATCACTCTGCAATGGTTATGTGGTTTTGAGATATGATTCAAATCTCAAATTTTAAAACTCATCAATTTGATTCAATAGAAAATTCTGCTTTTGAATTTCTTAGAACCTTTTAACATTCCATTTTTGGTTAACCGATGAAACATTCTTCAATAGTCATTCAATATAAACTATGACTCAATTCTAGATTTTGAGA
Organism: Branchellion lobata; assembly: GCA_947562095.1. Lineage (NCBI taxonomy): Eukaryota > Metazoa > Annelida > Clitellata > Hirudinida > Piscicolidae > Branchellion > Branchellion lobata. Next base: position 2,064,402 of record OX387261.1, read on the forward strand.
TCTATAAATTTGATTCTGTAGTCAGTTTTTGATCTCTTGCAACTGACACTTGACAATTCTTATGAAATTCAGTTCTTGTTAATTATAGTTTTTTTCTTTTATTTTGATTGTTCATCACTTTCTGTGCCATTTCCAGCGTTTTTCTGGAGTTGATTCAATAAAGACTATGAACAAAAGACTTTGCAGTGATAGAGGTTAATCATCATGCCGAAGTTACATATATTTAGTATAAAATGAAAAAAAAATCATAAACAAAAAAATTTAAAAAAATCTGGTTCGAATCAAATAAATACTGGAAGATACAAAATAAAAATTAATCATATATATTTTAACAATTGAAAAATGTTGATTGCTACAGAAAGTGTCAAAATGAAAAAAACATTGCATTAAAAAAACAAAGAGAAAGTAACTAAAACTGTGATATCATAAAAAAGTATTTTGTAGAAAAGGAACAACAGCGACTAAAAATTCAAATTAACAAACCTTTGATAATTTTAATAGCTTATGTTCAACTCAGGTAATCACTGGAAAATGTCATTAATTACTCTCACTAGAAACTTTACAAAGATTAACTTCATAAAAACTAAAGAATCATGAAAAACCCAAAATCAAAATTAAAAAAAAATCGACCACATCTCAAATCAATGACCCTCAAAAAGTTGAAATTAATATAGCTTATAAGCACAAGAAGAAATTTTTTTAATGTTTGAAGGTGCCTGAAATTTCACAAAGAACAAATGAATTTCCAATTTCAAATAAATGTTGAACTAAGTAGAAGTCCAGGTAGACAGCAAAAGCAAAACTGACTACAGAATCAGAACACAACTATTAATAAACTCCATCTAGAACTAAATTGAATATTATAAACCCATTTCTTATGAACAGCCATTTTTGGTTTGGCTTTTGAGAAAAAAAAGAACTTCAACAGACCCACTAGATATTCGAAGATTTCCGAACCTACTTAGTTCACAGTCGTAATGGAAAGCAACATAATTCCATCAAAAGATGCATGCAATTTAATGATTAATTCAAATCCAATGCAGATGTGGTTGATTTTTCCACTTCAATTTTGATTCATAAAAAACAGATGAGAGCCTTTGGAACTTTGAAATTTTAATGCCACTATAAAAACACTCGCAGTTATAATGTACCTAAATAGAAAAAAATTAAATAAATATGCGTATTCCATTCCAGCATCATTGTTTGACTATAATTTCCTATGAACTTTCTTAATTTTTTTATTCACACTATTTTTGAATCAAACAAAGTGAATGAGTGCTGAAACAAAATGAAAGGTTTGTGGTGTTTCATAAACAAGCACACCAGAGAAAAACAAACTCCTACTTTTTTTTGGGCGTTGTTTTCCATCGTCTGGTTTTAATAGGAGTTTTATTATTTTGTGAAAATGATTATGTTTGAATATTTTTTGTTTCTTGTTTTCAAACATGATCAAATATGTTTGAAATTGATTCTAAATTTCAATAATAAATTTGCGTAGATCCAAATTCTTTTGATAAAAGTAAGCACTCACTTCCATAAATTATAACATCGTAAATCCGGATGAAGTTATTATATGTATACACTTCCACATACACGTAAGCACTTTTTGGCTGACATTCATATGTTTGATAGTTTTTTCTCATTCCGTTATTTTTGCAAAATTCGAGGTGAGTGTAGAATTCAGTTCCAGCACCTCTCAAAAGGACTTCATATGATCTGACAAAAGCAAAATTAAAAAACAATTTAATTCTTTTATGCCATATTATTGACTTCAAAAAAAACTGGAAGTTTATATAAAAACCAAGGAATCAAAACATGATGTAAAAGTTACGAATTTAAAAACTAAAGCAGAGCTTAAATGGAAAAACCAATCACTTACGCATTTTTGAGATATAAATACACTTCATCAATATAATGAGGTGCACCAAGATTTAAATTCCACCAAGCTCTTGTTTGATTGAGTGTATGTGCACTTGTTCCTATAGAATTATCAATTGCAAATTCTGGTGAATACTTTTGATAGGTTGAGGATTGTTTGACTTTTTTTCCTTTTGCGATGTTTTTTCGAGTTGTTCCACCTAGAACAAAACAAAATAAAACGCAAAGCTATGAAAAAAAGAGCAAAACAGAAAGTTGAAATACTCAAATGAAAATTCCGTCTAATACAGTTATTTTTTCATAATCATTCGTTGAAACTATAGTTAAATTGAAAAAATAACTTGAAATGAAAATGATTTGAATAGGTAGGACAAGCACTCAAATAATGTAGAAAGAAAAACTTCAATCAAAATCTAGTCTAATCAAAACAATTGTTTAGCATAAATCACAATGTTCAAAAACTTTAGTTTTTTCACGTATAATTAGGAAGCAGGCTACTAGTCCACGGTATAAAAAACAAGTTTCAGTTGATTGAGACTTTCACTAGGCTCTGATTACGTAATCAGGTAGTGGCTCGAATATCTTAGTTAGTTAATATTGACGAATATAATTAAGAAGAATTATCTACAGTGTTTTTGAAATAAAATACCAATAGAGGCAACAATAATATTAAAAAAAGAATTGAGTGAAAAATCTTAAAACAAGTGGTTAAAAATTTTAAATTGCCAATGTTCCATGTACTTCATGGTCATATAATCCTTTTTGAAGTTTCATGATTTTCAACATAAAAAAGTCTCTAATCAAGTTTTTTAATCGTTTTCGAAGATGTATGACTATTATTTTCCGCTCTTCAATTTAATTGCTGATGACAGTGCGGTCTTCAAGGTCATCAAGAAGATCCACGACTAACAGATTTTTCAGAGAAAACTTGCAGTCTTGGAAAAATGGGAGCAAACATGGTTGATGAACTCCAACCCCACAAGGTGTACGGTCATCAAACTCACGTCACAAAAAAGTTTTGTAAACCCAACACAGCCTTCCTGGCTAGACGGTTGAAATTCTCGACGCCTGCAAATAAGTCCATCACCATCTTCAAAATCTTCAGCTAAGACAAAAACACAGGCAATATCACAAGCAAGACCAACTGGACACTGTGGTTCGTTTGCAAGAAACTTTAAGAATGCTCACGACCTTGAAAGATGCTTTTTATAAATTCATAGTTTGATTTCTATTTGAACTCGCAGTTACAGTTGAGCCCCTCCCAAGCAAAGTCATATCAAGGCTATGAAATAACTTCAGCGCAGAGCTGTCCGCTTTGTCTTAAGTGACTTTTCTACAAAAACCCCAAAAGGCATCACAAAAATGCTTAAAGACTTCAACTGAAAAGTTTTTACTTAACGTAAATGACACAGCCAACTGATGTACAAACTTGGCAACAACCTCGTGAATATCAAGGCAGTAAAGTTCCTTCATAACAGTGATGCCTGAACCAGAGACCAACACCAACTATACCAAGCTGGGATACCTGACCAAGTTCTAGAAAATTTTCATTTTTCAAAAACAATAAAAAAATAGATCAGCTTAGCAGTCAAAACAACTTGAGTCAACCTGGATGCGTTCAGGTCACTCGCTGTAGAGTAACAAAAACACCGTAGCAAAAGAAAGGATCATTACATCTTAATAATATTTTTTTTATTTTTTTCTACTTTAAAATTTTTTTATCATTGATTTCAGTACGCTCTATAAGAAGTTCAATACAAAAAAAATCTATAAAAAACATTGTCAGTTTGTTCACTTTTCATGAAGGCAGAAACCTTTACCCTCTCAACTACAGACCACTTCTTTTACAAGTTCTTTTATCCTATGCAAAAATAAGAGATAATAAATTGTGGAAAACCAAATTTCAAACACAAAACTCCTTTTTTAGTACATGGAAACTGTGAGAAAACTGAAACTAGAAAACGTACAACACCGCTTCGCTAAGCCAACAGATGGAATAGGAATATTAGTTCATAGTAAATGCCTGAATACATTGAATCATAGCAGAAAAACGGAAAAAGCTAATTTGAACAAAAATTTTAAAAAATTAACGAAAATACTGACATAATACAAGTACCGAGAAGTCTGAGAAAAACGTTATCCGAATTCTGTTTGAAAGACAAAATTTATTTCAAAAAATACTAGAGTGATCTATCTCAAATGAGATAAAAACTACGAGAGTGCCTAATTAATAGGAGAAGAAAAATTGGAAGCAGGGCTAGAAATTTTTAATAATCTTAAAATGTTCAAATTTTGAAAAGCTCTATCAATTTTTGAAAATTTATAGTGGCATATCTCGACAATTGAAAAATAATTAAGAAAAACCTAAAAAATAGTTAAAACAGTTCAGAATCAATATGATAACTTCATGTAATATGAGAAATTTTCAAACCCAGAGCAGCTATAACAACAACAGTTGGACAAAAGTTGGGACCTTTACGGGGTGTCCAACGAGATGCCGCCTGACTCAACGACCAAGCAGCGCTGTAAAAAACGCAAATTAGAGACCCCTCTTCCTATTCTTACCACCCTTTTTTTATTAGCCGAAAATGCACACCCCACCCTACATTTCCGGTCTCTTCTCTTGAGAGCGGGCGACGTCGAGGTAAATCCCGGGCCAGTGTGCCGGGAATGCACTAAGACAACCAGATGTAACATCACCCCCATCACCCGTTCAAGCTGCAGTCAAGAAGTATGCAGTAGACATCACATTGCTACAAGAAACCAAGCTTGGTATGGAGGATTCTACCCCTCTCTTTTAAGGTTTTGATGTTATCAGAATGGACAAGAAAGATAGTGAAAATCACACAAAAAAAGATCGAAGCACAGTAGACCAATGCCTCCGCCTTTCACAACATCTTTTCGACGGAATCTAGTCGTCGAAGAGGCTATAGACAGTAATGACCTTATTTGACTTTAGCAAAGCCTATGATAGGGTTTGGAGAACTGGTTTTATCCAAAAAAAAAGGACCTTCTATGTATCCCGGCTCGCTTTCTGGTATGGATCAGTTCGTGGCTGACGAACCGACAAATCCATGTCAATGCCAATGTTGAACAATCAAAAAAATTAGAGAAAGTCTACCACAAGGATCAGTATTGTCCCTCT
>OX387261.1:2076924-2109424 GCA_947562095.1 Branchellion lobata
GACCATACAAAAGTACTCAACAAAATCACATTCTGTCTAACCAAACCAAACAGGAATTGCAAAAGTATTTTCGCTATTGAGAAGATTATATCAACAGATGAGGGTTTTCCATTTTACCCATTGAAAACCAACCAAGGACTTCGTCTGTCACTCATCATCTCAAAAATAAACATCTACAGAACATCCTCTGCCACAACGCAACACACCGCATCAAACTACAACACAGCTCAACAAACCATAACAGTTCACATTAAACTACGACACACTACAACATAATAATATTCACCAAGACCAATCCCAAAAAACCTCACAAAACCGCACCCCGCAACAGGAAAATGCAAAACTACATCAGAAAACATAAACAAACCAGGTAACACTAGAAAAGAATTCCCCCGTCTTAGTAAGCAATTCAAACTACAGCATTCTAAATTTATGCACACCAAAATGCGATCCAACACACTATTCGTCAAGTCAATACATCTCGGGAAATTACACAAAACTATTCCGCATGAACTACTACATATAAACAACAGAAAACTACACTGTTCAACAACATGAAACACAAATCGATCCACGCCAAAACAAAAAAACTAAACTGAACCAAATTCAAAAACATCATATCTCATCAATCTATACTACACAACTTCAGCTCGCTACCCATAACAATTTATGAATCATTTCACGACCAATGACCAGGCTATACTAACGCACAAAATAGAATGCTGAGCTATAAAAAAGACAAGGAACAAAAAGAACGTTCTTTTATTACTTCACAACTCACTACCTGCCACTTTGACAAAATTTAAAAAAACCCATTTTGACCCATACAGATTCTCAACAAAGTACGCCACTTGACAAATTTTTTTAAAAACTTGAACACAATTTCACAGCATGAAAACCACACTACAGAAAACTAATTCGAAACTTTATGAAAAATTGCATTTTATCACACTCCTCCACAATAAAAAAAACAACAAAAATCTTCACTCAGCAAACCAAACCAAACAATTTTTGCACAACAGAACACTTCATAACAGACCATTGAAAGCAGCATTACACTACAACAAATCTGACCCCAAAAAGACTCATCATAGAAAAACACACTACACCACACCAAAAATTCACTTCTCCCAACACACAACACCACATAACACTAGACAGTGGAAAACTACACTGCACTACAAAAAAACAAGACTAAAATGAATGAAAGCAAAACACAATCCAATAGATAATCGCACACGGAAAAACAACATTTCACACCATATCCCACTATAGCATAACCAAACACACCACCCAAGCCTTTTTAAATATTTCTACACAACACTTATTACATTACACCACGCCATAACATGCTAGAAAAACACTTCTACCAAAAACTTACACAGAATACCTATATTACATTTGACACCACACTGCAACAAAGCACAACAAACCACAGTTTACTACCTTACACTACATCAAATCTATTCAAACACACCATCATAAACCAAACCAGCTAACACCACACCTTTATAAACTTACATTAGATTTGACACTACACCACACGCACCATGCTACATCACACTAAATTGCATTAGACCGCACTACACCGTATCAACCACTAAACATCCTAATACAACACACTCCATATCACCTAGCGTCATCACACTTTCTTTCACACTTCATCTATTCCAAACACAAGGCTCACATCACACCACAACTATCACAGCACACGGTAACCCATTCCTTCACACTCAAAACACTTCAACAAACCACACCAAATTAAAAACTTAACACTTCCAACTACAGTAAAAAAATCTTACTAGACCAACCCACATTACGCCAAAAAAACACACTGGGCTACAACCTATTTAAACACTCTGCACTAAATAACACTAGACCAATCCGAACAACACATCAACTCATACCAGCCAACACCACATGACAATGAACTATTCCGTCCAAAAAGAAAACCAAGACTCAACAGCTTACAAAAACTTATATCATACCAAAATTTACAATAACACACATTACGCTACTAAATTACATCACACCACACCACGATTTATCTGAAAAACCGTACGACGCCAGATCAAATAACACCAAAACACAATTAGTACACTCACGATACCACAACACACCACACTTCATTTAACATCAATTAAACACATATTCCTTCACACCATACCCCAATACACCACATTAAACCACACCACATCATACTTTCTCCCACCCCACACCAGGACACAGCACAACAGGTCTCAGAAAACCTCACCGAAAATAATATCATCACACGAAACTTCACCATATTATATAAAAATACCCCTCGCATGACACCACACAACACCATATTACACCAGGCCAGAATAGTCCACACCACTCCATACCACATCACACCTCAAAAATCATCAACCTTAACACACTACACCAAATCACATCACACCAAACCACGCCCCAGCATACCACCTACATCACAACACATTCAATCAGACCAATTCTAATCACACAACACCGCATCTTAATACATTTAATCAGACCAAATCGAATCACACCACAATACAGCACACACATTATCTCATACCACATCAATCTCACCCTATTACACCTCACTTTACACCTACTACACCAAAGCACAATTTTTCAAATTTTACCACATCAACCTACATCAATTAGAAGGTCTGAAAAGTTCAATGAAATTTTGAATTGTTTTACTAAACCGAATGGAGCTTTCATTCCCCAAACAGACCAAAATGTAAAACTCTACGATCTTTCAGATGTAGAAGATACAAAAGCCATCAAACATACCAGCAGTGGCAAAGTTCTTTGTTCTCAGGAGAGGTATACAAAAAGCGTGGATTTTTGTTTACCGGCAAACTCACAGTTCTGTTCCAAATCATATATAAGGATGATCTGGTTCTCCATAACTGAAAGACGCACTTTTTTTTCCAGTTCACAAACGTAAAGGGAGTCAAATATTTTGTGATAACTACCGAGGTATAATTCTGTGATAACTACCGAAGCTAAATTCTGTGATAACTACCGAAGCTAAATTCTGTGATAACTACCGAAGCTAAATTCTGTGATAACTACCGAAGCTAAATTCTGTGATAACTACTCTACTACCAAGTGCTAAAAAAACCTTTGCTCGTTTGCGGCTCAATCTTCTGTTTAGACATCTTAAAGACCACGCAATAATCCCAGAAAGTCAATGTGTATTTCATGCTAGTCGTGGCACTGTAGAAAAGATTTCCGCTGCGAAACAAGTGCAAAGAAAATTCCAAGTGCAAACATTACAATACAATGGAATACAAAAACCAATATTATTATAGTGGCATTAACCCCGTAGAGTTTCGAAGCCACGCAAAAACGTTTATTATTAAAACTATTCTGAAAAATTAAAAATTAAATATAGATAAATGAAAATAGAAAATAAATTATTTCTAAAAAAAGACCAGTATTATTTTTATGATAGAAGGAATGATTTATTGAACAGGTAAGTCTTCAAAGATCTACAAAATGAATTTGTAGAACTTGAAGATTTTAAGCTGTTAGGCAGGTTGTTCCACAACTTAGGTCCGCTGACGCTGAACCTTTTTAATCCTTATGATTTTAGCTTGTGCTTGTTGGGAACAACGTCCTTTGACTTAGCTGATCTCAGTCTCTGTTTTTCCAACAGACTAGCAACTGGAACTAGGTCACGTGTCAGATACGCAGGACCCTCGTTGGAGAAGCACTTATACATCTGCAGAGCAATTTTGTACTCGATCCCTCCATCAATTTTCAGCCAGTGAAGCTCCTTGAGTACAGGGGTAATGTGACCATATTTTCTTACTCCTGTAATGAGCCTGGCTGTTTTATTGATTATAGATTGAATAGTCCGCGTTGCTACCTTAGGTAAGCTGACTAAAGCCATGTTGCCATAGTCAATACGACTTAAAACTAAGGCCGATGCACGTGTTTTCAAGAAGTCCATTGTCAAACATCCCTTGATGGATCTTATTTGACGCAGAGAAGTAAAACACATCTGTATTGTTTTTGATATCTGCGTTGACATCGTGAAGTCTCTATCCATAGATATTCCCAAGTTCCTTACAGATTTTGATGGAAAGATGTTGCTTTCTAATACACGGACAGAATAGTTCGGAATATTATTCAGATTCCGACGAGAAGAGAACCAGATCACTTCAGTCTTCTCACTGTTGAGCTTGAGACAATTGGCTCCCATCCAAGATGCGATTTCATCTACACACTCAGACACTCTTATCTGCAATTCTTCTCTGCCTTCATTATTGCAGTGGCCATATATTTGAGTGTCATCGGCATATTGATGAAATCCCAGCTTGTTTTTCAAAACTATTCTTTCAAGGTCTCCAGTGTATAGAGAAAACAACAATGGTCCAAGAACAGATCCTTGTGGGACACCCACTAAAGAGTCAACAAATTCTGATTTTGTCCCACTGCAGCGTACATTGAAGGATCTACCACTCAAGTAATTTTCGAACCATTCCAGTGTGAGACCATCGAAACCATATGTGCTTTCTATCCGTTTTAACAAAAACATTAATCTACTATTAACCTTTTTTTAATTTGTCAAAAGCCTTCGACACGGACTTTGTGCATATAACGAACCAGATATGCAGCATGTAGTAGAAGATTTCTCGGCAGCATGTGTAAACTTTAAGTTCACTATCTAAGAAAACCAAAGTAATTCATCAACCTGGTTTCTGGCAAACCTTATAACTATTGGAAAATAATGATAGGCTCGGATAGGCTCAGGTCCGCGGAGCATTTCACTTACATGGGAAACGTTTTTTCCGCAGCTACAGTGGACAATGAAGTGAAAACCAGGGTTGCCAAGGCTTTCAGAAAACTGCCTTATACTGTCTGAAATAGAGATAGTTCAAGTGTGGCTACAAAAATTGAAGTCTATAAAGCAACAATAATCCCCGTGCTTTTCCATGCCAGCGAAACATATAAAAAAAATGAACCAATTTTTTTATGAGCCGTTTTTGTAGCCTGCTTTGGATAAAGTGGTTCCACAAGATATCGAAAAAAGTAGTTTTGCAAAGATAGAAAAGCAATTCATTTTGTATTATCTTGAAAGAAACCAGGTGAGATTGGCAAGCCTTGTTCCCAGAATGCTCAATCACTGTACACCAAAACAGCTTCTGTATAGAAAGCTCACCAAAAGAAAGAGACCAGCTCATAAACCAAGATTGCGGTTAAAAAACACCTTCAAAAAGACTCCAGATGAACAGGGCTTTGACACGAAGACATGGAAGTCATTAACCTCAAACAGAAACAAATGGCGTGGGTGGTCGCAAAAAACTTCTGGGCAACAGAAAAATATAGACAAGAAAATGGATCAAAAAGACTACTACTCCAACAATCTCTAAAATCTTTTATCCGTCCAGTCTCACCACACTCAACCATAGCATAACATACTGAATCAAACCACACCACACTTTTTTTTAAAATTCTCAACAAACCAAACTAAGTATAATAACATCTCATGACACCACACAACACAATATCACTTCACAACCCTTCACACAACACAACATGTCGCTTCATCATAACGCAGCACAAAAACATTATACTTATCCCAACACAACTCAGTAAAAACCACAGCATACCAACTTTAACCTTTTCGAAGCCTTGGCATGGCCGAGTGAATTGACAAAAACGATAAAAAAACCGAAAAAAATCAAAATTGCTGAGAACGTCATCATTGAATTGAAAATAATGCGTTAAATTCGCATATATTTCTATCAATTCGACTTATATCGCCATCGATGTATTTCGCTAAATTTTGTTTTTGAAATCAACTAACAACAAAAACATGACGTCATCTTCAAAGCGTTTTTTGAATTTATATAAATATATATTTTTTTTGAATTTTGTTTAACATAAATTTTTTTTAATCGTCCAGAAAAACGTTTGAAATGCTCTAGAGTATGATGATCAATGGAAAATAAAACAAACGAAAACTATATGCTATAAAAAATCATTATTTACATTATGGCTGTTCTTGCCTGCTCTATTTAATTATTCTTTTTCAACTATGTTCATAAACATGTTGAAATTTAAGGTCTTAAATAATAATTATACCCAATAAAAATTAGTTTGAAAGAATTTGATTCTCTAGGAGTTACAGTTATTGGTTACATACAATTTACCATCGTTTTTTGCGTGAAATAAGCAAAAGTGGACTAAGATCAACTGACGGTTTTTTAAGAGTATGGAAAAGGGATGTAAAAAAAAGGAAGTGAATAAATGTTCATGTTTTGACTCTGTAGTCAATTTTGTTTATATTTTGACCTGGACTTCTCTTAAAAACAGTTCTAGTTGGTATGACTTTGTTTTGAAATTTTGCATTTTTTGTTATTTTTGTATCAGGTCTAGCAACCTCAAAAATTTTCAGTAGCGTTTTCATGTGTTTTGAGATTCATTGATTCAGTTGCATGGTCCATGATAGTTTTTATGCTTCTACATTTTACTTTGGGATTTAATGATATTACAGTTTTTGTGAAGTTGATTTTATTCCTTTATTTTGTTTTTTTTTGTTATTCTTTGTAGCATTTCTTTTCACATTAAACATTTTTCAGTAGCTGAGTATGAGCGTTATGATTTTCTAAGATTTCTTAATTTGATTCTTTTGTCAATTTTGCTCGTAAATCTAAAGTCAACTTTTTCATGACATGAAAATTTTGTTTAGTTTTTCCTTTTTCATCATTGCATTTTTTTTAAAAACATTTTTTGTAATATGAAACCTGTAATAGTAATTTGATGTAAAAGTAATCTTTTTTATATCCCTTAGTAACTGTTATATATGATTTAGACTCATTCATTTTCAAAACTTTTAAAAAGTTATCTATTTGTTTCTAGTTTTTATGGTCATATTTACCCTCATTCTACACAGAACATTTCAAACCTTATAGCTTTTTGTTCACACCTTTTGGCCTGCGGCATAATAATTGGCCTTTTCCACTGTAAAGTGTGAGTGAGTGAACCAAGTTTGAGTTAAAAAACGGCAACTCGATTAAAGTACAGATGCTGTCCTAGTGTGCCCAGTTTTACAGTAGCCCTTGGCGAGTAAAACTATTTGCCTTTGAACATATTGCTGATAACGAACTATGGTTACTTCCAAAATTTCGAAGTTCAGTGCTTTGAGTCTTTGGTCAATAATTTGAGTCTATGGTCATTGATTTGTTTCTATGGTCATTGAATCGATTCTACGCTTTTACTTTTTTTTGTGTTTCTTATGACATTTCACTTTTGGTAAATTTGACATTGTCCAATTTTCTATTTTGCCATTCTTTTTAGGGTTTCTTGTTACAAAATTTTTTTTTCAGTAGCTATTTGGTGTGATTATGAGCTTTTGTCATTTTAAAAGTTTATATCAATATCATAGTTCATTGAATTAATTCTATGGTTGATGAATCGATTCTATACTTCTAATTTCAACTTTGGGTTTTCAATGACATTTAAATGTTGGTAAAGTTTGATTTGTTTTTTTTTAATATTTTGTTGCAGCCCGACAACACAGATGCACAAACATCTTGAGGTCCATGGTTTTGATTCGTCCACAAACCAATCCACCCATAAACAAGGAGGATGGCTTGATGTGATAACATCTAGGAAGAGTGTCAACATCAACAATATTGATAGTTGTATTTCTGATCACAAGCTGCTTTTCTGAAGTTGCGAGATGCTTAAACCATTTCCCATTTATTGGCAGCTCCAAATTATACGTCGGAATTTTTTGGACACTGAAAAATTTATTTCAGAAGTAAAGTTATTTTTGCTTTCAGCTGCCACATGTCTTGAAGTGAATTCAGCTTTTGACCTTTATAATTCCACTTTATCAGGGATCCTTGACAAAATGATTTCTCTTAAGACCGTTAGAGTACAGGAAAGACTTTTTGATCCATGGTTTGATGGGAAATTTCGTACTTCAAAATGCCTGAAAAGAAGTCTAGAAAGGATCTACATGAAGACCAAAAGTGAGTATAATTTTGCTGCATGGCTGGGTCGGAAAAAACTCTACAAAAGATTGTGTAGACACAAGCATAAAGATTACTGAAATAAAAAAATCAATCATTCAAAAAACAAAACGACTAACATTTGGAGCCGCATTGATAGTGTCTCTGGTTGAGGAAAAAGATTTTCTGAGAAATTTCAGCCTGTTGACTCTCAATATTTTTTTTCGCAAAAAGTTGAGTCAGCAAAGTACTCAATCCAAGCTAGAAAAGAAACCATTTATCTAGCTCATGCACAGAAAGGTAGTCTCCGTAGGTTCCAGGATGTGGATGAGGATGAGCTACTGCGGTTGTTCAGAGCCTTCCCAACACAGTGTGCGTCTGATCCAATACTCACTTGGCTTTTGAAAAAGATTTTCAAAATGATTTCATCTTATGCGAAAGTGTGGTCAATCAGTCTTCTTCTGAAAGAATTGTCCTAAAGTCTTGGAAATCGGGTCAGAGTACACCATTTTTGGAAAGGCCTAGTCTCGATCACAACGTTCCTTCATCCTACAAACTCATCTCTTATCTGCCTGTTTTGTTCAAGCTCTCAGAGGGGTCTGTTTTCAACAAAATCATGAGTTATGTAAATAATTAAAACCTTCCTCCAACCCACCAATCAACTTACTGTCGTCATCATTCCACTGAAATGGCTGTCACAAAAGTGTTTTCAGACCTCTTTGGTGCAGCCAATGATGGTGAACTGTCCTTCCTTAAACTTTAAAATTCGTCAGCTGCCTTTGACTTAGTTGATCATAGTATTTTGTTGAAACGGCTTTAGAGCTGACTGTTTTGAGGGTTTCAGACTGCAAATGGATCAAAAACTACTTGGTTGACAGAACTTTCAATGTACGAATCGAATTTTGTTGACCCTTTAAAGAGTGTCTCACAAAGAGTTGTTCATGGGCTATTGTTGTTTTCTCTATACAATGGGGACCATAAAAATATAGTTATGAAACACAAGCTAGAAGTTTATCAATATTCTGACGACACTCAAATATATAGCCACTGCAATAATGAAAGCACAAAAGAATTGCAAATGAAAATGTCTGAGTATGAAGATGAAATCGCAACTTGGATGGGAGCCACTTGCATTAAACTCAACAGTGAGAAAATTGAGATGATCTGCTTCTCTTCTCCATCAGAATCTGAAAAAAATTCTGAGTTATTCTGTTCGTGTATTAGAAAGCAACATCATTCTATAGAAATCTTCAAGGAACTTGGCAATCTCTATGAAGAGAAACCTCACAGTGTCAACGCAGATCTCAAGAACAATACAGATGCGGTTTATTTCCATGTCAAATGAAAACCATCGAGGTATTTTTGACATTGGACTCCTTGAAGACCGTTTCATCAGCTTTAGTGTTAAGTCGTATTGACTATGGCAAGATGGGTTTAGTCAGCTTACTTAAAGTATCAACGCAAAGTTTTTAATCTATGATCAATATACCACCCAAGCTCAGTACAAGAGTAGAGAAAAATGATCACAATACCCCTGTACTCAAGAAGCTTTACTGGCTAAAAATTGAGAAAAAATTGAATTTAAATCTGCTTTTCAGGTGTAAAAATCTTTCAACTTTCCACAAAATTATTGAAAAAGCTTTTTTAATGCAGTTTCAAACATGTTTCACCAACAAAAAAGTGTCAAAATGCATATCGACCCAACTAATTCACCTAAACAACTCTCCTTGTTGTTTATGATATTTATATAAAAGCTGGGATGGCTAAACGCCTTCGATTCTGATTTCACTTGCTTCCAAACCAATCTGTCCTTGTAGTAAGAAACAACGTTTTCCTTCAAAATTCTTGAGAATCTTAAGAATCTTTATCGATGGAGACCTCACGATGTCAACGCAGATATCACAAACCATACAGTTATGATTTACCTCTGAGTCGAAAAAGATTCAACAACGACTTTTCGACGAAGGAGTTCTTGAGAACTCTTTGAGAACACTTGCATCAGCTCAAGTGTTGACTCCAAAGCAACATGGCTTCAGCAAGCTTAGCTAAGGTAACGATGCAAATTATTTAATCGATAATGAATACAACAACCAGACTCATTACAGGAGTTAGGGAATATGATCACATTACCCTTGTACTCAATGAACTGCACTGTCCCAAAACTGATTAAAGAACTTAATTCAAAACTGCTCTGCAGATGTACAAGGGTTTGTCCGATAAGGATCCTACATATCTTAAACATGACCTAGTTCCAGTCACTAGTCTGCCTGGCAAGCTAAATAAGAGTGGTTAAATTTAAGAATATTGTTCTCAACAAGTACAAACTCAAGTTATTAGGATTTAAAAGGTTTAGCGTCAGCGGACCTCAGTTGTGAAATAACCTCTCTAAAAGTTTAAAAGGTTAAGCTTTAATCCTTTTTTTTTATCTCTGAATGCTTCTATGTTCTATGAACTTTTACCTTCGTCATAAAAATAATACAGTGTACTCTATTTTCACAAAAAAATTATCATTTATGAATTTTGTTTTCTTTTAATTTTTTACTATAAATATGATAGAAAAACTTTTTGAATGGCCTCGAAACACTATGGGGTTAATGCCACTATAATAATGTTATTATTTCTACTGTATTGTAGTATTTAATAGTGGAGAACCTTTCGTAAGCAGCACAAACTACAATTCAGAAAAAAAAATTAATTCATGTTGTTTATAACTTGAATTTTAAAGACGAAAATTCAAATTGTTAATATGAAAAGTTTGATTAGAATTTTCAAATAGAGCAGACAAAAACGGCCATACTGTAATGAATAAAAACTTTAATTTTGTAACATTTGATTTTGTTAGTTTTTTTTGCCATATTTTACCATTTCCAGCGTTTGTCTAAATGATTTAATGAAAACTATATGAAAAAAAACCTAAACAAGTCAAGAGGCGCTTTTAATATTGACGTCATGTGGTTGTTTTTATTTATTTAAAGAAGAAAAAAAAGTAACGAAATTTAAAAAAATTAATGCTGTACCAAATCTAATTTAATCAATAACGCTGATTCCACACTGTTCGAAAGAGCTCGAGTATATCTGAGAAATATAAATTGGAAAGAAACATTTGCGATTTAATCTCGATATTTTCACTTTAACAATGGCGTTTTCAGCAATTTTGAAAATCTTTTGTTTACTCACTGTTCTCTTCCATTCACCCAACTACGCCAAGGCTTCGAAAAATTTGAAGTTGGTATTTTTTGGTTTGTACTGTTTTTTTTTTAACGTGTTGAGGCGTTTTGTGCTATGTTGTGGTGAGAGGAGATGTGGTGTTGGTTGAATGGGTGTAGATTTTTGTTGTGTGGTGTTGTTAGATGTGATTCAATAGACTATGGTTGAATATTTTTTTGTGAAATTATTTTTGATGCGGTTTGCTTAGATGAGTTGTGTTGTGATGTAATGTGTTGTCGAGTGAAGTATGATGGGACGTGGTGTTTTTTAATGACGTGCGTTGTATACAAATGTAGTGTGTTATTATGAGCTAAAATGTTGTTTTGTATATTGAAATGTTGTTTGGTGTGAATATTGATTTAATTGCTCATGATATGGTTCAGTGTAGTAAAACTAGTTTTCGTATAGTGGGGTGTGTTTTGGTGTAATATGTTTGGGTGTAGTGTACTCTAATGTGGTGTAGTATGGTGTGTTGTGATGTAGTAAAGTGTATTGTGGTGTGCTGTGGTTTAGTGTAGTGTAGAAGGTTTTGAAGTGCTGGTTATTGTAATGCAGTGTAGTTTGATGTGGTGTGGTGTGATATGCTTTAGTATACTGTGTCGTAGTGTGTTGTAGTATGGCAGGTGTGGTATGCTGTATTTTAGTATATTGTGATGTGTCTTGGATAGTGTACTATGATGTGGTTTTTTGTGTTGTAGTGTGCTGTGGCTTGTTGTGGTGTGGTATGTTCATGTTATGATAATGAACATTATGACGTGTTGGAAGGTCTTTTGTTTTTTGGTGTAGTTTGGTGTGGTGTGGTATGATTAGGTGTGGTGAGATGTGGTTTTGTGTGATGTGTAGCGGGGTGTCAGATGTGGTGGAATTGTTTTGTAATGTGATGTGGTATAGTGTAATATTTTTGTTATGGGGGGTTTTGTGTAGCGTGATACAATAAAGTGTTTTGTCATTTTGGTGTTGTAGTGGTGTACGGAATGGCGTGGTCATGTGTGGAAACGCATAGTGTGTCATTTATAGTAGGATGTTGTGATATGGCAGTTTGTGGTATGGTTTGATTTGGAGTTTTTCGGTGTGCTCTGTTGTGGTGTTCTGTTTTATTGTTTTTTAAAGGGTGTTCTCCAATTCCATTCTATGTGATATAAAAAGATGAAGTGTTGTGTAGAGTACATTACAATACAAATATAAAAATCAATATAGTGGCATTAACCTCGTAGAATTACAAAGCCACCAAAACGCATTATTATAACAATGAAAACTTAGTGTAATAATAGTGTTGGAAAAAATTAAAAATAGTGAAAAAAAAAGTAAATAAAAATATTTTTCATGAAAAAGGTTAACTAGTATCTTTATTATAAGACAAATGATTCAGTGAATATGTCTTTCTTCAGAGATTGACAAAATGATTTTGTTGACTTTGAAGATTTTAGACTGTTAAGCGAGCTTTTCCACAAAAAAAACAAATGCTAGTTGAAAGCAACATTTTTTTCACTTCAGCCAATCATAATCTTTGTTTTTCAGACAGAAAAGCAAATGCAACTAGGTCACGTGTCAAATACGCAAGACCTTCATCAGACAAAAACTTTCAGATCTGCAGAGCAATTTTAAAATCAACTCTTTTTTTTATTTTTCAACCAATGAATCTTTTCGAGTACAGAAGTAATGTAGTTATCTTTTCTCACTTTTGTGATGAGTCCAGTTGTTGTCTTGATTATGGAATGAATACCCAAAGTTGCTACTTTAGGTAAGCTGACTGGAACCATGTTGCCACAGACAAAACGAATTTACACTGAAGCTGATTCAAGAGTCTTCAAGATCCCATTTCTCAAACATCTCTTGATAAATTTAAATTGACGCAAAGAGGTAAAACACATCTGTATGGCATTGTTGTAGACGTTGAAATCATGAAGTCTTCATTCCTATAAATTCTCAAGTTCCTAAAAGATTTTGCGGGAAGGATGCTGCTTTCCAATACACGGACAGAATAACTTCTGATTATTTCAGATTCTGACGTGAAAAGAACCAGATTACTTTAGTCTTTTCACTGTTGATTTTGAAGCAATTGGCTCTATCCAAGCTGCGATTTCATCTACACACTCAGAAACTATTCTTGGCGTTTTTTCTGTGCTATCATCTTTGCAGTGGCCACATTATCGAGTGTCATCAGTATTTTGTTAAAATTTTAGCTTGTGTTTCAGAGCTATATTTTCGAGATCCAAAGTGTTTAGAGAAAACAACAACGGTCTGAAAACGGATTCTTGTGGGACACCGACTGAAAGTCGACAAAACCTGATTTTGTTTCACTGAAGCGTACATTGAAGGAGCTGTTTATCTAACTTTTGAACAAAATACTGTAATAAACTGCGTCAACGGCAGTTAACAGGTTTATCGGTATTGGGAGGGAAAACTTACATTCATCGGCTGCACCAAAGATGTCTGAACACACCTCTATGACAGCCCTTTCAGTGGATTTATGACGATATAAACTAAATAATGGATGAAGAGAAAATGTAATTATCTACTAGCTCGTAAATTTGTTGAGAACAAGTCTCTCTAATAACTTCGACAAAAAAGGCTGATAAGAAATGGGCCTGTAGAAGAAAAAAAATGTTGTGACACAGACAAGGGTTTTCCAACAATGTTGTAAGCAAAGCCGATTTCGAAAAATTCGGAGAAATTTCATCAGAACAAAATTGATTAACCACACTTTTTTTTACAAAATTGACAACATCCTTGAAAACTTTTTCAAAAGACGGGTGATTAATGGATCAAACGCATACTGTATCTTTTTGAAGTTTCTGCGTAGCTTTGAGTCGTTCTTCCTCATCTACATCCTGGAGCTTAATGAAACTACTTTTTGTCAATGGGTCAAATAAATTAAATTTTCTCTGGTTTGGATTGAGATTTCTTGCTGACTCAACTTTTTTTTTCTTTAAAGAAACGATTAAAATTTAAAAAGCTGACTTCAGTCAAGAGAAGATCTCTTTCTCTCTTTCGACTTAAAACACTGTTAATGTTCTGTGTTTTTTATCACTAATTTTCAGTTATTTCTACGCTTGGGTCTACACAATCTTTTATAGAATTTCTTACGACAGAGCCATGCAGCAAGCTCATTTTCACTTCTGGTCACCATAAAGATCTATTCAAGACTCCTATTTGGACATTTGAGTTACGATAATCCTGCTCAAACCAAGAATTTGAAGGTCTCTCATGCACTCTAACGTTTTTTGAAAGATTCATTTTGTCGAAGCTCCTTGACAGTGTGAAACTATAAAGGTCAGCACCTGAATCAACATCAAGTTCCGTAGCAGCTGAAAACAATGACATCTTCACTTCTTAAATGAATTTTCTAGTGTCCAAAAAGTCCAAATGTTAATTTGGAACCGTCGATAGATGGGAAGTAGTTTGAGCATCTCACAACTGCTAAAAAAACAGCTTGTGATCAGCAATGCATCTATCATTATAGTCAATGTAAACACTCTTTTTGGATGCTTTTACAGCATATTCCTTTTTGGTTATGGGTGGGTTGGTTCGTGAATAAATACAACCATGAGACCTTAAAATGTTCAAAAATTGATAATGTGAATTTTATCCTAGTCTGGTGTAATTTCATTTGTTTGTGTTGTGTGATACAACCTTGCATTCTCGTGTTGCGTGTAGTTTGTTTTGACGGGTACTGTTCATTATTAGTGTGGTATTTTTTATTTGAATAGAATATGCTCCAATTTGATGGGAAGTGTTATGGTTTGGTATGGTGTATTTTAGTTTGGTGTGGTGTGTCAACTTTGATGAAGTGCGTTATAGTTTTGTAGTATAAGGGGTTGTGTAGGTGTGCATTTCATGAAATGTTGAGTGGCCGGTGTAGATTTGTCTGTTTGGAGTATTATGGGTTTTTAGTGGAAAAAATAAAAGACCTTTTTTTAATAAAATATACATTGGGTTTTCAACAAAAAAATTGTAATTTTGTTTAGTTTGGTCAGATAAAAGGTGATATCATTGTATAGTCTTGTGTGAAATTATGTGCTCTGATACGTTGTAGACTGAGTAAAAAGAATGATTTTCCCATGGAATAAGTAGCAAGGTTTGTTAATTTGTTTTCGTATCATCTGTGACTTCCAACATTTTGAGGGTGGCTGTTTCTTTCGTTTTTTGCCAGTAGGGAGTTCCATGATGACGCTAAAATGTTTCGATCAATAAAAGCAATGTAGTTCCAAAAAATAAAATGTATCAATAACCTTAAAAATCATTCAAAAATAAATTTTTTTGATTAATTTTTTTATCAGAATTGGAAGAATGCTGAATGATAGTGATTCGGAATACAACAAAAATGGAAAACAGAAATATGTGGAAACCTTTCAAACCGAGCAACAAAAAGGTATGAAAATTTCCTGTTGCAATACAACACAACGACGTGTTATTTTAGTAGAGTTAGACCATCATGATCACAACACTACTGGAACTTTTGGAGAATGCATGAATAAGTAATTAAGTTTGAGATTGCAAAGACAAGAGCAAGTTTTTTATGTCTCTCAAAAGTATGTATAAAGATAATTAAGAAAGCGAAGTTAAAATAATGTTTGAAAAAAACAAAGCTGAAAAATTTAAAAATTTGATAACCTTTTTATTTTTATACATTTACGGACTTTTGTGGTTATAAAAACACCAATAATCAAAAAAAAATTGATACAAGTTTCACTAAAAGGCCTCAAAGTTGACGTTTAAAATTGATAGATATCAGATAGTTCAAAATTGAATTCATAAATGAAAGAATTCAAAGAATGAGAAAAAACACTAAAATCGATTAAACTGTTTCAAGACATGAAATTCTTATTTGAGAAGAAGTTAGCATAGTGAAAAGAAGAAACAATTTTTTGTAAAGTTCAAAATTACCCACAGTTTTTCTTACTTTTCAGAAATTAAAATTATTTTATATTGTTTATTCTATATATTTTTTCATCAAATCCAAACATACGTTAAAATTTCACAAAGCACGTCGAAATTTAAAAAAATTTCAATTGAACACAAAAGTAAATTTTCAATAAATCTTACTCAAATCACATACATATATTGACAAAATGTAATCAAAAGCATAATCAAATGAATCTTTACCACTTTATAAAAGCAAATTTATTTAGGAATCACAAGAACATTTCATAAATACTTGAATTCTAGATTCTTTGGGTATGTTGTGAGGTTTTGGTGATGTAAAAGATGTGGTGTGGTGTACACTCTGTGGTTTGGTGTGATTTGATGTGGCATGGTGTTGTATCGGATGTCTCATGTTTTAGTGTGGTGTTGTTTTTTTTGGTGTAAGGTGAGATGGTTGAGAGTAATTTTGTTTGTGTTCGTGGAGGTGTTAAAGTGTAGTTTGGTCTGGTGTGTTGAAATATGGTGTGGTGTGATTTAATGTTGTTTGATGTAGTATGGTGTGTGTTGTGTAGGGTAGTGTAATGTGGTGTCAGATGTGTAATAGATATTGAGTGGTGTGGTGTAGTGAAGTGTAGTATGTTATGGTGAGTTTTCATTTAGTAGGTTTGTATGTTATAAGGTTCATCATCAAATTATAAGAACCTTCTCTGTAAACCTAGATGTTTGGCATAGATGGGTTTTTGTTGTTTTTGCATGGACTGATGGTGGTGTTTCCACAAATGAATGCTGTTTGTTTAAAGTATTTATTCTGACTTTTTTGGCACTTTGAAAAAATCCTTTGTTGTTTTCCAAATACGTTACGCGGGAAGTCTTCTGTCTTGATTTCCAAAAAAAAAATTTTCTCGAAGTTGTCTACAAAGTTTCAACTTATTTTGTCCAGAATTTTTTTTTGTCGTGGATTATTGACCGCTTTTCCTTTTGTAGCTTTTTGTTTCTATCTGATCTTTTTTCTGATTTTTTATTCTTAATTATTTCATGGGTTTTTTTAGGTAGTCAATTTCATGTCAGTGTTTATTTAGGCAATTATACAACTACATTCACTCTGCACAAATATTTTTTTATGCCAAAGACTTGAGAAGTTTAGGGTGTACATCATCTGACCCTATTTCTTTGAAACTGTTTTCCGAAGTTATTTACTTTATGTATTAATTCGAGGTAGTTAATCCCAATTATACTTTGTATATCTTTTCTTCACCAGCTGCATCATGTCCCAATGTAAATAAACCGTTCAAAAAAAAATTTCGGATTCCCAACACTTGTCAGCTCAAGATTATGGTTTATGAGTGTGACCATTTTGCTATTCAAAATTTTCTAGATTGAATTCATCTTTATTAAACTTTCATTTTTATTGTATTTTATATTTATATTATGACAGTCTAATGAATTATTCAGGTTGTTAATTGAAGATGGTCGTCTGTAATTGTTTTTCAAACGGTCGTCGTTTTAGTTTCACTTTGGTCATTTCTGTATCTTAATCCTTTTTGAAAAACCTATTTTTAAATCCAAAGAGATATGTGCCTGTAGCATTATAGTGAGCAAGCAAACTTTGAAAACTTGAGGCTCATGAATCGATTTCGGATTCAGGTTTAAGTTATAAGAAGCGGTAACTCAAGTAAAAAACAGACGCCGTCCTAAAGTAACTTAATTGCCATGTTTCATCTCAGTTGCTTGATTTGGTGCTTAACAAATTAAATTCCTTATATTTATAACAAATTCAATAAGTTTTTCATGAGTGAATAGATGAATAAAGAATTATTTATAGCGACAGTGCAAACTGCGATTGACAAAAAGTGGTTGAGAAGTATAGAAGATCAAATGAAAGTTTTAAAATGTTTACAAAAAGTCATCTGGGAAGTTGACAGGCGGAGGTTGGGTGACGGAAAATTCCATTAACTAGGTTTAGTGTGGGAAAAGAACGTTGGACGAGGAGGTTTAAAAAATTGGCTGATGCAACTTGAGGCGGGATTGAAAGAATCTGAATAATTTATGTGGACTTCAAATGATGAAAAAATCACTTTTAATAAGATTAAATTTTTTTCGTAGTCATTGTTTCAGTTGAGATCAAAGTTCTGAAATGGGTATCAAAAACAAAATAGGCTATGAAACCAAATAAATGATCTTCAAAGTGTTATAATTGAATCATAGCTCAATAACAACAAAAATTGAATTAAAAGAGTCAAATTAATTGAAACTTTAATCTCACATGAAAGCCAACTAGAATAAAACTAATTAATTTTGGAATCGAATCAAAAAAGTTTACAAATTTCATAATTACCTAGAAGAACTTCTAAAAAAAATACATGTTACAGTGATCGATACCAAAAAAGACGACAAAAATCAAAATAAGAAAACAGTCAAATAACATGAATTATAAAATTTACAAAAAATCTGAACTAAAAAAAAAATAAATTTCAACTCTAGAAACATAGGAATAAACTTTAAACTTTGAAGAAAAAAAATTTAACTTATAAAAATCAAACTATTGTTAAAGAATTTTTTGATCTGGTTTTTTTAAATCTTTTGAGCTAAGCATGATATATATATTTTTTTAATAGTTTTCATCAGATCAAATTCAAATATATGTTGGAAATGGTACAAAACATGGCGACCAATTGAACTACAAAAAAAGAAATTCTACTTCGTTTGTTTCTGACTCATTTGATTACGCTCCCTGAGAGCCCAGGGCATGTGTCATTCAACGGAAAACTTATTGTTTAAACATTGGGCTAGTATTCTGTTTAACACTGATACTCTATAATACTTGAAAAGTTTATAAAATGTTATTCCTGCTATATAAATTTTTTGATTAAATTAGATTTAAATGAAATTGCTTTTTTTCGACAGTATTTGAGCTTATGTCTTTAACATTCAAAACATTTTTATTTCAAGTTCATTTTTTCTAAATTTAACTATAGTTTCAACTGCAGAAGTGTTTTTTTGTTCTACTTCAGATGACAAAAAAATTTTTTCTATTGGTTACCTGATTTGTTGCTCTGTTGATTTTTTCATAGGTTTGAGTTTCATTTTGTTTTGTTCTAGGGCAAAGATTTTCAGAAATCTCAACAAAAGATAAAAAAGTTGAACAGTCTTCAACCTATATGGATTATGGTCCAAAAAAGGCAATTGATAAGGATCTGTCAACGATGGCCGTGACACGTTTTGAAAGAAGAGCTTGGTGGCGTATGAATCTCGGAGCAGCTTACATTGTTTTCAGAGTAATTGTATTTTTTGAAGAAAGGTTAGTGATTAGTGTTTTGATACACGCTCTGATATAATCTCTGAATTAAAAAATTTCAATGATTTTTTAATTATTCGGTTTATATATATATTTTCAGATTCATTTGAAATCAATTGTTTGGCATTACAAAATTAATGTATATTTAATTTCTGT
Organism: Branchellion lobata; assembly: GCA_947562095.1. Taxonomy (NCBI): domain Eukaryota; kingdom Metazoa; phylum Annelida; class Clitellata; order Hirudinida; family Piscicolidae; genus Branchellion; species Branchellion lobata. The sequence continues at coordinate 2,096,413 of OX387261.1, forward strand.
TTTTTTCAGATCATGTAAAATCCTTTTAGAAAATTCTAAAACTGATTTTGAAACCGCTAATTGTAAGGGCAATAAGGCAAAAAAGTCATTAGGATTAAAGACATGGTTTGGATGTTTTTCAACGAATGCCTACATTTTTGTGGAAATTTTTTCAACAAATGGCGTCATCAAGCTTCGAGAAGTTAAAGTTTTTGGAAGTGAGTGCCTCCTTTCATCAAAAGATCTTATATCTCATGAATTTCTTTTTGAAACCTTCAAAAAAAAATTTCTTCTCTCGATCATATTCAAAAACATATACAACGTCTTTCTAAACATCATTATATCCAAAAAACCTTTCAAAAAAGTTTAAACAAAAACAGGAAGAAGCGATGGAAAACAAAAAAGTCAAAAAAAAAGTACTTTCTTTGTTTCGTGATGTGCTTGTTGATATAACAAAATGCTAATTGATTAGTAAAACATCGAATATAAAAAAAGACGAGAGTACTTCGAAAAAAATAGTAAAAACAAAAATGTTGAAAAAAAAGAAAAAAAAAGTTTTTTCTTAATTTTTAATTTTTTAATTTTTTTAGTCACACATATTTTGATAGAAAGATGTTGCCTTCCATAACGACTGTGAACTGAAAAGTAGGATAAAAAATGACGGAGGTACTGGTTGGGTAAGTTAATGTTTAACTCAAACCTAGCAGCTTTGTTCCTTACGCGTTGTAGTCGTCTTTGTCGCTGTGTTTTTTTGTGAAACGTATACTCACAGTAGCCTGACATACGGATGACCAAACAGCGATTCAAAGTTGAAACCATGTCATTTGTGAGGTATGAAAAAATGAAAGAAATGGCACAAAGATTATAGTGAGATAAGGGAATAACTGAGTTTATGTGCTGATTAAACGATATATTTTCGTCAGAAGGAAAGTCGAGAACCTTGAGCGGTTGGGTCAATATGCAGCTTAGTGACTGGTGTAATTTTGTAAATGGTTGGAGAAATTGGAAGTGGGCTGTAGATTACTGGAAAAGCAAGATCGATATTGGTTTTTTAGAAAAATGAAGTAAGTTGGGCTGTATTCTACATGTTGGAAAGATGTCCTTCTTGGAGGTTTGTTGAATTGGTATTGAAAAGTGAGGTTCAATGCAATTATTAAAAATTCATTGAATGGATGGTTCTTTCCTGCAGAAATTTTTGATATTTCTTTTCATATCTCATGGAGTTACAATTCAAAAGCTATTAGTTTCATTGCTTTAAGTAACTTTTTGGCTGAATTTGCATTGATTAGAAAAATCCTTTAAAAGACTGATTCAAATGTTTTTTTGTTTATCTTTAATTTATTGAAAAAAGAATTGTTGAAAAAATTTTATCCCAGCACACTCACCACGTTTACGACGGTGGAAAAGGCTAGTGAGGTTTTAGAATGTAGAGAAATTGTGTGGCTCATCTAGTGATTTTTGTTTGAAAAGAAGCAGTCAATGATACGGCTTTTTTTGTGTGCTGATGAACTGATGTGTTGAATTAGAGGGTTATTTATGAGTTTTCATGGGTACCTAAAAATTGATTAGATTGTATGTCTTTTTGCGGTTTTTGTTAGATCCAGGTATCCATATTCTGTCTGAAAATTTGGTTTTTGACCGATTTTACATCTTCATGAGTTATGGATTTGATGCAACTCTGGAGAGCTCTGTGATTCTATTATTTTAGATTTTGAATGGTCTGACTGGTTTGAAAAATAAAAAAACATTATTGGTTTTGAAAAAAATAGTCGTGTGATTTCTGAAAAAGCTGTTAATATTAAAATCAAAAAAATATTTAAAATCTATTTAAATTAAATGCAAAACTATTCCAGTCTGAACTTAAAAAATAAAACTTCAGAATTGAGTTTAAAATTTTGAGCACTTTTTGATTTCAAATAATTGAAAGGTAATTCAACAAATTATTACAACATGAACACGAGCGATATTTTAATTTCTTTGTCGACTTTTTAATATAGCCGTTTTCTCAAGTAGTGAATCTCTTTGTATTTCGTCATTGAGAAAATTTAACAGTTTTTGTTTTCATCCTTAAAACAGTTACGGCAGCGACCACTCCAACCACTTCTGATCTGAAACAAACTAAACCACCACCGGGATTAACAGAGGAAAATTTATCTGAACAACCCAACCAAAAAAGTATGACGACGTGAATTCAACTTTTCCATATATAGTTGTTCTTTACTTACTTATGATGAAAATTTTTTTTGACACACTCTTTTCACGACAGTGACCACTACAATTACTTTTACCCAAAACAAACTAAATTACAACTGCTAACAGCAACAGAACTTTCAATTGGAAAGAAAACTTATAAACAAGGTATTTCTTAGCGTTAAAATCTTAGTCCATAATTTTCGTGTGAATCTTGTTAAACTCAACAATATTTTACATAAGTCTGTTTTTATTATGTAATTTCATTTTTTTCCAATATCTTCTAATTTATTTACTATAAAAAAATTCATAAAAAATCACTTTTTTGATTTTAATTTTGTTTCAAGTCTAAATTGTTTCTTTCAAAAATTATTCGTTGCAATGAATATATTTTGTGTAGTCTTTTTTTGAAAAAAGCCTAAATTTTTTATAGATTAAAATGAAAACCAAAACAGCTAAAAAAAGTTCAAATGTATTTTTTTACACAAAAACGTTGTTGATAGTGGCCTCGAAACTTTACGGGGTTGATGCCACTATATTAATATTCGTGTTTGTATCGTATTGTGATGTATTAATAGTTTTTTTACACATGCGTTTTCTCAACTTTTTTTTATAACTCTTGCAAGGTTCTTATACAATTAACGACCGCTTGGATTCAAACCCTTCACTTTTGACTATTTTTCCAAAGTTTGAACCACACCACTACGTCTTTTTATTCTTATTCAACTTTTTCCATTATCACTCTTTTGAGAAAAGTCATGCTTAGTTATACAGAAAAAAGCGCAAAACAACATGTGAATTTTGAACAGGTATTTTGGTATGCGTTGCCAAAGTGATATGCGTTCCCAACGTGATATGCGTTGCCAACGTGGTATGCGTTGCTAAAGTGATGCGAGTTTAAGCCGCTGAGTTTTCATTCTTCAAATTTCACTATTTTAATCACTTTTTTTTTCAATTTTTTTTATTGATTTAAAAAAAAATTTTTTTTTTTAAATTAATCTTTCATTTTGTTTAACATTTTTTAAAACTTTTTCTCTCGCGATTTGTTCATTTCGATTGATCATTATTTTTAATTTGAACTTTTTTTTTACAATTTGTTATAAATTCAATGCTGACTTTCATGACTGATAACTTTTTGTTTTTGTATATTTTAATGTTTTCTTCTTTAGTTCGATTGTTTGCCGTGTTTTTGTAACATTTCCAGCGCATGTCTGGACTTGATCTAATAAAGACTATAAGATTTACGCATACTTCTGTAGTACAACTTTTCTGAATTATTATTCTGTTTAAATCAGGTACTTCAAATTAATTTGTTTATGTAATTGAAGTTTTTGAAGTTAAGAAAATTTTTCTCTGTTTTTTTAATTAACTCACGAAAAATTTAATTTTCAGAATTTTTACCTTCTTATGTGAAATGGATTGTTTTGTTTGGTTTTGCATTAGTTTCCATTAGTTCCACTTTTTACATGTGAGTTCTGGAATCTAAAGAATGTTTTATAAAAAACAATGAAAGCAACCTATAGAAATACTTCGTAAAAATTAAAATAAAGTAATAATGAATAAAACGTTACAATCATTCCTCAGAAACAGAATTATAAACAAAACGACTAAAGTGCTAACTGAAGCAGAAAAAAGAATGAAAAAAAAACAAAGAGATGCTCCGAAGCTTCCCACTTTTTAATAGCTTCGCAGTTCATGAGTGTTTGGTCTTGAAGATAACCTTGAAAGTAAAGCTTTCGAAAATATCACAAAAATATAATGCCAGAAAATCAAAAACTCAAAATGTAAAAGCAAGGAAACAAAAAAATTTCAAGAAATCAAGTATATGGTACCAAAAAATGAAAGATGAAACAAAGAAAAAATGCAAAATGATATTTATAATCAATTATAAATTAGTTTGAGAAGCTTATCGTGAAAAAGAAAAAACATTTTGAAGAAAAAAACATGATGTAATGTACAAATTAAAAAAAAACACTTTTCAAATACTAAAAGCTATTTTGAATTTAGTCCAAAATGAAAAGTAAAAAAAAACTATAAAAAAATTTTCAATAAAATTTGTAACATGTTAATGGTAAAATGTAAACTATGAAAATATGAAAAACAGTTAAATATACTAGCTCAAAGAATATCTAAAAAAAAAGAAAAAGAAAATTAAAATAAATTATCAAAAATTTTGAATTTGAAATGAAATGAAAAAACAAAAAAATTTTTTTTAAAAAAGATTAAAATTCATAATCTGAGTTTTTTTAAACAAAAATGAGCTCACAACTAAATAAAATATCCTAAAAATCGTAAAACTATTTTGAAATTATTTGTTTCGTGAAAGTACTTTGAAGATTCATCTTGGGTCTCAACATCTGCTCCATCAACTAACATCTTCCATTCATCCCACACCTTTTTCAATCAGCCAAAGACATGGCGTTCTTACCCAGTCTTCGATAGACCAACTTTTGAATTTATTTCATTTAATATTTTTTGACAGGTGACACTGAAAGTGAAAATAAATTTCCAAATTTTTTCAATTGTTTTTTCATATAATTTAATACTGTTAAAGATTTAAAAATACATCAGATACTTAATCTTTAGTATTTTTCTGTCATAAACTTATTAGAAAACATTGAAATTTTGTGAATTCCTTCTAATTATTTTCAAAAGTTAAATTACTTAATATCAACATGAAATTGAAACGAAATGTTTATATTTAAAAGTTCTAAAAAGACAATTTTATAAATGGAAAAAAATAATTCACTTGAATATTATGATTTTTGATAATCTTAATTATTTCTTATACTTCATCTAGAAAAACCAAAAAAAACAACATTTTAAGGTTATCATATTCTAAAACAGTACATTTTTAAAAATTTTATTCAATAATTTTCAAAGTTGCAGGGCTGTTTTTCAAATTTTTTTCAAGAGTTGGAAGCAAAAAATTATAAGTGTTAAAGACTAAGCATGTAGCGCTATTGAAAGCTTTAGTGGGAGTTTGTAGCGTGGTCTCTGAGAGTCCATAGTATAAAGAGCTAAAAGTGTCGATGCGGAACAAAAGGAGAGAAGAAATTACTAAGTTGATGGTTGGATTGTCTAAGGAAGATTTCCGTTGTTTGATATGAAAAAGATTAAAAAAATGATAAAGCTACATTTTTAGTATTAGAGAAATTGAAAAGTCAAAAATAAAGCTCAAACTATGGATGGTGGAAAAAAGGGCAAGTGAAAAGTTTGATGAAAAATCAAGTATGAAAAAAGTTCCAATAAGTCGAAAAACATGCTAAAATGAATAAGATCAAACTTTGAAGGATTGAGTTTGAAAAACAGAGAATCACACCGAAAATTATTTCGCTTTTATGTGAAAAAAGATTGAAGCTAGTAGAAAATAGGTTAATTAGGAAATGAAGTTAAAATAAAAGAGTCATCGGCATGAAGTTGACTATGAAGTGTGAATGATGAAATAAATTTCGTAGATTCAGAAGTAAAAAAAAGAAAAAACCAAAAACAACAAATTGAAATAAAGAAAAAATAAAAAAGAAAGTTGTATAAAGATACTACAGAACTTCTGTTGGAAAGGTAAAAAAGATCCATTTAAAACAAGAACCAGAAATATCAAACAATCAAAATTGTTATAATTTTTTGAAGAACAAGCGTTCATCAAGTGATTTAGAAATAGATTCGATAGAAAACTTCAAATTTTTATTTCGAAAGCGACATTCTATTTGGAGAACAAATGCCAGCTGATTTCCACCTTTCAGTTTAGCAGCACGAAAAACCGTTCATTTGGAGCGCTTTTTTAAACGTGAAAAAAACGCACATTATAGATGTGTTGCTTAATTTACTATTCTTTCCAATAACAGCTTCAATATTCTTTCATAGAATAGCGTCATCAAAAAAATCAACATACTGAGATGTAACTGAATTCAAAATTTCGTGTGTAGTGAAAAGGTTGTCTTCAATTTTAAAAATGTCTTATCAATTAATTGATCAAGTTTACTGATAACACTTATCTTGTCTCACCATCTAATCTTATTTTGAAGTTTTTGGTTCTTGTTTTGAATGAATTTCTTCTTATCTTCTATTTCTTTTTTTTTCATTTGGTGTACCTCAGGGTTCTATATTTAGTCTTCTCTTTTTTGCTCTTTTTACTTCTGAGCTCCCAGTATTTCTTAATTTTTTTTAGAATCAAATTTATTCTGATGACTTTTACACCTTCAGTTCGTTTTCTCAATATGACTTATCTTCTACCATCTCTAAAAAAATGTATCGTCTTTTTTAAAATACTTTTTTGAAGTAAGTTTGTGTTCCATAAACTCAATCTTCTAAAACCCGATCTTATATATTTAACAAGTCTTTTTAACAACCTAATTATTTCATGGAAATACTACTCTCAAGTTATGTTTTTCAATGAAACTTATGCATTTAATATTAAGACAAATAAAAAAATTGAAATACAGACATTGCAGTGAAATCGTCAACTAACGCCTAAATAAATACCGTTTGCCAATTTACTCAAGAAGAAAGTAACAAGTGTTGAAAGGCATCACAAAAAGATGTGGTATCCAGACAGATTTATTTGTGAATATGAAAAACGGCTGGACAAAAAAGACATTACAGTAAAATCGTCAATCTACAGAAACACCCTTTGCCAATTTACAAAACAAGAAAGGGATCAAGTGTTGAAAACATTGCAATGAATTGTGGTATCTAAACAGATTTTCTTGTGAATAGAAAAAATGGCTAAAACGAAAAATAAAAAAAAGAAGAAAGAAACTTGAAATATTTCAAATTTTTCTAGTGTGTGGTTTTAAGAGATGATTTAACTCAACTTCTAAAACTCATTCAATTGATTTCAATAGACAATTCTGCTTTTGAACTTCTTAAAACATTTTACCATTCCTTAATTGATTAATTTGATTAAAAATTTTTGAATAGTCATTCATACACAGTTTCAGCGATGTCAAATCTCACCAACTAAACCACGCACGCCTCATCAAATCAGATCAAATCACAAAAAAACATAACGTGGTATACAACATCACAACATTTCTCACTCCATGTCAAAACGCCCCATTCCAGCATTACAATGAAAACTAGACCATATAACACCACTCCACAAAAATCCACACTTACCTCACACCATCTACACAAATCAAAACCAAGTCAAACTACAAAAGGCAAAACCATACCTAATCAAAATCAACACCCACAGCACAGTACAAACATCTTCATACTATTAAATTACTTTTTGTAGCTACAGTACACCAGACCACAGTAACCACAACACATTCCACTACACCAAACTATTGCCATCACTTCACTTTACAACTTCAATCAAACACATTTTATCAACTTTTCCCAACATGTAAAACCAACAAATCATGTTATGCCACAACAGAACGCTAATCATCACAGCCCAATGTACCAATTAAAACATAAACTCATCCCACTGAACTAAATAAAAAATCAAAAATTTTCTACTCCAAATTTTTTTACACAAAGATGAACCAAATATTGCTACACCAACGGAAATAACGAATCCACACCAGCTCACATAAAAAAAGTTGCATAAAGCCACGCCCCATTTTACTACACTATACCGCGCCATTTTTCAGCAAGTATGACTAAAGCAAGTTCAAACGCAGAATACCACATCACATAACAGCATACTTCAACCCATCGCACCACACCAAAACCCCCTTCAAAACACACACACCGCTGAACCATTTATCATTATATCCATGAAAGACAGAACAATACTAGGAAAAGACGAATATCATTATAGTGACATAACATATTTGAATTTTGAAACTATTCAAATTTTATTATAATTTTTATGTTTATGAAATAAAATTAAAATTAATCTAAAAAAACCATTCTTAAAATAATTTTCGTAAAAATTTACTATAAAATTACTTTACTCAGGGAGTTGAACTTTATTGAACAGCTGACTCTTTAAAGTTCGATGAAAGGATTTTATTGAATTTTGAAAGTTTAAAAGGTTGGGAAAATTGATCAAAACAGGTCCACCGATGCTGAACTTTTTCGATCTTAATAACTTGAAATTGTGCTTTTTAAAAACAACATTTTTCGAATTAGTGGATCTTTGTTTTTTCTTCCCAGGCAGGCTAACAACTGGAACTAGATTGCGTTTCAGATATGCAGAACCTTACTTGTACATTTGAAAAAAAATTAAATAAATCATGTGTAGTCAGCCAGTAAAGCGCTTTGAGGATGGGGGTAACTTACTCATACATCCTCACTCCAGTCATGAACCTGGCTGTTGATTTTAATGTGGATTGAATACTCTGCTGACTTACTTTTTATTGAAAAGAAAAATTGGCATTCAACCAGTCAAATTTCATCAGCAGAAGAGCTTTTTCTTCAAAAGAAAAAAACTAGTAACGCAAATCCAAATGTTAGTCGTTTTGTTTTTGGAATCACTACGTTTATTATTACAGCGCTATCTAAACTTGTGTCTACACAAGCTTTTACAAAGCTTCTCTTGACTGGTCATACAGCAAAATTATCATCCTTCTTGGTCTTTATGTAGATAATTTGAACATTTCATTCTTTGACAATGATGATTGAGCCATGGATTTGGCAATCTCTCATGTTCAATAACAGTCTTTGAAAAATTATTTTGTCAATAAGCTTTGATTGAGTTAATTATGAAAACATGGGATTTTAACAACACATTATTTTTTATAGCATTATAGAACACTCCACCAAACCTCATCACACGATAATAGACCAAATCATACTAAACCTCACCACATCACCCTACATCACATTATACCCAACCACACCATACATTACCATACCAAATCAGACAATTTTATATCTCGTTAGGATATTGTGTGCTGGGCTGCAATACGCAACTCAATAAGTCGAATATTTCAAAAAATTAAATTCACTGCAAATTGACACATCACAAACCAATACAGTACAACAATCCAAAACATGCTCTACCAAATCTACAATGAAATACATTATATCTCATCACATCTCACATTCTAGCAAATATAACACGACATACCAATTTGACTACAACATACCAAGTCACGAAACACAAATCCACAACACCAATTCCTTTTACGTTATTTTCAACCATATTTTTTTCACATCCGACTTCATCATATTACACCACAAGCCAGTGAACCATCACTACATCTCGCTAAACCATAAAAAAACCTAAAAAAAAGACTTAGAACCATTATGAACTTCATCTAATCTTTTTGAAGCATTTTTACAGCCGAGTGAATTAAAGATAAAAAGGAGGAAAGAAAAAACTTCTAAAATTGCTGAGTAATACATATAAATGATCGCCAATGAAGTTAAAACATTTAATTCCGTGTATGCGTTGCCAACGTGATGCCAGTTATTGCCGCTGAGTTTTCATTCTTCAAATTTAACTATTTCCATCAATTGTTTTTAAGTTTTTCAATTGATTCAGTGTTTTAAATTAATGTTTCATTGTGTTTAGTATTACTTCAACTTTTCCTCTTGCGATTTGTTCATTTCATAGGTTCAATGCAGACTTTTATGACTGATAACATTCTGTTCTCGTATATTTCATTGTTTTCTTTCATTGTTCGACTCTTCACCGTGTTGTTGTATTGATCTTATAAAAACAATAAAAAAACACAACAATTAATTCGAAAATTTTGTTATTCAATTGTGAAAACAAATTTTATATCAAATAACTGTGATTATCTTATTTTTTTTTAATGTTTTATTTCATTCCAATCAAAGCATTTGTTAAATGCTTTTTAGAATTTTATTCAAAGGCGTTTCTAGAAAAACGGTTCTATTCACTGCTGAGCTACTAGGTGATTAAGCAGTTTAAAATGACGTCTGTTCAGTTGTTAATTTGCCGTTTTCGAGCTTTGTATTTCAGTTGTTCCGTTCACGCTTTACAGTGGAACAAGATAACCATAAGATTACAGGCACACTGACGTGTTACAAAAAATTAATTCCATAAAATGTAAAAATGAATAATTGTAATGAAATTAAAAAGAATAAAAAAAATAAATAACTGAAATTAAAAAGAAATGAATGAAATAATTTAGAATAATTTTTTAAAAAATCTTCATTGAAGCAATTCAAGACAAACGCTGGAAATGGCACAGAACATGGTGAACAATTGACATTTAAAAAAATTTAATCAACTGAATGTCATTGGATCTGTTTAATGTCTGTTGCAAAAAAGCAAAATCTGACAATAGAATCAAACTTAAAAATTTTAAAAATTTAGTAATAAATCATAGTTTATATTGTATGACTTATGAAAAACGTTTCATCATCTTAACTAAAACTCGATTGTTCTGAAAAAATTCAAGAGAAAAATTGTTTACTAAACCTGAGCCTTAAAAGTTCAGAACTGAACCATATCTTGAAACCGCATAGTATACCTATTTGAAAGTTCATTCAAGTTATTTCTTCTTCAGCCAGTTCTCCTATTAATGAAAAAGTCTCTCGGAAGACCACAATTTCTTGCAATGTCTTTTTTTTCACCAGCCATCTCTAAGATTCACAAGTAAGTTTGTTTAAATAACAAAGTTCTGAACAATCCTTTTTAACACTTGTTCACTTTTTTGTTGAGTAAATCCGCAAACGGAATTTTTGTAGGCGTTAGTTGACGATTTCACTGCAATGTCTGTATTTCAAACAAAATAATTGTGGATTTGGCAATTATAGAAAAGTCATTTGAAAATCTTTGCAATCAGCAAAATTATAACTCTAAGTTAAATTAACTTAGTTATTACTAACAATTAAAATTTCAAAGTTCGAATAGTAGTTTGTAGTGCTTGCTGAGATGGGATGGAGTAGATTCTGCTCTGTTATTGTTTGTTATATTTGTGTTGTTGGTCTTGCATTCTCGTATGGCGTGGTGTGGCTTGGTTTTGTTTGTTGTGACGGGTCTTGCTGAATAGTAGTGTCATGTTTTCTATTGTGGTGTAGTATCTTGTGGTTTGATGGGATGCGTAGTGGTTTGTTTGAGCTGTGTTCTTGTTTAGTGTGTTGAGTTGCGTAGTAGTTTTGTGGCATTGGGTCTTGTGTAGGTGTATGTTTTATAAGAATTTTAATGGCTGGTGTAGTCCTTGGTCTGTTTGAAATGCTATGGGTGTTTGGTGGGAAAAGTCTGAGACCCTCATTTATTGAAATATATATATTATACACTTAATAAAAAAATTCCGTAACAGCTGATTGGTTTGGTCAAATAGAATACACTTTTCTTATCTAGTTTCGTGTGTTTTTTTTTCTGTTTTGTGATTCCTTGTAGCTCGAATTTGCAATAGATAATGTTTTGTGGAATAATTAGAAAAGTGTGATTTTTGTGATTCCGTATCATCTGTGACTCTTATCACTTAAAGAGTGGCTGATTCTTTCGGTTGATGCCAGCATGGAGTTCCGTGATGACACTTGTATTTTTATCTATAGAAGCTATTTAGTTTTGAATAAAGCACAACCCTCCAATAAAGGCTCTAATAACTTATATTTTTTTATTTAAGAAGTGTTTTGACAAATGTTAAAGAAAAATGATACGGAATATCACAAGAATTAAACAAAGATAATTTTCAAAACCTTCTAAACCGCAAAAAACAAGGTATGAAATAAATTTAATACAATACAAAATCTTGAAAAATGTTTTGAGCATTAACCCATCAGGATTTTAAAAATGATGGGTTTTCTGAAAAATGAATTATTTATTTGAGTATTCGAAGAAAAAACAAAAGTAGCTTCTCTATGTCTTTGAAAGTATATGTATAAAAAACATAGATGTAAACATAATGAGGAAATAGGTCAGGTTTTTTTCATAATTTGAAACTACTACATTTTGTTAATCACTGTTCAAATTTTCATTCTATTTTGAATCGTATATTTTAAAAAAAGATTGTATTAAGTTAATGAATCAAATCCAGACTTTGTATGAAAAATCCACAAAGCATGTGAAATTGAAAATAAACTTGAATAAAATTGCTTTTCATTTCTACAATGAAGCTAATTCAAATCACATCCAAATATTTTACTTAGTTTTCATTGAAGCAAATTCCGACAATCGCTAGAAATGGTGCAAAACATGGTAAACAATCGAAAAAATAACAAATGAAAGTAACGATAACTGTGTTTCAATTGTCTCTTGCATGAAATCATAACTTGATTATAGATTCAAAATTAGGAATCTTATTTATTTTAATTTAATTAGAACTTATATTGAATGATTATTGCAGAATGTTATTTCAAAATAAAAAAAAACTGTTTTGTTACGAAAAATCTGAAAAAATCATAAAAATTTTTTTTAGAGAATCAAATTAATCAGCTTTGAAATTTGAGATTTTGAAATACTCATAACTTACTCATAACTTAAATTCACATAATACAACTATTGGAGAATTTAATTTAGAATTATTTATCTTGTCTCCTTTTTTCCTTTTCAGCCACTTTTTATATTCACATGGATGCCACACCAACCCTACCAGTCAGCTTACCACCGTCATCATTCTATTGAAACGGCTTTCACAAAAGTTTATTCAAACATCCTTGGTGGAGACGATGTTTTAAATCTAAATATTGTTAGATCATCAACTGTTTTTGACTTAGTTGATTGCAGTATTTTGTTGAAAAGGTTTTTAAGCATATTGTCAACGCAGATATCGATAAACCATAAAGTTTTACTTCTGCCTCCAATAAAGTCCATCAAGGTAGATTTGACGAAAAATTCTTTAAAAACATACAAATTTTTTTTTATTATAGTGGCATTAACCCCGTAGAGTTTCGAGGGCCACATCACATTCATCTTTAGTGTTAGGTTTTGCTTACTATGGCAATATGTTTTTAGTAAACTTTTCCAAGG
>OX387261.1:2111924-2114424 GCA_947562095.1 Branchellion lobata
TTTATGAACGAAATAGAAATTGAAAATAATTGAAAAAATTTGAATGTGGATTCAAGATCTTTCATTTATGTATTTTTCATACATATACCTACCAGGAATGAAAGTAACTAACACAGTGTAAACATCATCATCACGAGGAGAAAGCTTCACGATGAATACCAAGACAAATTGTATTTTCAAAATGATGAACTTTTTGTAAACTCACTTAAACAATGTTAAGTAAATTTTTATGCAATTCAACAGTTAAGGGTCACAACTCGAAGGAAGTCAAGAATGAACAGGTGGCAACTGTTCATTAGTTTGTACAAGCCAAGGCAGAGGACCGGTCAGGAACGAACTAGACAAGTTCACCGTCTTATATGGTTTCGAAATGTGTCAAAAAATGAGATAGAGAACGTCTCAAAATATATTCAGTACGATAAAATGAAGGTGATGTTTATAGCAGAAACTATGCATGATTCTGAGTCAATCAGCTTCAGTAAGCTGCGGAGTCGGGGTCGAAGAAGTGGCAGTGACTTTCAACTCAACATTTCAAAAAAGCTGTCAAATTTAACTTCAACAGTTTTTTTAAATCATTTGAGTGTAGGGATGAACTCAAACTTCAAATCAGTAATTGGTTGTTTATCACACTGGAAATGCGTCTTCATTGTTGAAAGTCAAAAGTTGAGAAACGAACCGATTGAGGGTAAAGCTTTGACTTGTTACAAAAGCTGCTATGAAACATTGTTCAACGCGAGGACCAAACAATTCAATGGAAACTTCTAGTTAAAAATGAAACTAAGTTCTCTTTAAAGAAAGGCAAAGCAAGAAACAGAGTCGTTGTTCATTGTTTTTAATTTGAACCTTTTTTCTTACTATTTATAATTTGCCGTTTGTTGTAAATTGAATGCTGACTTTTAATACAGGTAACATTCAGTTCTCGCAATTTTTATTCTTTAATTTTATTAAAGTTTGATTTTTTTCCTTTTTCTGTAAAATTTCTAGCGTATGTTTAAACCTGATCTAATAACGATTATCAAAAAAGTATTATAGAGAAATTAGAAAAATACCTTTCACTTTATTTCATAAAAAATATAATGAAATGGGAAATATCATCGTTGGTGAGTGAGAGTTTTTTTCTCCACATTTCATAATACTCTATTTCAGCTTGCAGATGATGGTTTTGTGCATCTGGCAGAATGGTGTTCGATTGACTACAAAAACCACTGTTACACTGCAAGTGTGAAAAAAAGTGCAGTGCAGCATGTAAAAAACACAGAAGGAACAAAAGCGGAGGTTTTATTGGGATGTTGGAAGGAATTTACTTATTTCTCACAAATAAAATTTTCAAATAGATTTTTCAATGATTACTTCGACCACTTGTTTTGTAAACAACTGAAAATGAAGAAGAAAAGAACATACTTCAAACTTAAATGTTTTGACAGCATGCCGCTACGGAACACCTTATAGCTGACACAGGAACCTGTATTGCTTGAAAAGAAGGTTCAACGTGAACTAAAGCAATTAACTCAACAGCCAATATCTTCAAGATCAACCACTTATTTTTGTTGATCTCTGAGAACCCACTTGTTCAATAAACCTTCATTTAACTCCATCATAAGAACTTTATAGTGTAATTTTTCTCTACAAAAAATTTTCTTCATTTATTCTATTCTATTCATTTTTTAATTTTAATTATAAAAAAAATTATTATTATAATTTTGATTGGCTTCGAAACTCCACGGTTTTAACGATATTAAAATAATTTTCATTACTTGTTGTCAATTGTATTTCAATTTTTATTTTCTTATTTTATGAAATGTTTTTTAGATTTTATAAAAGTTCATACATTTTTCTGTACATTTTCACTGCTGGTTCGACTAATTTCTTTCAACTTTAAAAAAAAGTTTTTCCAATTTTTTTTGTCTCATTTTACAATCTTTCTCACCAATTAAAATCAAATTTAATTTTTATTTTTTTTAATTTTAGTTTTTTCATTTTCCCACTTAAATTCAACTATTTTTTACTTTGTTTGAATCTGTCTTAATTTTGATTTTTATTCACATTATTATTTAAAAAATTGCTATTTTCAATTTTCAATACTTTTTCTAAATTGTGGGATTTATTTACTTATTCAACTCATAAAACTTTCCTATTTTTTGTTATCACTATTTTTAATTTTCTTTTATGATATTTCATGCATGTTCAATTTCCATTCTTTTATTCGTTCTTTGGAACCACATGATAGATTCTTTGAACAAATTTATCGTTTCTTTCATTTTGGCTGTTGCGTTTTACATTTTCAGAAATTTTACTTTTTTTTTTATTTTTAAAAGATGACTATTTGTTTTGATGGCTCTTGTCTAGTTGTTCTACTTTCAAGATCTACACCTTCACATCAAGCTTCCGTGAACTGTGAGGTTGTTGAGGAGTGGAGCCATTTGAAGCATCTCTTTGTTTTCTCTTTGCCTTTTCTTCTTCTTTTTCAAGCAATCTGTTGCTTTTATTGAGGATTCTGTTT
>OX387261.1:2119424-2141924 GCA_947562095.1 Branchellion lobata
ACACCTATTCGCTAAGTTTTGCTGACAAAGACGGCTTCAAAGTGAGGCACAGACAGTGCAAGCCACATCCTGGCCATTGTGCAGGTCCTTACAAGTAGAGACCCAAATGCAAACTAGGTTGTTTCGAACAGAACTATCAAGTTTTTATTTAATTTTTTTCAGCTTTCTTCATCAAAAAATTCACTTTGTCATCGTATTTCCACGCATGACAAACTGCCTGTCATCTTTGCAAAGGGCCACTAGGAAGACTGGCTGGAGTGGTCGTCATGCGGTTGAATGAAACCAAGGCATTTCACAAACGTGAAAAAATGCCTGCCCAAAAGATCACAGTGCTCCAGCGCACATCGGAAAAAAACAGAAAATTCTATGCATAAAGAAGCGTACCAGAATCGCCCGTAATTTTTTTTTAAATAGAGCTAATGATGAATTGGAGAACAACGATGAAAATACAAATGAAATTGTGAACTTGAAAGTTAATAACTTTCCGCCAAAAGGCGCTGTTAGAGGGAATGGTGGGATTGGATAAATGATTGTGTTTTGTGATCATGGACCATTTCATACTCTCAACCCGAACGGAGCAAGTGGTGGTGGTGGGGGGAATAGAAAAAGATGGTATGAAAAAGAAATTGAAATAAGAAGGAATGAAGATGGTGGAAGGCAGACTCACACGGTCAACATTAACGCATCTAATGGAGATGGTGGTGGTAACAGTAGTGACAGTGGCTTTGCTGCATTTGCTTCTCAAAAGTCAAACAACAATTCCAATACATGTTACAGAACTACTCGGTTCAATTCACTCTCTCCGAATATTTGATTTTTCAATTTTGAATGAATTTTATGAAATATCAAACAATTTGCTTGAAAAATATCTGCAATTTGTAAGGTTTATATTTATTTTCCAAGTTTTTTTTTTCCGAAAAATCTTTTCAAATACAAAAACCAGTTTAGAACGTAGAAGAAGTTGGTAGATCATTTTTTTATTATTTTTCAAAAATACATTCTTCACTTCAATGATAGCAATTAATTAAAATATTTTTTCATAATTATATTATTCCGCGTCACAAAATGAAACAGGAATTTATTAATTAATTAATTTCTTTTAATTACTTGAACGTTTCATAAAGAAAAAAGTCATTTATCTTTGTAAACAACAACAAAATAAATGCTTCATTGACTTTAATATTTAGGAGTGAAGAATGTTTTTTTTAAATAAAATCCTTTTTTTTGTGCTTTCTCCTGCTATTTACTCCATCACGTTTCATTCTCATTAACTTCGCAAACACGCCAGTTGTTTCATATAAAGTTTACCAGTGTATAAAACTTTTGAATTTTTTATTAAAATAATATGGATCGAATGAATGATGTTCAAGTATTTTGCAACACCATCTTTTTAAAAACTCAATAAGGGAAACAAAAGGTGCTTTGTAACTGAAGAACACTTAAACAAAAAAAAATCTCAAATGAAAACCGTATTAAATGATTTTAAATTTACTGGTAGCCCATGTTATGAAGCTTATAAAAGTCTTAGTACTGTGGAAAAGACACAACCCAGACTGATTAGGGGGGAGCAGATATTGAACTTCAAAAAAGAGAAAAAACTTGAATTAACTAACCTTTCTTTAATTTTTAAAATTAATTTTTTTTCTTTGAATTTTATTGTCCTGATTGAAACAAATCCAGACAAATGATGAGAATGGCACAAAATATGGTGAACAATCAAAATAAAAGAGAAAAAGATTATCAACAATAATTGAATGTCATAAAAACTGTTAAATAACTGGTTCAAAAAATCGAAAACTGACAAAACAATCAAATTCATGAAACTCAAAAATTTAGACTTGAGTCATAGTTTATAAAGAATGGCTATTGAAAAATGTTTTAGCAACTTAATCAAAACTGGAATGTTGAAAGATTCTAGGGAATTTGAAAACAGAATTGTGTCTTGAATTGAATCAGTGAGTTTTGAAAGTAAAAGATTGAATCATAAAGAAAAATGACATAATATAACCATGAGATAGTTATTCGAAGTTACTTCTTTCCTTTCCTTTTCATCCAGCCATTTTTCATTTTCACAATGAAGTCTGTCTTGATACCAAATTTTTTTTGCAATGGCTCCATCAACCGCTTACTTTCTTTTTTTTAAATTCACAATCGGTTTTTTTGTAGCCAATTGGTTGACGAATTTACTGCAATGTTTTTTTCCCAGCCATTTCTCAAATTCACAAGTAAGCCTGTCTGGATGCCACAATTCTTTGTAATGCCCTTCAATACTCGCTCGCTTTCTTGTTAAGTAACTTGGAAAACGGTCTTTATGTAGGCGTTGGTTGACGACTTCACTGCAATGTCTGTATTTCAAAACAGAAAATAGCGTATTCGGCAATTTTGAAATAATCTTTTCAGCATTTTCGCGATCAAAAAAATCTAACTTTTAAATATAATAATTAATTTATACTTATTACCTGAAACTTCAAATTTAAATAGTTAACAAAAATTTTCAAATAAAGTGAATTAAAATGACGGCTATACATGCTTCAATGAAACTTGAAACAATTATAATTTTTCAAAATGAAAAGATAGATTGCTGTAATAAAAGAAAGATTCATGAGTTTAAAAATTATTGGATAGAAAAAAGAAAGAAGCTTCTCAAAATTAGTAGTTGGTATGATGTCAACAAAACATGTGGAAAAAGACGATGTTTATAATAACTAATTCAAAAATTGTTTTTACGAAGTTCTCAAAAAAGGCATCACAGAGTTCAATGGGAAATGGAAGTACTCATTTGTCATTTCTAAGAAAATTTTTTTCGTCACTTTTTTCTCATCAGCCCTCATGGCAAGAGAACAATGGCTATCAACCAAGCGGCCTTGAAAGAAGAGAGGCGGAACTAAAAAGTTTTTGTAGAAGGAACAGCATTGAAAGTTTTAAAAAGAAAATCTTCAAAGACTCTTAAAATTCGGTTAAGCTTTGTGAAAGTCTATAAAAAAAAAGTAAGAAAACTGAAACTACGTGAAGATTTTTTTTAAGTTTTCAATGGAAAAAGTTTAGTTCATTATAAAAATTTAAAAGTCGGGTAAAGAAACTATTTTATTAAATTTTTTTGTTTTTTGTAAAAAATATTTCACTTAAAAACGAGACCAATGGATAGAAGTTAGTGAGTTCAGAGAGAAAAACTTCTGCTTCAAACAAGGTGAGGTAGGAGAAAAAAAAAAAAGTTCCCAAAAAGAGTCGAAAGTAATTCATTGAAAACTTTGATAAAAAATATATAATCCATGCCATAACTTAAATCTAAGTATGATGAAATATCATTTTGTTGTAGTAAGTGTGAGAAAAATTCAACATAATCTTCTTGTCAAAATTGCAAATTTGAAAAAAGTTCGTAGCAAAAACAGCCGTTCATTTCGGTGCTACCCAAAGACTGAAACTTTCTTGTGACATATTAGCAATGAAGTTTTTTCAAAATATTTCAATATTTGAAACACAATCATTTTGTATATAAAAGAACTTTTCATATTTCAAAAGTTGAAAATCTTTTCCTATCTTGAAAGGAACAACTCGAATGAAAGTTGCGCTAGGAAAAAACTTTGAACAGAGTTCAACTGTTGGGCGTCACACAGCCGAACAGGCAATTGACAATCTGAGAAAATCATATTCTGAAACAAATGAAGAGGCTGAAGCTTGGTGGCGTGTGGATCTTGGTACTCCTAAAGTGATTGATGAAGTGAGGTATTTATCAAGTTCAAGGTCAGTGATTCATGCCACGATCATTTCATTTGTTGTTTCTATAGGGGGGTTTGTAAAATTTAGTTTCAGTTTTTTTTTTAAATCAAGGCTTTTATTATTTTTTGGATCTGAAAAACTTTAAAGTTTCTGATTGTTATGAAATCTCAAGGAATCTTGAAATTGATTTCAAATTCAAACCAATTCATCGATATCTTATCATTTTAAAGTGGTTTTGAAAAACTGTAAATTTTTTTTTGATTTTTGTAGTTACAAGGTTCTTTTAAAAAATAATGTCTCATCCAATGGTTTTCTTTGCAACCACACTACATTCAATGATTCATATTCCATATATAAATGTGGTTCGAACAAGAAGTTTCGCTACGTACAAGTTTCTGCATTTAACGCCGCTGTCTTTCTTTATGACGTCATCATCCAGGGTGGGTAGTCAATCTGTAGAAAATTTTGTAATCTTTCAAAAAATCATATGGAGTATTCAAACTACTGTTACATTTACGACTCTTTTTTATAAACATTTAAGTAATCCAAATACCTATTCTAAAGTTTACTTATTTGTTTTTGTTCTGTTTTGTAGAATCTTTCTAGGAAAAATTGTAAAGATGATGAAATAAATAGATTCTGTTGATATCATCACTTAGCTCATTCTCTTGTGTTCTATATATGTATTTATTTATTCAACGTTTTTGCATTATTTTACTCAAGTTTTCTATCGATTTTTTTTCCGATTATATGTCAAAAATGAAACATTTAAAACAGAAACAAATTTCAGTTTTTTTCAATTATTTCAAAAAAAAATTATTAAGTGGGATATTTGTTTGATTCATTTGCGAAATTTGTTTTAATGATGTTTTCAATCATGATTCAGTTAAAATTGTGCCCATTACAACCACTGTTGGTCCAAGAAAAACTAACTCAACACTACCAACAACAGAAGAAGTTTTGAATAAACAAAACGGCAGAAATAGTAAGTCTCAATGTGAAAACTCATCATAATCTTTTTGAAATTTTTTAAAAAAATCGACCACAGTTGAACTAATTTTCTATTCGAAAAAAATTATTGTTGAGTGTAGTATTATTTATAGACCTCCTTAGAGCAAATCCAGACTGACGCTGAAAATGTGACAAATTGAAAAAGCAGTTGCTTTGAAATAAGTTATTTCACATATTCTCGAAAAAATGAATGAATGTAAGTTTTAATATTGCACATTTCGCAAACTAGTTTGTCCTAAAAGCGTTAAAAGTCAACTAAAGATTATAATAGAAAAGGTCTTGGTAAATTTGAGTTTTTTTTAGTTTACAAACGTTTGAGAGGAGGGTTAATAAAAAAAATATGTGCAAAAAATAGTATCGTAGGTAACCTGATCTAATCAAATTATTTTTGAAGCCCTGATTTCACACTGTTCAAGAGCACTCTGCTACGAACTATTTAAACAACATAGATTTAAGGGTTTAACGTTTTGAAAATAGGAAAGTAATAGAGCTGATATTGGAAGGAATAGTATTCCTGAAAAAGGGTCCACAGTAGAAAATGCAAATTTAGCATAAGTACTATTAGAAGGTATTTTAGAAAAATGAAAACAAATAAAAGATCTTAGTCCCTTAAAAGGTAGCAACTTAAAAAGGTCAGCTAAGTAGTTAGGTGAGTGATTATTTTTCATTTCAAACAAGAGAGTGCAGTTTTTGAGAACTGATCTTTTTTTTAAAAAACAACCAGTTTAAAAAGATAAAGGTAGGAATTAGACAAGAAAATTTATGAGTAGCAGAAACTAAGCGAGCATTGTTATTAAAAACTTTGGTGAGAGGGTGTAGCGCGGTCTCTGGAAGTCCATAGTATAGAGTTACAATAGTCAAAGCGGGACCAAATAAGTCTATAGTATATAGTTACAATAGTCAGAAACAGGAGAAGATAAGAAAAGAAACTAGTAATTTGAAGGTTGGATTGTTCAGGAGAAGTTTCAGTTGTTTGATACGGTGAAATGAAAAAAAGATAATTTAGCTACAGATTTTATTCGTGGTATGAGAGAAAATAAAACGTTAAAGGTGAAACTTAAATTATTAATGGTGGAAAAAGGGGCGAGTGAAGGGTTAGATGAAATATTAGTTGAGTAAAAAGATTCGATCTGTTGAGAAAAATTACGGAAATGTATAAAATCAAATTTCAAAGGATTGAGTTCGTAGGTAAAAGATGCATTTGGACAAATATTGGTGAACAAAGGGGTTTGAAAAAAACTGGCTGATGTAACAAGGGCTGAAATGAGAAGATTTAAATGATTTGTGTGCGTGTCAAATAGAGGTGAGATCAGGTAAGTAAGCTGGTTGACCAGTTATAAAATTACTTGCCACAAGCCATCAATTCGAATTTATATTTATGGGCAACCGTTCAATAGTGCGAGCAATAAGAACTGGAGTAGTCGGCTTGATAAAAAAAATTGCCATATGATTTTGAAAAAAAGAGCATAGGCTGGGAAACCACGAAAAAAGAGTTTCAATAGTCTAATCTAAGACGATTAATAAGACTGTGAGAGTAACTGCAGTAGGTGAAGCAGGAAATTACGTATCTGTTCATTGCCTGTAAGTGGGAATTTGACCTTTGGATGCTGGGCGAGACTAAATGACTAAATTTCAAATCAGAGTCGAAGTAATGCCCAAAAGTGTGATTTTTGAAAATATCTTGAAAGTATTGATATCTAGGGTAAACACACTAGTGAGGTAATTCTTGGGCAGTAAAGCGGGAGTGGCAACTTATATAAATTAATTTTTTGTTGAGGCTTAGTTTCAAATTATTATGGAAAAATCACGTGATTGAAACAAAAAGACAGTTAGATAATGTGTCTTTACTGGAGTAAGGACTATCGTGGAAAAATTCAATAAAAAGAAAAATATCACCAGCGAACTGACGGAAGGATGAGTCATGTTGCAAGAGGTTTTTTTTTTTTTAAACGTGTGAAAACAAAATTATTGACCAAAATCACACCCATGAGAAATGCCAGCGTTGAAGGAAAGGGTAGCAAAGGGCTGGTTGCCCATTCTCACAAACTGTTTGCCAATAGGTAGGAAAAGAACAAAGAAATAATGAGTTCGAGTAGATTTTTAACTAATATATGAAAATTTTACGTTGAATATTATCAAAGGCAGTAGAAAAAATGAAAGTAACCAATGTACCTGCACAATCAGTGACACAGCTTCTATAAAAACCCTCTGTAACATGCAGAAGTGCTGCATTTTTTAATGGTTTTCATGAAGAGCAGAGTGGTATGAATCTAAATTGAAAAACAAAGAAGCATGTGGCAAAGTTCTGGAATGAACGAGCCTTCTAACCATCTTAAAATTGAAAATATGATAATATTTGAAATGTTAAGAGAGGTCAAAACTGTTTTTTAATAAAAGACTTGTGCTGTTTCACAAGAAGTAGGAGAGGAGCCCTGTAAAAACAAAAAAAAGTTCAGCTTGCAGCTTATTAGAGAAATAAGGAAAGAGAGGCGTTTTATTGATAAAGTTGAAAGTGAATCGAGGAGAGAGGAGTTACTAAGAAACTGGAGCTAGCAATGGAACAGGAAATGACTTGTGAATGGAATCATTTTTTTATAAGAAAAGTATCGAAAGATTCGACAAGTTTTTGGATTTCCGAATTAAAGCAGAGAAGGAGTTAGTGGAGTTTCGTGCACTATATTTTTGGCTTTTTTCTGGAAATCCTAATAAAATGGAGTGGCTGAAAAAAGGGCTGAATGTGAGTTATCATTCTTTAGGTTTAAAAAATCTTCGTTGCAATCAAAACATAGATCAAAAAGGCCGATTTTTATGGGACAAGCTGTGGGGCAAAGAGGAAGTGACCGTCACTCCCCATTTGAGCCACCCTTTGTCAGGCAAACAGGTTTGAAATAGACTGACAGTTTGGAAACGCTGTAGAATGGTCATGTTTCAAACGTATCTTCTTAAGGCGAAAGACACAAATGGGTGAAATTGGTTTAGAACAATTGGTGTGATTGTGGTCACCGCCCCAGTGAACGCAGGCTTCGGGATTCCTGCTTTTACCGGCGTTATGACCATAGACCTGGCAGTTCTGACAGAGGGGGTAAAATACGGTCAAAGGATAGCTAGATGGATTTCAAATTTTTTTGTCAGATGGAGGAAGAGATCTGGACGTGCCAGTCAATCTTTGATGGAGAAAGCTCTCTGTGTTCATAGGCTAAGGTGATCTTAGACGGGAGATGTACTTACTTGATGAAGCTTTTTCAATATCCGGATCGTCACCCATAAAAGCAAAACTTCATATTTTATTGTTGGGTCAACGAAAGAAGAATGTTGATTTCGATGTTTTGGATGTCTTGCATGAAAACCATCTTGGAGATTGTTAGAATTTGCCTCTCAGATGATGCAGTCCATTGAGTCTAAGATACCATGTGGGCTGGGAGGCAGGTTGGATTTTTTGGGATTGGGTGGTTGAATTCATGAAGCTCATGTCTGGTTGTCTGAAAAAAAAGAGTAGCAATTTATGATATGGTTGGAGGTAGAAACGGGCTGAAAGAGATAATTGTATTTCTTTAATAAAAGGAAAGTTTATAAGCCTGTTCATAATTATGCAACTATCAATCCGAGTATTCAGTTCAACCTAATTATGATTTTCTATGAACTAATTTATTTTATATTAGATTTTACTTGTGGTTTTTTTTTGTTGAAGAAATCTTACAGTTTCCTAAACATTTTTATATTTAGTACGAGTTTGTTTTTCATTCATTTTTTTGGAATTAGGTGTAATGGTATGAAGTATGCTGTAAAAATTATTGAATAAATCACTTTGAAATTATTGATTGATTTGAAAATTAAATCATATGATTATCCATTTTCAGAATCACTTTTTTTTATTGGAAATGGATTCTCCTCTTTTTTTATACATTTGTTTTTTTCGGACTTTTTTTTCAAGTGTGAGTGTTTGAATTTTATAAACTATTCCATAACAAGACTTGAAAAAACAGATTTTATCAAACAAATAGAAGTTAATAAACAACTTTCTTGTTTAAGAAGATTGAGCTTAATCTCTTGTTTAACCACTCAGAAATAGAATTATTGAACAAAGTAACAAGGTGCTCGAAGAAGAAGAGAAAGCGATGAAAGAACAAAAAGAGGCGTCAAATGGTTTCAAGTCCAAACAACCTAACCCTTCGCAAATGAATGACGTTGAAGATAAAGATGTCAAAAAAGTTCCATTAAAGTGTGAGACTATCAAAACCATATGTGCTTCTTAGCCGTTTTAACAAAGTACTGTGATCAACTAAGTCAAAGGCAGCTGACAAGTCCAACAGTATAAGGAGGGAGAGCTTACCATCTTCGGCTGCACCAAGAATGTCTGAATACACTTTTGTGACAGCCGTTTCAGTGGAATGATGACGACGGTAAGCTGATTGGTGGGTGGGGAGGAAATTTGAATTATTTGAATAGCTCATGACTCTGTTGAGAACAAGCCTTTCTGAGAGCTTGGACAAAACAGGCAGATTAGAGATGGGTCTGTTGGATGAAACAACGTTGTGATCAAGACTAGGCTTTTTCAACATTGGTGTAACCTGAGCCGATTTCCAAGACTTTGGGACAATTCCCTCAGAAAAAGACTGATTGACCATACTTTTTACAAAAGGTAAAATCATTCCTGAAATCTTTTTCAAAATCCAAGTGGGTGTTGGATCAGACGCATACTGTTTATTGGGGAGCCTCTGAATAGCATTGAGAAGCTCATCCTCATCCACATCCTGGAGCCTACTGAGACCGCTTTCTTGTGCATAAGCTAAATAAATGGGGTTTTTTCTGGCTCAGATTGAGTTCTTCGCTGACTCAACTTTCTTCAGGAGAAAAGATTGGAATTCAACAGGCTGAATTCCGTCAACAGAAAATCTCTTTCCTTGACCAGAGACATTATTAATGTGGCTCCAAATGTTGGCCGTTTTGTTTTTTGGATCACTGAGTTTATTATTCCAGTAATCTCTACGCTTGTGTCTACACAGTCTTTTGTAGAGTTTCTTCTGACCCATCCATGCGGCAAAATCATTCTCACTCTTGATCCTCATGTAGATCCTTTCTTAACTCCTTTTCAGACATTCCGAAGTACAACACTCCTGATCAAACCATGGATCAGAAGGTCTTTCATGTGTTCTAACGGTCTCAAAAAGAATCACATCCTTGATACAAATCATCAAAAACACATAGGGATGCTGGTTCAACGGTATGGTTGATCGATGTTCAGCTTGAGGACTGATATTCTTTCGGTGTTTAGTGATCAGCGTTCAATATGGCATTGGGATAGATTTTTCAGAATTATGAAAACAGCTAAATATTGGGCCTCAGTAAACTTGAGAAGTGAAATCAAAGTTAAGCTTTTTAAAACATAGAATGATTTGAGCAGTTAAGTGACTGCTCGAAAAAATTCTTTTTTATAAATACAATACAAAAACGAATATTATTATAGTGGCATCAACCCCGTAGAGTTTCGAGGCCAAAAGATGTATTAGTTGATATATCAAAAACTACAGCTAGAGATCCAATGTAGTTAATGATAACTCAGTGAATGAGTGGCCTCAGTAAGGCTCCAAGATGCAGGCGGAATGAAGACCCATGAGGCTAAATTTCATAGGGCGGACTGAGGAGTAAAGAAGGTGGAGGGTGAAAAAGCTGAATATTCGTTGAAAGGCTGGACAGCTTGTGTAAGTGGTAGGGTTGTCGTGTTGTGGACGTTTCTTTCTAGAACAGGAAACACAGGTGGGTGAAAAAGTTATGTGGCAGTAACCAGGATCATGATCACCGCCACCGTCTATGCAAGCCCTAGAATTTTTGAAATTTTTATGTTATGACACCATCTTGCAAGATGGCCTTCCTAAGTTAGTTCACTAACTCAGTTTTATTTTATCCTAAATACCTTTAGAAGTGAAAGTTTTAATTTTAATTTACTTTTCAGTTTCGACTTTGTTTAAGTTTGTTTTCCATTTAAATTTTTTTAAATGGTTGCTTAAGAACGTTTTTTTGATACTGTGATTGTTTAGTTTGAAAAATGCCTTTATCGGATGAATTTTTATGTAAACCAAAGTAAGTAACATTTATTTATGGGTTTTTTATTCAATTGAATGGAAGATCGTTTTTTATACAACAATCTCAACGACATCTAGTTTCTGGATACCCGATTAGTGGAAAATCATTTTGTGATTGGCAGAAATCAGAAGAACTGGCACTACCGAGAAAAAAGAAAAAATAGAAAAAACAATGAAAAATGCGCCAGGCACAAAAAAGACCACAATGAACTGACACTACACATTTCAAAACGCCGTTAGGCTCAGAAAGTCGGATTTCCAGTTTTAGTTAAGTTTCAGAAATTGAGCTCATCAAACACTAATGTGGAAGATCCGTTAAAATTTATTCAATACCATTAAATGGATATTGTTTATGAAAAAAAATTCACTCTTTTAATCACTATTTTTCCTAAATTTTTCAATTGATTCATTGTTTCAAAGGAATATTTTTTTTTTCATACTTTTTAAACTTTTTATTTTGCGATTTGTTCACTTTGATTGGTATTCTCATAAAACTTTCTCTTCAAATTTATTATACTCATTCCATTACGATGGAATAATTTTTTGATGATCTCGAAAAGTTTTGATTCGGAGTTAAAATAAGTCATGATACAAAGAAAATATTATTTTAAAGTAATAATTGGAATCCAAATCAATCGAGGCCGATTCCAGTGAATAATCGTTGTCAAAATTCATTTGTTGAGCCCATCAGAAGACATGCTATCAATAGAAACAGTACAAAAAAGGATTATAACATTAAAATAATTTTCGACACTATTTCCAATTTTAAATACGTATAAATAAGTATACACCTCTAATAGTCTACATTCTTAATGCCACTAGCCTCGTCAAACCACGGCATGAAAGCCTCAGATGTGGTGTTTTTCAACTATGGCCTGACATCGTCATCATTACCGAGTCATGGTTTGAATCATATCACTCTGAAGGATTCTTTAGTATTGATGGTTACTCTAGCTTTAGAAAAAAAATGGTTAAAAAAAGAGGTGGTTGTGTATGAATTTATATTGAATATTATATAACAGCTAATGTAATTGAACCTGTGATTTAAAAAAAAGTAGATGCATTTGAAATTCTTATCGTCAAATGCACCTTCAATAAAATCAATTATTTTTATTGTGGGTTATATCATCCACCTAAACCATCATATTCAGAAATCGTGTCCAATAAATTATGTAGATGATATCTCTAATTTTGTGGTAGATCCTAATAAAAAAATTATTTTAAATTGTGATTTTAAGTCATTGTCGCATAATAGTCCTATACAAATTGGTTTCCAATCAATTAACTATAAACCAACTTTTAAAAGAAATAATCTTGATAGGTTATATGTTATCAGTATAGATCCGAAGTTATTCAGCTCTAAAAATTAAGTTTCCCATATCAAGAACAACCATCTTGGTGTTATTGCCTTGCTTCTCAACATAGCTCCCTCTCATAAAAATATTACACATTCATTTTACACCTACCGCCCTCGACATCCTAAAAAACAATAGGCATGCCTCGATTACTTATCATCAATCTCTTTCAAGCTAACATATGATAATATCACAGAATCAGTTGATTCTTTTTATACTACAGTTAATAAAATTCTAAAACTGTTTTATTTTGTGGTTTTATGACATGATTCAATTTTCAAATTATAAAATTCATTAACTTGATTCAATAGAATGTTTTGCTTTTGAAGTCCTTAGAAGCTTTTAACATTCCAGTTTTGATTAATTCGATGAAACTTTCATCACGAAAGAGTGTATGGCCGTTACTTCAATTTTATTTATTTAAATTATTTCCTTAAATATTTGAAATTTTAAGTTTCAAATATCAGTTATAATGAAAGTAATTCATCTAAGAGTTATAGTTTTTGCTGATTACAAAGATTTTGAAAAGACTTCAAAGATATTGCCAAATCCGCCATTTTCTCGTTTGAAAAAAGACATTGCAGTTAAATCGTCAATCAATTCCTACCTAAATACAGTTTGCTAAATTACTCAACAAGAAAATAAACATGTTTTGAAAAGCATTAAAAAAATTTGTGGTATCCTGAAGGAGTTGTGAAGTTAAAAAATGGCTGAATAAAAAAAAGACATAGCTGTAAAATCATCAAACAATCGGTTACAGGAATACCGTTTGCCAACTCAAAAAAAAAACAGGAATGTGATCGAGTGGTGAATATTCCTTGTGAATATGAAAAATGGCTGAGAAGGAAAATGAAATAAAAGATGAATTAACTTGAAATAACTCTGCATTAGGTATGTTATGTGGTTTTCAGATATATTCAATTTTCAAATTTTGAAGCTCATTTTTTTATTTAATAGACATTTCTGCTTTTGAATTTTTTAGAACCTTTTAACATTCCAGTTTTGGTTAATTTGATGAAACATTCTTCAATAGTTTTTCAAGATAAACTATGACTCAATTCTAAATTTTTGAGATTCATAAAATTGATTCGATATTCAGTTTATACAAAATTGTTTTATCATGAAAATGGTTAGTTTAGATCAAAAACAAAATTGACAAAAAAAAATCAACAAATCTTATATACTTATAAGAACTCATATTTATACCAAATAGCTACTGAAAAATATTTAGTGTGACAAGAAATCTTACGAAAAATGGCAAAAAAAAACAAATAAAAGCATAGAATTAATTTAATGACCATAGAATCTAATCAATGACCATAGAATCTAATCAACGACCATATAATCTAATCAATGACCATAGAATCTAATCAATGACTATAGAATATTATCAATGACCATAGAATTTAATCAATGACCATAGAATCTAATCAATGATCATAGAATCTAATCAATGACCATAGAATCTAATCAATGACCATAGAATCTAATCAATGACCATAGAATCTAATCAATGACCATAGAATCTTATCAATGACCATAGAATCAAATCTATGAACTTCGAAATTTTCAAATAACCATAGTTCATCATCAGCACTCTGCTCAAAAGCAAACAGTATCACTCGTTGCGGGCTACAATGAAACTGGACACTTCAAAACAGCATCTGTAATTTAATTGAGTTGCCGTTTTGTAACTTAAACTTGACTCAATCAATCACATTTACGTTCACATGGAACAGACCAATTATTATTGTCAACCAGAATGTTGTAGTAAATAAATTGAGTTTAAATTAACGAGTAAAAGCGACAAAAGAATCAAATTAACAATTTCAGAAACCTATAAAAGCTCATCTTCTTAGCAAATAACTACTGAAAAATGTTTCATGAAACGAGAAACGCTAAAAAGAATGGCAAAAAATATAATGAAACAAAATCAACTTTACAAAAACTTTAATATCATAAAAACGCAAAGTAAAAATTCGTAGCGTGAAAACTCTCAATGACCATACAATTGAAGCAACGAATCTCAAAACACATGAAAATACTATTGAAAATCTTCGAGGTTGCTAGACCTGCTACAAAAATAGCAAAAAATCAAAATTTTAAAACAAAGTCATACCAACTAGATTTGTTTTTAAAAAAGTCCAGGTCAAAAAAGGAAAGCAAAATTGACTACAGAGTCAAAATATGAACATTTCTTCATTTCCATTTTTTTTACATCCATTTTCCATACTCTTAAAAAGCCGTCAGTTGACGAGCTCAGCCCACTTTTGCTTATTTCACGCAAAAAATTATGGGAAATTGTATGTAACCAGTAACTGTAACTTCCAGAGAAACAAACTATTTTGAAACAGATTTTTATTGGGCATAATAATTAATTAAAACTTTAAATTTCAACATGTTCATGAACATAGTTTAGAAAAAATAATTAAATGGAGCAGGCAAGAACAGCCATAATGTAAAAAATGAATTTTTATAGCATATAGTTCCCGTTTATTTTGATTTCCATTGTTTATCATATTCTGGACAATTCCAAGCGTTTTTGGACGATTTAAAAAAATATATAATAAAAAAAATTCAAACAATAGATATAAATTAATTTAAAAAGCGCTCTTGAAATCACCGTCATGTTTTTGTTTTTATTTAACAAAAACAAAATATAGCGAAAAAGATCGATGGCGATATATGTCGAATTGAAAGAAATATTTGCGATTTAAACAAATTATTTTCAATTCAACGATGACGTTTTTAGCAATTTTGAATTTCTCATGTTTTCTTATCGTTTTTGTCCATTCACTCGGCCATACCAAAACTTCGGAAAGGTTAAAGTTGGTATGTTGTGGTTTATACTGTGTTGTGTTGGGATTGGTAAAATGTTTTGTGCTGCGTTATGATGAGGTGACATGTGGTGTTGTGTGAATAGTTGTGGTTGTGGTTATACTTAGTATGGTTTGCTGAGAAAGTTTTAAAGAGGTGTGGTGTGACGTGATGAGGTGTGATGTGGTTTGATTCAGTAGGTTATGCTATGGTTGAATAATGAGACTGGACAGATGAAAAATTTTGGAGATTGTTGGAGTAGTAGTCTTTTTGATCCATTTTCTTGTCTTTTTTTCTGTTGCCCAAGAGTTTTTTGCGACCAACCCACGCCATTTGATTCTGTTTGAGGTAAATGACTTCCATCTTCTTGTCAAAGTCCTGCTTCTCTGGAGTCTTTTAAAAAATGTTTTTAAACCGCAATCTTGGTTAATGAGCTAGTCTCTTTCTTTTGGTGAGCTCTCTATACAGAAACTGTTTTGGTGTACAATGATTGAGCATTCTGGAAACAAGGCTTGCCAATTTCTCCTGGTGTCTTTCAAGATAATACGAAATGAATTGGTTTTTTGTTTTGCAAAACTACTTTGTTCGATATTTTGTAGAACCACTTTCATCCAAAGCAGGCTACAAAGACGGCTCATATAAAATTGGTTTAGTTGTTTTTTATGTATGGAGTAAATGTCCCAGTTTCGCTGGCATAGAAAAGCACGAAGATGAATTCTGCTCTATAGACTTTAATTTTTGTAGCCACACTTGAACCATCTCTATTCCAGACAGTATAACGCAGTTTTCTGAAAGCCTTAGCAATCCTGGTTTCAATTTCATTGTCCACTGTAGCAACGGAAAAAACGTTTCTCATGTAAGTGAAATGCTCCGCGGATTTGAGCCTATCCGAGCCTATCATTATTTTCGGATAATTAAAAGGTTTGCCAGAAAGCAGGTTGAAGAATTACTTGAATTTTTTAGTGTTGATAGTGAACCCAAAGTTTTCACATGCTGCCGAGAAATCTTCTACTACTTTCTGCATATCCGTTTCATTATATGCACAAAAAGCACATTAATCAGCAATCAAAAGTCATCGGCATTTTGAAGTTTTCGCCAGTATTTACTTTTGTCGTAGCTTATATACAATGGGTGATGAAAAGGCTTTCATTCAGTTTCAAACCTCATTGCTTTCCTTCGAAAGCGTCGATCAGCGTAGCAATTAGCATCAAGCTGAGGAGGGGTTGGAACTGAAACGCATCCTTGTTTTATTCTCTTTAAGACAGGAATTACTTCTGATATATCGCTTTTATATATGATTCTGATTTCCAATCCATCGTGAGTTTGGTGTATAATCAAGATGAATCTTTCGGGGCTTTCGAACGTTTTTATTAGCCCATAGACTGCCTCGACAGTCCGTGTCGAAGGCTTTTGACAAATTAAAAAAGTTTAATAGTAGATTAATGTTTGCTCCTGGAGTTTTCTTTACACTTGTTTCGCAGCGAAAATCATTTCTACAGTGCCACGACTAGCACGAACTCCACATTGACTCTCTGTGATTATTGCGTGATCTTCAAGATGTCTGAACGGAGTATTGAGCAGCAAACGAGAAAGATTTTTTAAACAATTGGTAGTAGAGTAATACATCGGTTGTTATCACAAAATTTTCGACTCCCCTTACGTTTGTGAACTGGAAATGATAGTGCGTCTTTTAGATATGGAGAACCAGATTATCATTACATATGGTTTGGAACAGAGCTGTGAGTATGCTATTGAAAAAAGGTCCACGCTTTTTGTATACCTCTACTGAAATGAAGTCTGAACCGAGAGCTTTGCCACTGCTGATATGGTTGATGACTTTTGTAACTTCTACATCTGAAAGATCATAGAGTTCTGCGTTTTGGTCTGTTTGAAGAATGCAAGCTAATGCTTCTCCATTCAGTTTAGAGAAACAATTCAGGACTTTATTGAACTTTTCAGACCATCTAGTTGATGTAGGTTGAAGTGGTAAGATTTGAAGAATTGTGCGTTGGTATAGTAGCTGAAGAGTGAGGTTTAATATGGTAAGATTGATGTGGTATGATTTAATGTAATGTGCTATATTGTGGTGTGATTCAAGTTGGTCTGAGTAAATGTTTTAAGATGCGGTGTTGAGAGATTCGAATTGGTCTGATTGAATGTGTTTTGACCTTGTGTGGTATGCTGGAGCGTGGTGTAATAGGGTGTTGTGTGGTGTCATGCGAGGTGGGATTTTATATAATATAGTGAAGTTTCGTGAGACGAGATTATTTTTGAAGAAGTTTTCTGAAATCTGTTGTGATGTGTTCTAGTGTGGTGTGGGAGAAAGTATGATGTGGTGTAATGGGGTAAGGTGTGAAAGGAGATGTGTTTTTTTGTTGTTAAATGAAGTGTGGTGCGTTGTGGTATCGTAAGTGTACTAATTTTATTTTTGTGTGATTTGATCTGGCATCGTATGGAGTTATGTCAGATATATCGTGGTGTGGTGGGATGTGATTAAGTGGTGTTATTGAATATTTTGGTATGATATGACTTTGTGTAATTTGTTTTGTCGTGGTTTTTTTTGGACGGAATGGTTCATTTTCATGTGGTGTTGGCTGGTATGATTCGATGTGTTGTTCGGATTGGTCTAGTGTTCTTTAGTGCAGAGTGTTTAAATGTGTTGTAGCCTAATGTGTTTTTTGGCGTAAAATAGGGTCTAATGAATTTTATTTTATTGTAGTTGAAAGGGTTAAGTTTTTAATTTGGTCTGGTGTGTTGAAGTGTCTTGAGTGTTATGAAGTGGGGTACGGTGTGCTGTGATAGTTGTGGTGTGATGTGAGCCTTGTGTTTTGAATAGCTGAAGTGTGAAAGAAAGTGTGATGACGCTTGGTGATATGAAGTGTGTTGTATTGGAGTGTTTAGTGGTTGATACACCGTAGTGTGGTCTGACGCGATTTAGTGTGAGGTAGCATGGAGGGTTTTGTGTAGTGCCAAATCTTTTGCAATTTTATAAAAGTGAGGTGTTAGCTGGTTTGGTTTTTTAAGGTGTATTTAAATATATATTTGATGTAGTGTAATGTGGTAATGTCGTGCTTTGTTGCAGTGTGGTGTAAACTGTGACATAGGAGTTCTGTGTAAGTTTTTGGTAGAGGCGTTTTCTAGCATGTTATAGCATGGTGTAATGTAATAAGTGTGGTGTAGAAATATTTGAAAAGGCGTGGGGCGTGTGACTGGGTGTGCGGTAGTGTGATGTGGTGTGATATGTTGTTTTTCCGTGTGCGATTATCTATTGGATTGTGTTTTGCTTTCATTCATTTTAGTCTAGTTTTTTTGTAGTGCAGTGTAGTTTTCCACTGTCTAGTGTTATGTGGTGTTGTGTGTTGGGAAAAGTGAATTTTTGGTGTGGTGTAGTGTGTTTTTCTATGATGAGTCTTTTTGGGGTCAGATTTGTTGTAGTGTAATGCTGCTTTCAATGGTCTGGTATGAAGTGTTCTGTTGTGCAAAAATTGTTTGGTTTGGTTTGCTGAGTGAAGATTTTTGTTGCTTTTTTTATTGTGGAGGAGTGTGATAAAATGCAATTTTTCATAAAGGTTCGAATTAGTTTTCTGTAGTGTGGTTTTCATGCTGTGAAATTGTGTGTTCAAGTTTTTAAAAAAATTTGTCAAGTGGCGTACTTTGTTGAGAATCTGTATGGGTCAAAATGGGTTTTTTAAAATTTTGTCGAAGTGGCAGGTAGTGAGTTGTGAAGTAATAAAAGAACGTTCTTTTTGTTCCCTGTCTTTTTTGTAGCTCAGCATTCTATTTTGTGCGTTAGTATAGCCTGGTCATTGGTCGTGAAATGATTCATAAATTGTTATTGGTAGCGAGCTGAAGTTGTGTAGTATAGATTGATTAGATATGATGTTTTGGAATTTGGTTCAGTTTAGTTTTTTTGTTTTGGCGTGGATCGATTTGTGTTTCATGTTGTTGAACAGTGTAGTTTTCTGTTGTTTATATGTAGTGGTTCATGCGGAATAGTTTTGTGTAATTTCCCGAGATGTATTGACTTGACGAATAGTGTGTTGTATTGCATTTTGGTGTGCATAAATTTAGAATGCTGTAGTTTGAATTGCTTACTAAGACGGGGGAATTCTTTTCTAGTGTTACCTGGTTTGTTTATGTTTTCTGATGTAGTTTTGCATTTTCCTGTTGCGGGGTGCGGTTTTGTGAGGTTTTTTGGGATTGGTCTTGGTGAATATTATTATGTTGTAGTGTGTCGTATTTTAATGTGAACTGTTATGGTTTGTTGAGCTGTGTTGTAGTTTGATGCGGTGTGTTGCGTTGTGGCAGAGGATGTTCTGTAGATGTTTATTTTTGAGATGATGAGTGACAGACGAAGTCCTTGGTTGGTTTTCAATGGGTAAAATGGAAAACCCTCATCTGTTGATATAATCTTCTCAATTGCGAAAATACTTTTGCAATTCCTGTTTGGTTTGGTTAGACAGAATGTGATTTTGTTGAGTACTTTGTATGGTCTCAAGTGTTTGCTGTGATACGTTTTAGATCGAGTTGGCTAGGTAAGTCTTTTATGGAATGAATGGTTTAATGTGTTCATATGTTTTGGTATCAATTGGCACTCTCATCCATAGAAGAATAGCGTTTTATTTTGGTGCCAGCATGAAATACCGCGATGACAAAAATATATATCTATATATCGTGCAATAGATGCGAAGTAGTTTAAGTGCAGCAAAACTTACCAATAACTTTTTCAATAATTTTTTAATAAATTCCTTTGATGGTTTCCCATTAAAATTTCAGGAAAATGCTTACTGACAGTTTTTTGGAATATCACAAGAATGGGAATCAAAAAATTATGGAAACCTTTGAAGCCGAGCTACAAAAAGGTATTAAACGATTCATTTGTAATAGAAAAACAACAAAAGATGTTTTTCAAGTAGGATTAGCCCATCTCACTGTCAAGGGTTTTGAAAATTTTGAAAATCTATTGTTCAGTAATTTGTTGAGAAGATAAAATTCAAAAACAAGTTTCTATGTGCCTATTTATATTTATTCATGTTCATTATCCTACATGGATATGAAAAAACCAATACTTATAGAAGTTAATGAATTTTAGTGAAAATTTTCAATTTTGATGTTCAAAACTCAAAATAGATAGTGGTTCATTTCATATTCAAAAAAACTCAAACTAGGCGAACAACAAAAAAATCGGCTAAATTGTACCATAAACTATTTTTACTATTCGATAAAGTAGCATAGTGAAAAGAATAAACAGGTATCATGTATAACTTAAAATTATTAAATTTTCTTTTTATAACTGTTTGGAGTTTATTATTTTTGTGTATTGTTTTTGTTCCAAATAAAATCCAGACATACATTAAGCATTTTACAAATTATTTTGAAACAAAAAAAAGTCAAATAAACACTAGAAGCAGTTTTCCCATAAATCTGAATCAATTCAAATAAAACGATGAAATGTCATTACAAGCAGAATCATATTGACTTATATCACTCCATGAAATAAAAACAGAGTAAAAAATAACAAATGATTATCGAAAATGCATAATTCTCCTGTCAGTATTCTTAAATTTTCAATATATACTTGTCATCGTTCCACTTGACTGCTATTGCCACCTCATAGATTATCGCTACTGTTCTTGCTGTGCATATCGTATTGAATTCCGTTTGGTTTTTATGAATTAAACAGATTTTGTCAATTTAACTTTGTTCTGGTTTTATATATTAACTCCAGTCTATAATAATTTTGCAATTAATTAAAAAAGGCTTTAAATTGTTTTTTTCCGTTGCCGGGTTTTTCAAAAAATTACACCACTTCCCTTCATCAAAACGATAAATTTTCCCCCATGTTTTGAATAACAAGTACAACATATTTGGAACATCAATGATAGATTCACATACAGCTTCCACAAGTCGTATCAAATACGCGAATCATTCACACCTAAAATCACGAAATCGGTCAAAACTAACTTTTCAAACACAGAATTGAAAAATCTGAATTCAAGCAAAACAACAAAAACTTATCTAATCCAGTCAGTTTTCAGGTGTTCAACAATAGATTAGCGGTACAAAAAGCTAAACTTATCAAAAAAGTGAAAAAAACACAAACTGGATTTACCTGCAATTACGGAAACATGGATCAAGTCGGAAGCCCATGAAGCCACTAAGTTGGATATTACTCCAAAAAGGTTCACTGCTAGTCATCAACATAGACAGCTATGACGACAAGAGAAACAGAGGCTTCAATTTACAAAAATCATATTAACTGCATTGAAGTTAAATTTAATAAAACACACACAATAAAAAATCTCTAAAGTAAACTAACAATCACAATAAAACCCTTCCGTATCACAATAGTATACAGACCACCTAGTTGTTTTGTGTCAGCCTTCATTGAAGATTTTGGCGAAGAGGTGTTAAACAAAGAACCATGAAGTTACGAAGAATCAATTTAAAACAAAAATAAATTGACAATGAACAATAGAAACAAACTGATTATTTTTAGAAAGTTTGAGGTATGAATAAATTGGAATTAAATATAATAAATACTGAAACCATTTATCGATGCCAGGTTCTAGGAAGCACATGAAACATACTTTCCAACTCAACACACCAATGCACTGACACACGATTAAAACCATATTCTTAACCTTCTCGTTTCAAATATTTATCAAATTGTAGCGCACACAACTTCTTTACATCTTACAGGTTTTTCTTATCATTATGAACAAAAAGATCTCGGTATCATTTCCAACCCAACTTCGAGTTTTACCAAAATTTTAATAATCGAATGAAAAAAGCAAATAAATGCCTAGGAGTACTAAATAGACACTTCTCATCTCATCCTACGTTTTCAATCTTTTCTCAATGAAGCTTATTTAATTTATATTGAATATGGAAGCCCGGTCTGAAAGTATAAAAAGTTCATTTCCTTCTTTATGTATGCAAATTTGTTCTCAAATAGAATTAATAATTTTTGGAAAAACTACCTAATCATATTATTTCAGCCTTTTGTTTGAATATTTTCAAACATAAAATTGACTTCTACTTCCCAAATTCTTTTCACATATTAAAAATTTTAAAAAATGATTTTTGCTAACTCAAACCTTTTCAAAAAATTTGACCATGAATTCTTTTTATATATTTTTTTGCTTTAACTTTTTTTCTTGTTGATTCACTTGTTTAAATTTATCGTTCATACAACTGTTAATTTTTGTTATTGCTTATATATATTTTGAACAGGGAAGTTGTTTTTGTCTTTTGAATTTTCCTTTAATAAATAAATGGATTTACCAGCAGAGATGAATAAGCTGTACAATAATCCACCAATTAATTACCTAATGAAGTTCAAAATAGACAAAACAACAGTGAGCCATGTCTTTCAACTAAATTTTCCATCAACACCAATTCAACCAGAGGCCTAATTCTAGCAATAAATTAATAGCTATTTGAATTTAGATCTATGTGATTAAAAAAAATTATCAAAAATTCTTGCAATATAACATCATCACTCAGTTCATTCTCTT
>OX387261.1:2146924-2174424 GCA_947562095.1 Branchellion lobata
ACCAGGGTGATATCCTGGGATCTGAAGCACGGACCTTGGTTGTTGCGAGCAGCACGAGTGTGGGTGCCATCGTTGAAGACCAGCTTCGAGCTGTCTTCAGCCCATTAAAATAGTGCTGTTTCACGTTTGTCGGACCGTGCAACATCATCCTATACGGGATGATGTGCATTGAAATCACCACAGAGCAAACTCTCAGCTGACGGTAAACTGGCAACGAGTGTTGGAAGATCTCTTGTGTGCGTTTAGCTTTCGGTGGAATATAAACGTTCTTGATGGAGATGGAATGTCAATTCAAAGTTGGAAGAAGTAGTCACTGCTGTTCTAGGGGGTTTACTGCGGGACACTGGAGCACCAAGTATTAGAGGCCTTTTTTGATGCAAGTGATGAGGCATCCACCTTTTTTTGTTTGATTTTCACTATCTTTCTTGTCCATTCTGATAACATCAAAACCTTACAAGAGAGGGGTAGAAGCCTCCATACCAAGCTTGGTTTCTTGTAGCAATGTGATGTCTACTGCATACTTCTTGACTGCAGCTTGAACAGGTGATGGGGGTTATGTTACATCTGGTTGTCTTAGTGCATTCCCGGCACACTGGCCCGGGATTTACCTCGACGTCGCCCGCTCTCAAGAGAAGAGACCGGAAATTTAGGGTGGGTTGTGCATTTTCGGCTAATAAAAAAAGGGTGGTAAGAATGGGGGGAGGGGTCTCTAATTTGCGTTTTTTACAGCGCTGCTTGGTCGTTGAGTCAGGCGGCATCTCGTTGGACACAACGTAAAGGTCCCAACTTTTGTCCAACTGTTGTTGTTATAGCTGCTCTGGGTTTGAAAATTTCTCATATTACATGAAGTTATCATATTGATTCTGAACTGTCTTAACTATTCTTTAGGTTTTTCTTAATTTTTTTTCAATTGTCGAGATATGCCACTATAAATTTTCAAAAATTGATAGAGATTTTCAAAATTTGAATATTTTAAAATTATTAAAAATTTTTAGCCCTGCTTCCGATTTTTCTTCTCCTATTAATTAGGCACTCTCGTAGTTTTTATCTCATTCGGGATAGATCACTTTAGTATTTTTCGAAAGAAATTTTGTCTTTCAAACAGAATTCGGATAACGTTTTTCTCAGACTTCTCTGTACTTGTATTATGTCAGTATTTTCGTTAATTATTTAACATTTTTGTTCAAATTTGCTCCTTCCGTTTTTCTGCTAGGATTGTGATGTTCAATGTATTCAGGCATTTACTATGGACTAATATTCCTATTCCATCTGTTGGCTTAGCGAAGCGGTGTTGTACGTTTTCTAGTTTCAGTTTTCTCACAGTTTCCATGTACTAAAAAAGGAGTTTTGTGTTTGAAATTTGGTTTTCCACAAATTATTATCTCTTATTTTCGCATAGGATAAAAAAACTTGTAAAAGAAGTGGTCTGTAGTTGAGAGGGCAAAGGTTTCTGCCTTCATGAAAAGTGACCAAACTGACAATGTTTTTTTTTAGATTTTTTTGTATTGAACTTCTTATAGAGCGTACTGAAATTAATGATAAAAAAATTTTAAAGTAGAAAAAAATAAAAAAGATATTATTAAGATGTAATGATCCTTTCTTTTGCTACGGTGTTTTTGTTACTCTACAGCGAGTGACCTGAACGCATCCAGGTTGACTGAAGTTGTTTTGACTGCTAAGCTGATCTATTTTTTTATTGTTTTTGAAAAATGAAAATTTTCTAGAACTTGGTCAGTAATCCCAGCTTGGTATAGTTGGTGTTGGTCTCTGGTTCAGGCATCACTGTTATGAAGGAACTTTACTGCCTTGATATTCACGAGGTTGTTGCCAAGTTTGTACATCAGTTGGCTGTGTCATTTACGTTAAGTAAAAACTTTTCAGTTGAAGTCTTTAAGCATTTTTGTGATGCCTTTTGGGGTTTTTGTAGAAAAGTCACTTAAGACAAAGCGGACAGCTCTGCGCTGAAGTTATTTCATAGCCTTGATATGACTTTGCTTGGGAGGGGCTCAACTGTAACTGCGAGTTCAAATAGAAATCAAACTATGAATTTATAAAAAGCATCTTTCAAGGTCGTGAGCATTCTTAAAGTTTCTTGCAAACGAACCACAGTGTCCAGTTGGTCTTGCTTGTGATATTGCCTGTGTTTTTGTCTTAGCTGAAGATTTTGAAGATGGTGATGGACTTATTTGCAGGCGTCGAGAATTTCAACCGTCTAGCCAGGAAGGCTGTGTTGGGTTTACAAAACTTTTTTGTGACGTGAGTTTGATGACCGTACACCTTGTGGGGTTGGAGTTCATCAACCATGTTTGCTCCCATTTTTCCAAGACTGCAAGTTTTCTCTGAAAAATCTGTTAGTCGTGGATCTTCTTGATGACCTTGAAGACCGCACTGTCATCAGCAATTAAATTGAAGAGCGGAAAATAATAGTCATACATCTTCGAAAACGATTAAAAAACTTGATTAGAGACTTTTTTATGTTGAAAATCATGAAACTTCAAAAAGGATTATATGACCATGAAGTACATGGAACATTGGCAATTTAAAATTTTTAACCACTTGTTTTAAGATTTTTCACTCAATTCTTTTTTTAATATTATTGTTGCCTCTATTGGTATTTTATTTCAAAAACATTGTAGATAATTTTTCTTAATTATATTCGTCAATATTAACTAACTAAGGTATTCGAGCCACTACCTGATTACGTAATCAGAGCCTAGTGAAAGTCTCAATCAACTGAAACTTGTTTTTTATACCATGGACTAGTAGCCTGCTTCCTAATTATACGTGAAAAAATTAAAGTTTTTGAACATTGTGATTTATGCTAAACAATTGTTTTGATTAGACTAGCTTTCGATTGAAGTTTTTCTTTCTACATTGTTTGAGTGCTTGTCCTACCTATTCAAATCATTTTCATTTCAAGTTATTTTTTCAATTTAACTATAGTTTCAACGAATGATTATGAAAAAATAACTGGATTAGACTGAATTTTCATTTGAGTATTTCAACTTTCTGTTTTGCTCTTTTTTTCATAGCTTTGCGTTTATTTTGTTTTGTTCTAGGTGGAACAACTCGAAAAAACATCGCAAAAGGAAAAAAAGTCAAACAATCCTCAACCTATCAAAAGTATTCACCAGAATTTGCAATTGATAATTCTATAGGAACAAGTGCACATACACTCAATCAAACAAGAGCTTGGTGGAATTTAAATCTTGGTGCACCTCATTATATTGATGAAGTGTATTTATATCTCAAAAATGCGTAAGTGATTGGTTTTTCCATTTAAGCTCTGCTTTAGTTTTTGAATTCGTAACTTTTACATCATGTTTTGATTCCTTGGTTTTTATATAAACTTCCAGTTTTTTTTTGAAGTCAATAATATGGCATAAAAGAATTAAATTGTTTTTTAATTTTGCTTTTGTCAGATCATATGAAGTCCTTTTGAGAGGTGCTGGAACTGAATTCTACACTCACCTCGAATTTTGCAAAAATAACGCAATGAGAAAAAACTATCAAACATATGAATGTCAGCCAAAAAGTGCTTACGTGTATGTGGAAGTGTATACATATAATAACTTCATCCGGATTTATGATGTTATAATTTATGGAAGTGAGTGCTTACTTTTATCAAAAGAATTTGGATCTACGCAAATTTATTATTGAAATTTAGAAACAATTTCAAACAGATTTGATCACGTTTGAAAACAAGAAACAAAAAATATTCAAACATAATCATTTTCACAAAATAATAAATATCCTATTAAAACCAGACGATGGAAAACAACGCCCAAAAAAAAGTAGGAGTTTGTTTTTCTCTGGTGTGCCTGTTTATGAAACACCCCAAACTTTTCATTTTGTTTCAGCACTCATTCACTTTGTTTGATTCAAAAATAGTGTGAATAAAAAAATTAAGAAAGTTCTTAGGAAATTATAGTCAAAACAATGATGCTGGAATGGAATAC
Source organism: Branchellion lobata (assembly GCA_947562095.1). Taxonomy (NCBI): domain Eukaryota; kingdom Metazoa; phylum Annelida; class Clitellata; order Hirudinida; family Piscicolidae; genus Branchellion; species Branchellion lobata. The sequence continues at coordinate 2,150,884 of OX387261.1, forward strand.
GCAATTTTATTTAATTTTTTTCTATTTAGGTACATTATAACTGCGAGTGTTTTTATAGTGGCATTGAAATTTCAAAGTTCCAAAGGTTTTTTCAGCAAAACACATGAAGCTGAATTCAACTTCACACACAGTGAAACTTTGTTGATTCCAAGAGTAATAATCTCCAATAGAACTCATCTGTTTTTTATGAATCAAATTTGAAGTGGAAAAATCAACCACATCTGCATTGGATTTGAATTAATCATTAAATTGCATGCATCTTTTGATGGAATTATGTTGCTTTCCATTACGACTGTGAACTAAGTAGGTTCGGAAATCTTCGAATATCTAGTGGGTCTGTTGAAGTTCTTTTTTTTCCAAACCAAAAATGGCTGTTCATAAGAGATGGGTTTATAATATTCAATTTAGTTCTAGATGGAGTTTATTAATAGTTGTGTTCTGATTCTGTAGTCAGTTTTGCTTTTGCTGTCTACCTGGACTTCTACTTAGTTCAACATTTATTTGAAATTGGAAATTCATTTGTTCTTTGTGGAATTTCAGGCACCTTCAAACATTAAAAAAATTTCTTCTTGTGCTTATAAGCTATATTAATTTCAACTTTTTGAGGGTCATTGATTTGAGATGTGGTCGATTTTTTTTTAATTTTGATTTTGGGTTTTTCATGATTTTTTAGTTTTTATGAAGTTAATCTTTGTAAAGTTTCTAGTGAGAGTAATTAATGACATTTTCCAGTGATTACCTGAGTTGAACATAAGCTATTAAAATTATCAAAGGTTTGTTAATTTGAATTTTTAGTCGCTGTTGTTCCTTTTCTACAAAATACTTTTTTATGATATCACAGTTTTAGTTACTTTCTCTTTGTTTTTTTAATGCAATGTTTTTTTCATTTTGACACTTTCTGTAACAATCAACATTTTTCAATTGTTAAAATATATATGATTAATTTTTATTTTGTATCTTCCAGTATTTATTTGATTCGAACCAGATTTTTTTAAATTTTTTTGTTTATGATTTTTTTTTCATTTTATACTAAATATATGTAACTTCGGCATGATGATTAACCTCTATCACTGCAAAGTCTTTTGTTCATAGTCTTTATTGAATCAACTCCAGACAAACGCTGGAAATGGCACAGAAAGTGATGAACAATCAAAATAAAAGAAAAAAACTATAATTAACAAGAACTGAATTTCATAAGAATTGTCAAGTGTCAGTTGCAAGAAATCAAAAACTGACTACAGAATCAAATTTATAGATCTCAAAATCTAGAATTGAGTCATAGTTTATATTGAATGACTAATGAAGAATGTTTCATCGGTTAACCAAAAATGGAATGTTAAAAGGTTCTAAGAAATTCAAAAGCAGAATTTTCTATTGAATCAAATTGATGAGTTTTAAAATTTGAGATTTGAATCATATCTCAAAACCACATAACCATTGCAGAGTGATTTCAAGTTTTTTCTTTTTCTCTTTTATTTCCCTTTTCAGCCATTTTTTCTATTCACAAGGAAGTTTGAGTGGATGAGCCCAGGTTTGACTTCTAAAAGCGCCAACTCATTCAAAGTAAAGATGCCGTTCCAGAGTGTTCAGTCGTTTAGTAAGCAAAAGGGTTGAAACTGTTTCTACGGGAGCAAATTAAAACACACTGCTGAAGGGCACATTGGAAATTTTTTGATGAGATCAGATTAGCTCAGATAAAACAATAATCAAAAAAAAGTTTCAACAGGGTTGTAACGTAAACCGCTTTTCGAAAATTTCACACTTTTTCTAAAAGAAACACTGATTAATTAATTTTCATGTGAAAACGATGGGAATGAAATTTTCAGCTTTTCAGTTGTTTCAACATTATGTTGTAATCAACAAAATCAAAATCGTTTGACAAGTTCGACAATTTTAATAGTTTACATCATCAGTTGTACAAAGGATGTCTGAGTACACCTTCATTGCAGTTGACCTTTGGCTTTTAAAAATTGGTGTTGTAAAGTAATAAATAAATTATTTTCGTAGATCTAAGAAAAACCGCTAATAATACAGTCGTACTCGGTTGCACACAATCATCCTAGTGTCTTCATTCGTATTTATAAATATATAAATGTGTTGGTGTACAACAAGGAAAAAAGTGAAACAGCTTGTATAATTGCTTTTAATAAAATCAGTTTTTGTGTCCACTGAGGGCAGTTACTCATATGCATTTCATTATAGCGGATTCTTCAAGTAGTGAAGTTTCTTGTTTCTTTGTATTGAGAAGATGTGACTGTGTTTGTTTTCAATCATGATTCAGATACTACAACCACTTTTGATCGGAAACAAACTGAACCACCACTAGGATCAACAGGAAAAAAAATACCTGGAAATTCTGACCAAAATAGTGAGGCTTGACGTGAAAAATATATTTTCTTTCATAATATAAAACCTTTACCACAATAACCCCTACAACTACTGTTGATTTGAAAAAAACTAAACCACAATTGCCAAAAGCAACAGAAATTCACCTTGAGACGAAAAAAAAAGGAACTGGTAAGTTTCAATGTTGCAATTTCATTCCATGAATTTTTATATGAATATAGTTGAAATAATTTTTTTTATATATAATTATTTTAATTTTGAGTATTTATGTTTTCAAATATTTTTGAAATAACTGAAATGACATTATAATATTAACTGTCGAAAATTTCATTATTAAAATTTTATCCAAAGTTTGAATAGTTTTTTTCATCTGAATTTTTTCAAACATTATCTTTTTCATTGAAGGAATTTTGTATTTTCCTCTGCTGAGAAAAGTTTAAACTTTCCAAACATCAAAACCAAAACTGAAACATCTAAAAAAATTATTTTAATCTTTTTTTACAAAAAAAAATTTTTCTTATTATTTCCACACAAGCGTTTTTTCAACTTCATCTTATAAATGTTTTAGCGATTTTAGACAACTAAGAGCCAATTGGATTCAAACCTTTTAATTTCGACCACATTTCCCAATTTTCGGCCAGAGTCTAAGTTTTTTTGTTTTTATTCAATTTCTCCCGTTATTACTCACATCTCACAAAAATCTTGGGCATTTTTATACAAAAAAAACTACTTACCACATGCTCAAAACAGCATGTAAAGCTTGAACAGTGCCAATATGATAGGAATACTTACGTAATTATTTTTTTAGTTTTTTCCTATGTTTTAATCTATAAAAGTTACGTATTTTTTATAGTATATTTTCATTGATTTAATTTTTTGTTTTGAATAGGTCATTCAGTTACCTTCAATGAGTGATTGAGGTTTTTGAAGCTCCTACAAATTGTCTTCAAATAACGTTTTGCTCAAATAACTCATGAACTCATCATTTTTCAGAATTATTCCTCTCTTCTTTGAAGTGGATTTTCATGTTTGGTTTTGGATTACTTTTCATTGGTTTTACATGTTCCATGGGAGTTCTGAAGGCTAAGAAGAAGTGTTCAATTAAAAATCATTGGAAAAAAATTATAAAACCACTTAGAAGAAAATAAAAAAATGAATAAATAGTTCCATTTTTTTTGCAGAAACAAGATTATTGATAAAATGGATAAATTGCTCATGGAAGAAGAAGGAAGAGCAAAAAAAGAACAAGAGTTTACGGGGGTTTACACTTCTCAACAGCCTCACAGTTCACGGATGCTTGGTTTTGACGATAACCTTGAAAGTAAAGTTTCTGAAAATAACACAAAAATTATTAGGCCAAAAGCTGGAAAACTCAAATTGAAAAAGCAAAAAAACGATAAGTTTGGTCAAAGAATCGAGCACATGGTACCAAAGAAAAAAAATTGAAACGAAAAAAACATGCAAAATGATATTTATATTCATTTAGAAATTAATTTGAAAAATTTAATGTAAAAAAAAAAATTCAAAAAAAAAATATTATGAAATGTAAAAATGAAAAAAAAAATTTTTTTGATACTAAAAATTATTTTGAATTTATTTCAAAATGAAAAGTGAAAAAGAAAACTATAATTTTTTTTTTAAAAAGTTTCTAACATGTTAACAGAAAAATGTATAACATGAAAAAATAAAAAAACAGTTAACCTTACTAGCTCAATGAAAATCTAAAAAACGAGCCAAAGAAAGTTAAAATAAATTATCAAAAATTTTGAATTCACAACGTAATAAAATACAAAGAAATTGAATAATCCACAAAAGACATCGAAAGACCTACTTTTGAATTTACTTTGAAGCTCACAACAAAATTAAAAATCCTAAAAATCGTTAAACTATTTTGAACTTATTTGTATCGTAAAAGTACTTTGAAGATTCATTTTGGGTCTCAACATCCGCTCCAGCAACTAACATCTTCCATTCATCCCACACCTTTTTCAATCCACCAAAGACATGGCGTCCTCGCCCAATCTTCGATAGACCAACTTTAGAATTTATTTTACTTCATATTGTTTGACAGGTGACTCTAAAAAGTGAAAACAAATTAACACATTTTTAAAGTGTTTTTTCATAGAATTTATTACTGTTAAGTTATTTGAATTCATCAGATACTCAATCTTTGGTATTCTTCCGTCATAATCTCATCAGAAAATTGAGAATTTGTGAATTCATTCCAATTAATTTAAAAATTTAAATTAATTTGAATCAACATGGAATTCTAAAAAAAATATGTATTTAAAACTTCTAGAAAAACAAATTTATTAATTGAAAAAAATTATTTCACCAAAATAATATGATTTTTGTTAATCTTGAACATTTCTTAAACCTTGTCTAGAAAAACCCAAAAAACAACCTACTACGGTTATCATATTCTCAAACAGTACATTTTTGAGAATTTTAATAAATAATTTTCAAAGTTGCAGAGCTGTTTTTCAACTTTTTTTCAAGAGTTGGTAGCAAGAAATTAAAAAAGTTAAAGACTAAGCATGCAGTGCTAATGAAAACTTTAGTGGAAGTTTGTAGCGTGGTCTCTGAGAGTCCATAGTATAAAGAGTAAGTAAGAAAAGAAATCCAAAAAGTCAAAAAACATGCTAAAATGAATAAGATCAAACTTTGAATGATTGAGTTTGAAAAAGAGAAAATCACACCAAAAATTATTTTACTATTATGAGAAAAAACATTGGAGATAGTAAACACGAATTAAACAACTAGTCCTTCCAATGACCGCTTCAATAATCTAGGTACTATTTCATAGGGGTAACCATTAAAAATTCCCACTCTTCGGCCTACAATAAGAAACATCATAGACTAAACACCTTCTTCGACACTCATGCTTCTATTCACACAGTAACAATTAGAGTATCACCCATCATACAACACTAACTGTCACATGGAGCACTGGAAGCTAACCGTTTCAAAATGAAATGAAAAAAAATTCTTTTAAAACATTGTCACTAGAAGCATTTTTGTACAACTTTTCAATGATTTTTTCTTTGATGGAGTTCATAATAGACAAACATTGAGTTTCATCTTTTGAATATTTTTTAAATCAACACAATTCAAACCAATAGTCTTATTCTGAAAATATAATTCATAACTTGAAAATAGAATAATCAAAAGATCATGCAAAAAACATCATCACTCGATCCTTTTTTTCACAAACTTTTAATCAATTGCATTGATCTCTTCATGATAGTTATTATCACTTTTCACCGAATTTTTCTTCCAAGAAAGACCTTTTTCCAACATGTACAGAACAGCACAAATCACTCCATTTCCCAGGGAGAATAACATTAATCTCACTTCTTCAGCTTATTGCATAATTATATCAAATTTTTCAACATTTTAAAAAATCATTTAAAGAGTTTTTTTAATGCAGTTTCAAAAATATATCACCAACCACCAATGTGCATATCGACCTAACCAATCCACTGAAACAACTCTGTTGTTTTTATTGTTATAAGATCACATCTTGCAAGGCGGCCTTTCAAATCTAGTTCGTTAAATCAGTTTTTTTCTTTTGAATAATTTAAAAAATTAATGTTTTATGTTGTATTTAGTTATTAGTTTCAACTTCATTTAAGTTTTTCCCTATTCATTTTCAATTGAAAATAGTTGCTTCAGACCGTCTTCATTCGAGACGGTAGAAAGGTAAGTCGAATTTTTTCAAATCTGTTCATCGGATAAATATTTTGCTACACCAAGGTTAGTAGCATTCATTTATTCACGGTTTTTTAATTATTTGGATGTCAGATTTGTTTTTTTACAATATACTAAATGTGATCTTGCCTCTGGAAACCAATTAAACTAGCAAGTAGGAAGGTCAAATAAAGGTGCGCCAGAGACAATAAAAACCGCCATGAACTGACTCCACTTGTCTCAAAACGCCACCAAGCTCAGAAGCTTAAATCTCTAGTTTCTAAATGGGTTTCAGAACGTAAAATCATTGAATGATGAAGTAAAAGAAGTGGTAGAATTAATTCATGACTATGGAATGGATGTGATGTTTATGGCAGAAACATGGCATGACTCGAAATCAATCAGCATATATAAGCTGCTGAAACTCATTACAGGAGTTAAAGAATATCATCACATTACCCTTGTATTCGATGAACTACACTGTCTTAAAATTGATTGAAGAAATGAACTTGGAACTGCTCTGCAGATTTACAACAGTTCTTCCAATAAGGATCCTACATATCTTAGACGTGAACTAGTTCCAGCCGCTCGTCAACCCTACAAACTAGTTTTGAGAGTGGCTAAATTTGAGAATTTTATTCTCAACAAGCACAAACCTGAGTCATTAGGATTTAAGAAGTTCAGCATCAGCAAACTTTTGTTGTGAAAAAACCTCTTTAAAAGTTTTAAATTTTCAAGTTCAATTAAATCCAATTATTTATCTTTGAATACCTACCTGTTCAATGAATTTTCACCTTCGTCATAAAAACATTACATTGTACTTTATTTTCACGAAAAAATTCTTCATTAATTTTTATTTATTTTCGTATTTCACTATAATTATGATAAAAAAACGTTTTGAAAAGCCTCGAAACACTGTGGGGTTGATGCCACTATGATAATGTTCTTAGTTCTATTGTTTTGTAGTGTAGAATAGTGAAAAACCTTTCGTAAGCAGCACAACTTCAAATCCAAAATAACAATTCAATTTATGTTATTTTTAACTATTATTTTGAACAAATAATTTCAAATTGTTAATAAAATCGGTTTGAACAGACTACTTAAATAAAGCAGACAAAAACGGCCATACTGTATTGGAAAAAGACTTGAAGTTTTGTAAAAGTTAGACTTCGTTAATTTTTTTTCGTTTGTCATACTTCATCATTTTCAGCGTTTGTCTGAACGATTCATTGAAAACTATTAAAAAAAACATGAAAAATACAACAAATAACATTAAAAAACAAAAAAAATATTTATTTTCAAGAGGCGCTTCTGATAATGACTTCATGGATTTGTTTTTATTTATTTGAATGAAAAAAAAAAAAAAAATTAAAAAGTCACAAAAAAACACATTAAAAAGTCAAGAGGCGCTTTTGATAATGACGTCACGTAGTCGTTTTTATTTATTTGAATAGAATTAAACAAAATTTAACAAATTGATGGCAGTAACTATGTAAATTTTAATTAATCAATAACGATGATTCCACACTGTTAAAAAGCTTCCGAGTATATCTAATAAATAAAAATTGGAAAAAAACATTCGTGATTTAATCGCGATATTTTCACTTCAACGATGGCATTTTCCGCAAGTTTGAAAATCTTTTGTTTTCTCATTGTTCTCTCCTATTCACCCATCCATGCCAAAGCTTCGAAAAGTTTAAAGTTGGTATGTTTTGGTTTGTACTGTGTTTTTATTAACATGTTGAGAGGTTTTGTGCATTTTGTGGTGAGGTGAATTGTGGTGTTGGTTGAATGGGTGCAGATTTTCATTGTCTGGTGTCAATAGGTGTGATTTATTAGAATATGGTTGAATTTTTTGTGGTGAAATTATTTTTGATGTGTTTTGCTGAGATGAGTTGTGTTGTGATGTAATGTGGTGTGAAGTGAAGTATGATGAGACTTGATGTTTTGTGATGAGGTGTGTTGTAGATTGTTGATAGGGTTTTATATTCTATATATTGTGGTGTGATAGGAGTATGTGCTGCATTTTGTGTAATCGTATTTCTGTGGTCTGATATAGTTTGTTGTAGTTTTTTGTTGTGTATTCTGTTGTAGGTGAAATAGTTCATTGTAATGTGGTGTTGGCTGGTGTGATTAGTTATGTTGTTTAGATTGGTTTGGTGTAAGTTGTGTATTTTTCATCAGGTTGCAAGGTTGTGTGCTTGTTTTTGGTGTAATTTGGACACCTTTTAGTATAATTTAGTTAGTATGGTTGAATGTGTTGAGATGTATTTTGGTTTGGTGTGTTAGTTTGGTGTGGTGTGATAGTTGTGGTGTAATGTGGGTTTTGTAGTGCATATAGCTGTAGTGTGATATAATATGGTGTTCTGTGCTTAGGTGATAATTTTATTTTAGTGTGTTAAAATGTGTTAAGGTGAAGTGATAAATAGTGTGCTGTATGAGCTGTTGGGAGTTGATGTTCAGTGGTGTAGGTTGATGTGACTTGTTGAAAGTAATTAAGGTGTGTGTGGTGTGCTGTGGTGTAGTTTGGTGTCAGGTGTGGTGTGATGTGGGATGGTGTGAAAAATGTGGTAGTGGGGGTTTTGTGTAGTTCATACGGTATTGTGATTTGTCCTTAGTTGTTCATAATAGTGATGTGTGGTGTCATTAGGTGTGATTTAATAAATTATGGTTGAATGTCGTTTGAGAAGCTTATTTTTAATGTGGTTTCCTGGAATGATTTGAATTGGGATGTAGTGTGGTAAAAAGTCAAGTATGATGTGGTGTGGTGTGACGTGATGAGGTGTGTTCTAAGAATATTTGTTGTGTTAATTTTGGATGTGATCTGATATATTATAGCAAGGTGTAGTTTGGTGAAATGTTTTATTCAGTTGGTTGATATAGAATTCAGTGTGATAAGACTAGTTGTGGTTTAGTGTTTTTTGGTTTGACCTGGTTGAGTGTAGTGTGCTGTAATGTGGTGTAATATAGATTGTTGTGGTGTGCTTTAGTGTGTTGAGGTTTAATGTAGTGTAGTAGGTTGTGAAGTAGCGTTCACTGGTGTATTTTCATGTGATTTAGTGAAAGTAAGTAGTGTGTGTGGTGTGTTGTGGTTTAATGTGGGGTCGAATGTGGTAGAAGTGTTTCGGGGTGTGGTATGGGATGGTGTAATATTTGTAGTATGGGACTTTTTTGTAGCGTTATATGGCGTTGTGTTTTGTAATTATTGTGATTAATGTATTGTAGTGGTAAACGTAGTATGAATGAAATAACGTGGTCTGGTGTGGGGTGGCATGGTGTGTCATCTGTGGTAAGATGTTGTGATGAGGCGGATTGTGGTGTGGTTTGATGTGGTGTTTTTCTGTATGCTGTAATGTAGTGTGCTGTATTAGTGTGCTATCCTTTGATATGTTTTTCAATTTAATTCCATATGGCTTAGTATGAGATGGTGTAGAATACAAAACAAAACAATACGAATACAAATTCATTTTATATTGTAATTGAACCCATTAAAGGTCGATTTTCCTACTGCATTAACGGAACTATAAATTTAGTAGTTTTTAAACCACTCATGTTTGAGAAACTCAAAATAATATGTGCTTTCCAGCTGTTTCTACAAGCTACTGTGATTACCTAAGTCAAAAGCAATTGAAAAGCTAACAGTATGAGTAAAGAAAACATCATCGGCTGCATCAAAAATGTCTGATTACATCATTTTGTCAGCCATTTCTAAGCTACTTTGCTTCAGGCAAATTGTTTGTATAGCGCTAATATACACTTTTCAAAAACACTATGCCAAGAACTGCTCAAACAAAAAAGTTTCAAGGGTTTTACAGAATGGAAATAAAAAAGTGATAGAAGTGAGATTATGGTGGAGAGAGTTCCATAGAATAGGCCCACAGTAAGAAAGTAGAGTTTCAGTTTAAGTACTATTAGTAGATATCCTTGAAAATGAGACTAAATAGATGTTCTCAGTCTCTTAAGAGGAGGCCTCTTAAAGAAGTCAACCAAGTAGTAAAGTGAGTGATCAGTTTTTCTTGAATTGAAAGTGCAGATTTTAAAACTGATCTTTTTTATTAAAAAAACTAGAGTAGAGATAGGGTTGAGAGATAGACGAAAGAATTTATGAGTGCCAGAAACTTAGTGGACAGCACTATTGAAAGCTTGGTGAGAGGATGTATTCCAAGCCAAACAAAACAAGCAAAAAAACTAGGAGTTTGAAAATTGCATTGTATAGTAAATATTCCAGTTGCTTGACACGACGAAGGAGAAAAAAATTGATTTAGGTACAAATTTTATTCATGGTATGAAAGAAAGTTTTGAAACAAAATCTATGAATGTTGTAAGAAAGGGCAAGTGGAAGGTTTGTTAAAATTTCAATTGAGGAAAAAGATTCAGTAAATTGAAAAAACTCGCTAAAATCTCTGAAAATAATTTTTTTATGTATTATAGTTCTTATCAGATCAAGTCCAAACATACGCTGAAAATGTTGAAAAAACGCGGCAAACAATCGAACTAAAAAAGCTAAAAATTAAAATACACAAGAACTGTGAGCATTGAATTTACAACAAACGGCGAAAAAAAAAGATGTATGGTGAAAAAAAATTTCACATTAAAAAAGAACATTGAGTATCTTAAGCTTATTGAGTATTGAGAAGACGAAGAAAGAATTGTTTATCTTGGTAGGAGGAGTGAATTGTTATGGTCTAAGTGTGTCTCGTCTCCGCACATCACGGGATGCAGACGACAGGTGGAGTAGATGGTGTTGGTTTTTTTTGAAAACAAATGTTCTTAAAAAGAAGCAAATAGTGTTTTTGTTTTAGAAGATTCAATATCATTAGAGATGTGAATATTAGAAAGTTGAAAAGAAAATTTGATGAAAATGCAAGTCGAAAGAAACAAATCGCGAAAGAGAAAAAATAAAAAAAATCAAACACAACAAAAAATTGTAAATAATCAAAAAGTTTTAAAAAAAAGATTTAAATAGTGAAGTTTGCGGAATGAAAATTCAGCGGCAATAACCGGCATAACGTTGGCAACGCCTTCAGAAAAACAAGTCAAAGGATTGGAATTAAGATACATAGGATCACTCCAAAAAGTTATTTTACCAATATGAACAGAAATTTCAAAAACAGTAAAAAATATTTCCTCTTCAAGAAATGAAGTAAAGATGTACGAGTCATTATGTTGAATCTGAAGAAAAAATGATGAAATAATTCTTGTGAGTTCCGAAGTATGAAGAATAGAAAAAACAGATCAAGAACAGAAATCTAAAGAAAAAAAAATGTGAAAAAAACGTAAAATGAAAGCTGTTTATAGAAATTACATTCAAAGACCAGGAAGTCCAAATGCTGATTTAGTGGAAAGTGGTCAACAGTGTCAAAAACAAAAAAAAGCTATCATCTTTATCAAAGATAAGTAAAGAATCATTAAAATTTTTCAAAAGTGAGGTCTCAGTTTTTTAAAAAGACGGAAAGCCAGATTGGGTATGAGGGAGCAAATTGTTAGCCTCAAAAAATATGGAAATGCTGAAAATAGAAAAAAAAGGATAAATGCAGTTAATAAAAATTTAGTGAATGGATGGTTCTTTCTTGAAGAAATTTTTGTTATTTCTTTTCATATCTCATAGAGTTACAATTCGAAAGCAATTAGTTATATTACTCGAAGTAACATTTTAGCTGAACTTGCGTTGATGAGAAAAATCATTTGAAAAACAAGTTTCAATGTTTTTTTGTTTATTTTGAATTTATTGAAAAAATAATTCCTGAAAAATTGTACCTCAGCAAACTCACCACGTTTTCAACGATGGAGAAGGTTGGTGAGGTTTCAGGATGTACAGATTTTTTGTGGCTCTTCTAGTGAGATTTGTTTGTAAAGAAGCAGTCAGAATACGTTTTTTTCGGTGTGCTGATCAACATGTGTTAAATTAGACAGTTTTTTTAAGTTTTTTGTTGGGTACCTAAAAAATGATTAGATTATGTGTAATTTTGCAGTTTTTGTTGGATCCAGGTTTCCATATTCTGTGTTTTTGAAAATTTGGTCTCTGACCGTTTTTACGTCTTAATGAGTTGCGGATTTGATGCAACTCTGAAGAGCTCTGTGTTTCTATTATTCTAGTTATTGAATGGTATAAGCTCGGTTTGAAAGAAGAAAAAGATTATTGGTTTTGAAAAGCAAAAGTCGTGTAATTTCTGCAAAAAATTACAATATTGAAACCGAAAAAATATTTAAAATATATTTAAATTAAATGCAAAACTATTTCAGTCTAAAGTTAAAAAATGAAACTTCAGAATTGAGTTTGAAGTTTTAAACACTTTTTGGTTTCAAATAATTGAAAGGTAATTCAACAATTAATCACAGCATGAACAACAGCGAAATTTCAATTTCTTTTTCGACTGAGTGCAGATGGTCGTAGTCATTTCATTATAGTCGTTTTCTCAAGTAGTGAACCTCCTTGTTTTCGGTAATTGAGAAAGTGTTACAGTTTTGTTTTCATCCATGAAGCAGTTACTACATTTCTTTTCTTCATATATATAGTTTTTTTTTACTTACTCATGATGAAAACCTTTTTTGACACACTTTATTCACGACAGTGAAAATTTTATCTATGATGTCTACGCATAACTCTATAGTTTAACTTTTATGAATCATTTTTCTGTTTAAATCAGCTACTTCAAATTGATTTGTTTATGCAATTGAAGTTTTTGAAGTTAACAAAAATTGTCTGTTTTTTTAATTAACTCACGAAAAAATTAATTTTCAGAATTATTAACTTTTTATGTGAAATGAATTGTTTTGTTTGGTTTTGCATTAGTTTCCATTGGTTCAACCTTCTAGATGTGAGTTCTGAAATCTAAAAAATATTTGATAGAAAACATTGAGAGCAAACTATGAAAATACTTCGTAAAAACTAAAACAAAATAATGAATAAAACGTCACAATCATTCCTCAAAAACAGAATTATGAACAAAACGAAAAAAGTGCTAACTGAAGCAGAGGAACGAAAAAGAAACAAAGGAATGTTTCGAAGGTTTCCACTTTTTAATAGCCTTGCAGTTCACGGGAGCTTGGTCTTGACAATAACCTTGGAAGTAAAGCTCTCGAAAAAATCACAAAAAATATAATGCTAGAAGAGGAAAAACTCAAAATGGAGAGGCAAAAAACGATAAGATTGTTCAAACGAGTTTAATCATTTCAGAGATCGACAAGATGATTTTGTTGAACTTAAAAATTTCAAACTGTTAGACAGGTAGTTCCAAAACTTACGTCTGTTGACACTGAAATTTTTTTATCTTATTGGTTTGAACTTGAGCTTGTTAGGAATAGCATTTTTTGATTCAGCCGATCTTAGTTTTTGTTGTCCCGGCAGTCTAGCAACTGGTACTAGGTCACGTGTCAGATACGCAAGACCCTCATTGGACAAACACTTGTACATCTGCGAGGCAATTTTAAATTACATTCTTTATTTAATTTCTAATCAGTGAAGATCCTTGATACAGAGGTAATGTGATTGTATATCATTACTCCTGGAATAAACCTGGCTGTTGTTTTGATTATTGATTGAATACTTGGAGGTGCACCCTTAGATAAGCTGACTGAAACCATGTTGCCATAGTCACTACGACACAACACTAAGGCTGATGCAAATGCTTTCAAAGAGTCAGGCAGACTAGCTGTTTGTAAATTATACAAAACGTGGTGGTTGCACAAGAGCAAAAGCATTATTTTATTCTTCTTTCATCTGCAATACTTAATACGCTACAAAACAATACAACCACAAATATTATTATAGTAGCATTAACCCCGTAGAGTTTAGAGGCCACAGTAGCTGGCCTGATTTATCACTTCATGCTACAGAACTTGACAAACGTGATGGCAGAATCAACCAAAACTGTAGTTTTTTGACGAAAAAAAATTTTCATTTATTTTTAAAGTTTGTATATTTTTTGCAGGTTTGTGGTTCTGATAGCAGAAGGTCTCAGACTTGTTTTGTGTAATTCTAGAAGAAATTTGATTTACTCAGCTCTGACACTGCTTTTCGATTTTGTTTTAACACAAGAAAGAAAAATTAGATTTTGGAAAAATATTTTTATCTTTGTTTTTGTTAAAGAAAAATTTTGATTTTGAATTTTGTAGAGGTTTTGCGTGATTAGTTTCAAATGTTTCATAAATATCGATTACGTTTGAAAAATTTTTTGTTTCTTCAAATAGTATTTTGAATATTAGCTAGTTAATGAAAAAATTGAAATTATTTAAAAAGTTAGAAAAAAAAAAGAATGTGGAAATAAGAGTTGCAAATAAAAATTCAGAAAAGAGGAAAAACATCGGAACAAAAAATGATGGACTTCAAAAGAGCCAAAAATCTATAAAACCTTCTGCTAAAAAACTAGTGAACTTGATTTTCACAGAAATGGAATGGGAGCAACTAGTAAAAAAAAAAAAGTTGAAAAAAAATCTCATGAACAAACAGAATCTAAAACACACAAGAAGGCATTTGATTTAATGATTAGTAATCCCCGGAGTGAAAAAAATAATACGGAAACAACAAGGAGTGACCAAAAAACAGAGGATAAAGAAAATTTTATCCGGAAAAAAAACTGAAAATGAAAATAAACCTTGAAAACCATTGAATGGAAAGATGACCAAAATTGAGGGAGAAGATAGAAAAAGGAATGCAACTAATATTGATGTTAAAGTAAATAATGACATAGTCAGACCTAGAAAATCCCTTGATGAAGAAATGATTAAAACTGAAAGTGAAGCAATTAATAAAAAAGTAACCAAATTTGGAAAAAGAATTGTTGAAAAACTTGAAAATCGCAAGATATATCGATTCAAAAAACTCTTCAATACAATACCGATCAAACCTTAGTCTAAAAAAATAGAAAAAAACAATTTTTTTAAAAATCGGTTGACAAAAAAAAAATGAGAACATATATAGACCAAGAAAAGCCCTAGATAAAAAGTTGACAAATTCTGAAATTGAACAACTCGGAAAATAGCAACCATAATGGAAAAAATAATGATAAAAAAAAAATTAAAAGCATGAATAGACTCAGAAAAAACTTTGATGAGAAGACAACCAAAAATAAAAGTAAAAAAAAAGAGAGTCAACAAAGATAGCTGTGAAAAATATTGACAGAAAAAATTAGAGTAAATAATAAAAAAGTGAAACCATTTAAGAAAAAGATCACCACTGAATATGAAAATGTAGGGGAGTTGAAAATAAAAACTGAAAATGATAAAAAAAAGCTAACGACGAATAAACTAAAACAAGTTCTGAATCTGATGAACCTTTTGCTAGAAAGATTATAGAACTGAAAAAAAAGCAACTAAAATAGTAGAAAAAAAATATTGAAAACAAAAAAAAAAAAGTTGAAAAACTTTTTGCTAAAAAGATGATTGAAAATTAACAAACAAAAGAATCAACCAAAAATAAAATTCAAAAAGTTATCGAAAAAAAGGAAACTAAGTTTAATACTATGAAACTCTTCGGTAGGAAAATAAATGAATATAAAATAAATTGGAAAAACAATGGGCAACAAAAAGTGAAGAAAATAAGGTTGATAAAAAAAGAAATATATACATGTATAGACCCAGGAAATTCCTTGATAAAAAAGGAATTGGTTATGAAAGTGAAAAAAAAAGGATAGCAGCTGCCAAGATTGAATAAAAAAATATTGGCAAGAATAAAAATTTTAAAATTCATAGACCCATAAAACCCCTTGATAAAAAGATGACTAAATCTGGAAGTGAAGAAATCAAAAGGGAAGCAACCAAATTTGAAGAAATGGTTGACAACAACAGAAATGAAACAAGTTTCAATCTCAAAAAATCCATTTACAAGAAGATGACTGACTCAACAAAAAAAAAGTTCAGAAGAGACAACTAGCGAAAAAAAATTTTGAAAATTTATAAAAATATTACCAAAAGCCGAACTTTTTCAAAAATCCAGTATTAATACTAGTTTTTGTGAAAAAAATTAAATTTCAACAATATATCTTTTTTTTCACTTCTTTCAAAAATATTTTGTTGAGTGAACTTTCTAAGAACAAGAAAATTCTTTTTTTTTCCACAGAAAAATGAATTTAATCTTTTTTTAGGCTTATTTTAAAAAATTGAATAGTTGAAAAACTAAAAAAATAAAGATCTGATGGTCTAAAAAAGTTCAGATTATGGAAAAACTTTTATCACAAAGTTTGAAGTTTTTGAAAAATGGAACGCTAAAGCTCAATGGAATGCTTAACCTGCAAACATGTATTCAATAAATTTCGTTTATTTCATTTAAAAAAGAGTTAAGTTTGAAAGAAGTAAATATTACGTACTAACTGAGTAAAAAATCAAGGTGGAAGAATTTCTCTGCAATTTGTTTTAGTGGCTCGTTTTTAAATCCTTCTTATAAGGTTGACGTTTGAATTGTATAAGATGACAAGACTAGGCTCCCGTTTTCAAAAATATGTGGAATGAGCTTTTTAAAGAGTAAATTGAAAAATGAAAAGAAAAAAACATTATTTTTTAGTCTTAACAATTTATTTGTCTTGATTACTTGATAACAAACATGCTGGTTGAAATAAAGGTTTTTCAAACAACTATACCAAAATCCTTTTGTTCATTAACTCTGTTTAACTGAAAGTTTTTGATTTAATAATGACAAATTGAAAAATTTAGATTAAAGAAGATAAAAATTTCTTTAGTTGAATTTATTTTCACTTTTTATTCACTTTCTCATTCATAAAGTTTATTCATTGATGATTGCAGAAAAACTTGATCAACAATGGCTTTGCTGCGATCAATAAATTTTGCGTTTCTCTTTATTCTCCTTTCACACCACAAAACCAGACCAACACCTAATTTTCATTTTTCCACTGCGGCTCTTTTCTTTGCAACACTCTTCCTCCTTACCTCACTTCCCTCACCTTTTTTTTCATTCCGTAAAGCTTTTCAAACTCATCTATTTAAGCAGTTCTTAGCTGAACGTTCCTAAATCACCTTCAATTTTTTTTTGCTCTCAGCTTCACTAGTTCATTCTAGGGCTTCCATTACTTTTTTGTTTTTTTGGTCTATTGTTTCGATTTCACCTCAACCTCCTTTCACCTAAACCATTTTTCTCAACTTTCATCATGAACAACTTCCACTACACTCAGTCTCGTTACCCCCAAATTCATACCCGATTTTCTCACATCGGCTTATTTGAATTTATCTTGCTTCGGTCTAGTCTTTCAAGTTTTTATCGAATTAACTTTTATTTTCACCTTGAATATGTATGATTTCTTACTTTTTGTTTTTATTCTCGCTTTTATTAATCTATGTCTGCGCCTGTGGCATAATGATTGACCTATTCCGCTGTAAAATGTGTCAGGGTGAGCCCAGGTTTGAGTTTGGGAAGCGGCAGCTAGTGAGTAAAGTCAAAATATTTAAATTTTTGCCTAATTGAAAGTTTTATGGCGTGGTAAATCAGCTGCTTAAAAAAATTATCGTATATGAAATTCTTCAAGTTTATATTGAATGTATTATTATTAACATTTGAGTAGAAGATCAACCTATATTCAGTAAATTAAAATTTTCTAAACTAATTTCATATTTAGAAAGTAAACGAAATAAGTTAATTTAAAGTATCAACAGAATATAATTTTCCAAAAAATAAGATGAGTTCTTATAAACGATGATTATATGTAAACTGGATTTAATTAACTTTAAGCATAAGTTAAAAAAAAATTTATAGTCTTTATTGAAGCAAATCCAGACAAACGCTGGAAATGGCACAAAATATGGTGAACAATCAAAATGAAAGAAAAAATTATAGCTAACAATGACTGAATGTCATAAAAACTGTCAATTGACTGTTATTCAGACTGAAACAACTTATTTAACGAACTAACTTTGGTAGGAAACCTTGCAAGTTGGTACCATAGCCTATGGCAAGCTCAAAAATCCTAAGGTTTGCATAGATGGTGGCGGTGATCATGATCCTGCTTACAGCCGCAGACTTTTTTCACACACCTCTGTTTCCTGCTCCAGACAAAAACGTCCACGACACACCATTTCAATTTTTTTTTATTCACAATTTATTTTTTTTTTCAATTTCATTTTTCTTTTTCATCTCACTTTCTTTTTTTTTTAATTTCAATTTCATTTTTTCTTAAATAAAATTTTATTCTGTTTTCATGAATTTAAAAAAGTCAAACAAATAAATTTCTTTAACTTTTTATTTTTTCTTCATATGGGAGAAATTGTTGTTTTTTTCAATTTTTTTATATTTATTTAATTTAAATTTTTTTGTTATCGGAACCATGTGTTTAATTCCTTGGACAAACTGTTCGTCTTTTTGTTTATTTATTTTTGTTTTTCATTTTTCAATTAAGGTTTTGTTCTAGTTTCAAAAATTGTACCTTCTTTTTTTGTTGGTTTTTGTTTTGAATTTTTCGCTCTCAAGATCTTTAACATAATTAATTTGCAAACGGTTGGGTTGTTTGGGCTTGGAACCATTTGAAGCATTTTCTTTCTTTCTTTGCTTTTTCTCCTTCAATGAGCACTTTGTTACTTTGTAAATCAAGGAGTTTTTCACTGAGTAGTTAGAAAAAGGAATTCCAAGTGAGTGAAAAGAGTCCTAACTTCGGATTTCATAAAAACGAACTTGGAAAAATTTAGTTTGAAAAAAATATTATTATGAGTTCATTTTTTTCGATAGAAATATCATTTTTAAAGAGCTAGTAAGTGAAAAGTGAAAATTAGGTAGAGATATAAGATGCATCAAAGTAAAGTTGAAGTCGGGAAAAAAAATCTAATAAGACTGAGAAAAAATATATGATAAATTTTCATTTCAATGTTGGACCAAAACGTAATTAGTTTCAAAATATGAAAATGAATGAATTGATCTAGAAGTAATTGGTGAGGAATTAACCAGTGAAGGTAACAGATCAGGCAGTGTTGGATGATTTATTTCAATAACAAGAAATTAGATAGTTTAGTGTTCCCGGCAGAGAACAAACACGAATATTATTATAGTGGCATTAACCCCGTAGAGTTACGAAGCCACTCAAAGCGTCTCATTATTAAAACTATTGAAAGATTGAATGCGTGCTGGCTTGAAAATTGATTCTTAAACTAAGAAAAAAAAATCGACGCTCAAGTGATTAAATGAAAAAATGTTTGGTGAAAAATGAACAACTCATTACTGAGAGAAAAAAAGGTTTTTGATGGAGGAATGAAGGATGATTGACAGAAAAAAAATTAGATAATGTAGGGAACGATTAGATGAGAGTATGAAAAAAAACGTAAGTTTCAATGCAAGCGATCGTCTGCTAACTCAGACACGAGTGGAACGGTTTTTTTTGTAGCATTTTCGAACTTTTTTTAAATATTTCTACTAACGGTAAAAAGATAGTAGAATGCGACTTGGTCAATTAAATTAGGCCTTGTGGTCGCTACAACAGCTCGAAGTTTTATTTATCAACTTGAGTCAATGAAAAGTTAAATGATTCTGTTAGTCAATGTTTTGGAAGTCTTGATATTTTTATGAATTTTTTGAAGTCCCAAAAGTAATAAAAAATATATTTTAAAGAAACGATAAATGCGAATTAAAGATCCGATGCCAAAAATAATTAATTTTCCATCATTGATTCAACATAGAAGAGCTCTTTTGGATCTTTTGTCAAATGAACAACTTTTTATTCAAATGTTCATATGTGGTGTTATTTGGCACAAGCTACAGGCTTCTTCCCGGTGTCTTTTGCATGGAGTGTCGTTCAACAAATTTTTGCCTCTCTTTCTTACTATTTCTACGCAGTTCTCTATGCCGCCGTAGTTGTTAGGCTCGCCACGGTGCCAGTTGGCCGAGATAATCTCTGAAGCTCCTTCAATGCATTTTTTTTGTTTAGGCTGGAATGAGGAAGAGCTTCCAGCGGTCAACCAATGGAATTTACCGTTGCATCGAGCACCTCCGAGCCAAAATCTGAAAAACCCGCTTTTTGTATGACACTTATCTGTGTGAGGTGAATTTATGCAGAAAATAGAATGAACTAGCAAAGACAATGTCTAAATACAAAATCATGAGCTTAGCAACCTTGCATTCCTGCGATGGCTCTTGAAATAACTTTGAACTCTTCTTTATTGTATGCAGTAGCCAAAATACCGCCAGACTTCTTACAGTTTTCTTGTGCTTCCTTCCACATGAGTTTATTGGTCACCGCTTTGAAGCACCCATATTCAATTAACTTGTAACCATTAGGGCAACTCCCTGTGAATGGAATATGGTATGAAAATCAATGAATATATATAGGAGTGAACTTAAAATTGAGTGACAACATTTATATAAATTGAATATAAAAACACCGAAATTGATCCTGAAGTTAGAAAATGATGATTGAATTTTTAACCTTACTGAAACTCAATGAAATCAACTAAAAAATTCACATTTTTGAAACTAAATTCTGAGTTTAAAATAGGTTCTGAGATCGTGAAAGTTGTTTAACTTGATGAACTTTGGTTTTATGATTGGTTAATAACGTGGTAATATGATTTTCAATTATGATGTATTTGATGTATGGGAAAAGAATTCCGAATAATTTAGTTTTATGAATGGTTAGAAATCTGAAAAACAATGTTGGGTAAAATAATTTGCTACATGATGGCGTATGTGAAAAGACGGAGTAATGTGTGTAATAGTGAGCAAAATGAAATGCCATAAAATTTTCATAAAGAAACGTTAAAAAATAATTAACCTAAGTATAAATAAAAAGATAGTTCAAAATAAATTCATTTTTTAATAATTAAAATGAAAAAATAAAAATAAAAATAAAAAGAAGAAATGGAAAGATCATAAGAAAATATGAGAGAAATATGTACAAAAATGGAGTAGAAAACTCAGAAAAATTTAATTAAAGGATAAAAATAAAATATTAAAAATGTTTTTGAAGGAAATTTCTTAACAAAATTTTAATGATAAAATAGAAGAAATAATGAATATGGAACGAAAAAGGAAAAAGATAAGAAAGATGGGGGAAAAATATGAAGCAGTGGAATATTGAAAAGCTAGAATGGAAAAAATGGAAAATTGAATGAAGAAAGATTATGAAATATAAAAACCAACTGAAAAACTAGATTGTAAAAAAAATTAAAAGATTTAATTGTGAATTTGTTGGACAATTTGTTGAAAAAGCAAAGATAAATGGAACAATCATTTGGATTATGTGATGAACGATTAAAAATGTTGTTATAAAGAAATGCATTGAAAGATTATGAAAAAAGTATGAAATTTTTCCTTAATATGTAAATAAAAGGGGAAAGCGACATATTTCAATAAAATGTTTGATTGATAAATTTGTTGATGGGATTGTAGGAAACAAAGAATGAAAGGATGGGTGGTAGGATGAATGTGAAATAATGAATGAAAGTAGTGCTGAAAGAAAGATAGAAAAAAAATGTGTGTGTGTACGAAATAAAAAGTCAATAAAGAAATTAATGAAATAGGAGAGAGAAAAAAATGTATGTAGAAATAAAAGAATGGATGAAAATGCAATTGTATGTATGGATGAAAGTGTAGATGAACGAGAAAATGATTGAAAGTACATAATGTGATAAACTTTTTGGTAGAAAATGTAATGTAGTTTGTATTCATCTCACTTCCAGAAGCCGTCACAAAAGAGACAAAAAGGAGGAGTGTAGAGATGAGGATCCATGGAAACATCATACTTCTTTTGTGAATCACCATTTTTTGAAACTGTTCTGAGTGAAAAAGCTTGAGAATAAAATTAATTTATGCGAAGAAGTTTTTCTCAAAAAATGATTGTCTTTAAGGGTCTTTGATTATAATATGGCTGTTTTTGTCTGCTTTTTCAATTACTCTGTTTTGAAATGTATTTAACAAGTTGAAATTTTACGTTTCAAAGATTATTTATTAGTATCATAAACTAGTTGTGAAATATTCCATTCAGTTTAAGCGGTTACAAAAAATCTTCCGTCATTTTTTGCTTGAAAAGAACAACAGTAGGCTGGAATCGTTAACCGAGGGTTTTTTTGTGACTATGGAACATGGCTGAGAAGAAAATGGAAACAAAGAAGAGTTCTTTGACTCATCTCACAAAAAAGGAACATTTTTCAATTGTCGTCGGATATAATTATAAGCAATCAATATATTCTGAGTTTTGTATGTTCATTTTTCAATTCTGTAGTCAATTATGTTTTCAACTGCCGACCTGGACTTTATGTATCAATATTTCCAGTTGGTTTGAAATTTACCTTAAATTTTCATTTTCTGCACATTTTTGTGGCATTTCTAACAACAACAAATATTTTCACTAGTTTTACAATGTGATTTTAAGCTATTGTTTATTTGATAATATTAAATATCATTGTTTCATTCCATGGCAAATTTTGCCTCTCATTTCCATTTTAGCTTTTTCGTGACTACATGTTGGTGAAAATTAAAGTTTTTTTATTCTGATTTTTGTCATTTTTTGTAAGGTTTATGGTAACATGAAACATTCTTCAGTAGCTATTAGATGTGAAAATGAGCTTTCCTGAATTTCTGAAAAGTTACTCTTTGATTCTTTAGTCAATTTTGCTCCTAATCAACACTTAAATTTTTCATGACACCACAATTTTGTTCATTTGTTTTGTTTTCTGTTTCCCTTCTTTTTTTTTGTTAAATCTTTTGTAAAATTAAAAATATTTCGAATGTTATTTGCCGTGATTGTAAACTCTTTTGCTCCTTCATCATTGTTTTGGTTTGACTTTCACTTATTCACACTCTAGATTTTGAATTTTTTTCAGTTTTTTTTTACTGACTATTCATTCATTACTTCAATTATTTGTAATATTGCAGTTTTTCGTTTAACACTGCTGCTTTTGTGAATTATTTCGCTATAGAGTTTGATTGGGTCTGCCTAGGTTAAGATCCAAAAACGGCAAATCAATTGAAGTGCAGCTGCCGTCCTAGTGGATCCAGTTTTCTAGTCGCCCACAACAAATGGAACCTTTTCCATCGGACGCGTTTTAAAAGTTGGCTGAAGGGCGCGTTGGTTAGATAAGAATAGTTGTTGCTGCTGCTAGCAAGTTCACAAATAAAAAACCCTTTTCAAGCTTTCAAATCATCATATAAATTCTATTACCTGGTTAGTTTGACTTAACAAGAACGCCTCAGATGTTTGTCTGGGTTTAGAAAAAATATATAGAATTAAAAAAAAAATTGTCATTGTTATACTAAACATTAAAAAAGAATGAATTTGTGAAAAGAATATAAAAATGCACAAGTCTCACTTGTCAAGAAGAGATTTTTTGGCAAAAAAACCCAACGCTTATTTATACTGATTTTTTTATACTTTTGTTGATGAAAGGTTTAGTTCGTGTAGAGTGCGGGGAATAAATTATGGAATAATTAGATTGGATGTTGTCTCTTTAAATAGGTTTTTGTTTATTTTATCGATGAAAATATAAAAAGTAGAAACAAACTGAGGTAATAAACCATTTTTTATAAGTAAAAAACTACTTGATTTCATTTGTTATAGTGCTCTGTTTGCAAACTAGGCT
>OX387261.1:2184424-2189424 GCA_947562095.1 Branchellion lobata
GAACAATCATTATAAGAAAAAAATATCAAAATCAACAGTAATCGAATGTCATAAAAACTGTCAATTGTCTGTTGCAAGAAATCAGAAGTTGACTATGAAATCAAGTTTTTGACTGTCAAAAATTTAAATTTGTCTATGTTTATATCGAATGACTATGAATTAATTTTTCATCAAAATTGAATTGACAACACGTTTCCTCCCACTGAATTCCATAAACACTGAACCAAACTACAAAACGCCAGACCAAACTACATGATACCAAACCATAATAACCATTATTAATAATGGAAATTTTTTTATACATTTGGAAAGAGGGTTATAAACTATTTTTTTATTATTGAATCAAGTCCAGAAAACCGCTGTAAATGTTTTATAGTCTTTATTGAAGCAAATTTAGACATACGTTGGAATAAGCCCAAAACATGGTGAACAACCAAAATTAAGGAAAAAATTGAAATGAAAAATAACTTGTTGTCATGGAAACTGTCTATTGTCAGTTGCAAAAATTAAGAATTGGTTATAAAAGCAAAATCATTAATTTCAAAGTTTAGAAATGAATGATGGAATTTTATTGAATGACTATTTGAGAATCTTTCATTAAATTAACCAAATCTAGAAATTTTCGGTTTTGAGAAAATGTGTATAGTTGTTATTTTAATTTCTACTTTGTTTAAAGTAAAAGTAACTATTTGAAATTTAACGTTTCAAATAAAATTTGTAACTAAGTTAATCTTATTAAGATTTTAAGTTTTTGCTGATTGCGAAGATTTTAACAATTTTTTTAAAAGATTGCCGAACCAGCCATTTTCTGGTTTGAAATACAGACAATGCAGTGAAATAGTCAACCAACGCCTACATAAATACCGTTTGCCTAATTACTCAACTAGAAAGTATACAAATGTATAAAGGAATAGCAAAAAGTAGTTTCCATACAGACTTATTTGTGAATTTGACAAATGGCTGAAGAAAAAAAATACACTGCTTTGAAATCGTCAACAAATCGGATACAAGAAAACCGTTTGTCAACTTCAAAACAAGAAAATGAGCGAGTGTGGAAAGCATTGCAAGGAATAGCAAAAACTATAATTTTAGATAAATTAACTTTTTTTAAAGCAACATAGATATTCCAGTTTTTCGAAAACTTCAACATTAATTTTCAAGACAGATTTTAACATCAAGTTTTGAGGTCAAAAATTTGAAGAAAAGTATATTTTGTATGTTGATCAGAAATTTTTTTATTATTTACATCACCTATTTTTGATAAATTTCAATTAAATTTTATTAAAAAGTTTTCATATTAAAATTTGATTAGCAAACCTCACTTAAGCGTGAAAGGATGCTCTCAGACAAGGGTTAACAGTTGCTTCTGGTCTTTAAAATAACTTTAACAGATTAATACAATTTTTGAAAACTTTAAATTGACTTTCACTGGAATGATCAGTTTTCAACTGATTTGGTACCTCAAAATTTTCAGAATTTCACTCTGCTGTTTTAACTTTTGCATTTTCAAAATAAATATAATTTTTCTGATTAATATTCAATCAGTCACGAAAGAAAGGTAGCAATGTTGTGACGGGTGAAAGAGGTGGCAGTGTTGTGACGGGTTGAAGAGGTGGCAGTGTTGTGACGGGTTGAAGAGGTGGCAGTGTTGTGACGGGTTGAAGAGGTGGCAGTGTTGTGACGGGTTGAAGAGGTGGCAGTGTTGTGAGGGGTGGAAGAGGGGGCAGTGTTGTGAGGGGTGGAAGAGGTGGCAGTGTTGTGAGGGGTGGAAGAGGGGGCAGTGTTGTGACGGGTGGGAGAAGTGGCAGTGTTGTGACGGGTGAAAGAGGTGGCAGTGTTGTGAGGGGTAGAAGAGGGGGCAGTGTTGTGAGGGGTGGAAGAGGGGGCAGTGTTGTGAGGGGTGGAAGAGGGGGCAGTGTTGTGAGGGGTGGAAGAGGGGGCAGTGTTGTGAGGGGTGGAAGAGGGGGCAGTGTTGTGAGGGGTGGGAGAAGTGGCAACTCGAGTTTTTGGGGCAATAGAAGAGTGGTACGGGTTGCCGAGAAGCCTGCTTCTGCCTCTTTTGTGGGTTTTCTCTCACCTCGGAGTGTTGAAACAAGCAACGTCACTAAGCATCGTTGGAGAAAGGGTCAATGCAAAAAAAATATTTCAAAAAACATTAAAATTTTGCTCAAGCCCAGTGCATCTCGAAACGATCTCCACAACCACATGCACCACCATTCACCATATAAACTGACGATGGCTGCAATGTCATCGCTGTGTAGTTGGCCAGTATTTGCTGTACCGTTCATCGAGCTTCCAATCACCTCGGAGTGACCCAAGCCCAATGCATGTCCGAACTCGTGAGTTGCAATCATTCGTAAATTTGTGACCAAAATATTTTCAACATAACACATGGCTCCGAAGCAATCCTTCATTGAAATTCTCCTGGAAGCCCATTTGAATGCATTGTTGAAGTGGATTTGAGTGTTCACGTTGGGAGCATTAGCTCGTGCCATTTCATGCCTGAAATGTCTTTCAGCTAAAAACTTGATTTCGATATCAGCATCCTTGTCCACTTTAGTGATTTCCAAGGCAGCAACATCTGTCCAATCCTGCAGGAGTTGTTAGCGTCTCATAACTAATGTCGTCTGCAAATTAATCATGGAAAAATTTTGAAAAGCATGATTTACTCATTCAAATAAAAAAAATAGTCCGACAGGACGTAATGTTGTAGAAGTTATTTAATACCTGTAAAATATATTTAACTAGGATCACTGTTTTGTCTAAACTACTTTTTTAAAACTCTATGGAGTTGTGCTAGAAAAATCATTTTTTGTTTAATTTTCCTTGACTTTGTTCAAAAATCCTTCGACAGACGCTGAGATGACACTATGCAAAACATGTGGTTTTCTATATTCACAAGAAACTTTTTCAAGATACCACAATTTTTCAAAAGTGCTTTTGACACGTGCTTTTTGTTCAAATGAAATCGTCTGTAGAATAAAAGCAGAAAATAGTTTGTGAGTAGCAGGTCTATGTTGTAAACACAACCAACCAGACGCGCGCTAGCGAACAAGTGACATTTTTCTCGCGTGCTTGTATGAAGAGACGTTCAAGCAGATCCAGGGTCCTCGTACTCTGTCTGCTTTGAGTTGTATCTCTATCGCGGTACCTCTGACTCATTAACTTTATTCCTCATTAAAACGATTAAAAAACCTTTATTTAACCCTTGTTTCATATCATTTATGAAAATTATTTTTAAAAATATAACATTTGTAAAAAAATGGAAAATGATTTAATAATGAAACAAATGAATTTTTCAAAAAAACGGCCTTGCGTGATAATGAAAATAAATTTCAGAGAAGTTGTTTGTAAGGTAAGAATTAAAAATGACCAAATTCAAGGTGAATTATTTGAAACATGACATGAATGAAAGTTAAAAAAAATTGAAATTTTTTAAAAAATTGAGCATTTATTTATAAGAGGTGCTTAAAGAGGTAGCGAAAAAAGTTTTTTTTGAAAAGTTGAGATGAATGGAGTAAAATATGAAAAAATCTACAATTTATATAACACAGAAAAAATGATTGAAAAAAGCAAACACTAAAAAAGTGAAAAAATAATAAGTGACTAAAAAAGAAGGCAAGTTGTACCTTCGAAGATTTGCTTCAAAAAATCATATGTTCATTAAATTTGATTCATTTACCTTGGCAGCTTGCGCTATTTCGGCATCCACGTCATCTTCACTCGAAAGGTCGTAAGAAGCGGTGGGATAACTCAAAATGTTGTAAGTCACATCTTTCTTGGGCCACGGATTACCTAAATAACATAATTTTGAAACTGTTTCCATCGTTTTCAAATTTTCAAAATTATGAGTTTTTCCTTATTTTAAAAACAATTATCAAAATATTTTTACCATAGAAAGCGTAACGTTTTCTTAAGCTTCCGGCTCTGCTCTCATAGTAGCCACATTTGAAAAGAACAGCCGATCCTCCATGAGAGCTGTTCGAATCGTTGCTTGGGAAACGAGATGAAGGCAGAGAGTGGATAAGTGAGGAAATGAACAGGATGTAAATGAGTCCCACATGCATTTTCACAGTGAATTAACGATTAAAGAAATTATAGTTTTGATAATTAAATTTTGAAGGTAATTACAATGACTTATCATTGGGAAAGGATATGGGCAAAACTCTATTTGGAAATTTTAGTTCCGAAAACATAAAATAAAAATTTATCTTTTCGAACGATTTTATTTGTTCCTCATCAACTTTTTCATATGAAAATTATTCCTAATTACATAGCTAATAACTTGAAATAAATATATTTATATTGAGATAAACGACCCCATTCTACACATATAAATGAAAGATTTATGTTTCAAGGTTCTACGTCTATAGCCTTGGAACTCGTCTAAATTATGGCTCTTCCAAGAATATCTATATAATAATTATAAATAATCCGTATGAGCCTTTATAATCTCATTGATTGACTATATACTTTCGTACTTGCATCTAGTCGATAGCTTTTCGTTATTGTTAGTGGCAATTCTTGTGTAACAATGGTTATGTCTATTATTGGGTTTGAAAATTTAAACTACAAAGAATTATTACTTCAAAGGGTTATTTGGTTGAAGATTGGACTACATTCTTATGTCAACTAGTTATTTCTTTTCAGGGTCACGTTCTTTCTCTGTGTTATTTATTTTACATATTTTGATTGCTTTCTTCTGTTTTTCTTAATACTATATCAGTTGTTCATGTTTTTTTTATTTCACTTTTATTAAATTTAATTCAATCGAAGAAAATTATTATTGAAATAATTAAACGATTTACCTGAACAAGAAAATTTGATGTATCAAAACATCAAAGTTATTGAAAAAGCTATCACGAAACAAAGATGTATACAAAAACTGAAACTCATCAAAAATGAATATTTTCAACTTTGCCTTGTAGCACCACGAAAGCATCTACATGAACGCCATGCATGCAGCTTCAGTTCTTTGCGTCACGTCTCGAAGGAGTCTG
>OX387261.1:2194424-2224424 GCA_947562095.1 Branchellion lobata
CATGAACATTTCTGTTCTTTTTAGTATTACTTTTCAATTTTCCATTAATATTCTTCTTCTGTTCGAGATTAAATATCAGTGAGAAGATTCTCTGATTTGAACTTTTTTTACTAACACTGCATTTGCTTTCACCACCTCCGAGGGACGGACTCTTCCACTCTGGGCCACTTTCTGGTCTGCACACAGACTGACCATCAAAACGCTCTTTCCTTTTACCCAGTGGAAGTTTCTTGTTTTTTCTTGTCTCTTCGAGTGGTTGTGATGTGAGTTGTGATGAGGCTTCGGGGAGCAGAGTCGTGACAGCTTTCCCAGATTTTTCCACTTTATCACTTACTGACCTTTCAGACGCTTTTTTCAAATTTTTCTTCCTCTTCAAGTTTTCAGAAAAAACCTCGCGTAAAAAATTTTCATTTGGATTATTCAAAGAAAATTTGTCAGAACATTCAAGCTGCATGCCAGTTGTATCTGCTCCTTCTTGCATATCAATTGATTGAGCCTCAAAAACTTTGTTTTTGTCATCCTTTTTGAAAAGTTTTACATTTCGTTCGCTGTTTTTGTTGATCATAATATGAATTGTTTTTTGTTCTTTTTCGTGTTTGAACATTCTTTCAAAATGTTCATTTAAAAATACATTGATTTCTTTGTTTTTCAAGATATTTGTTTTGTCATTGTCAGTTGTCTTTGATATCTGAAGGTATCATTGATCATTCTAATAATCCAAATTTTTTTTTATCAAGTTTGAGTATAAAATAAATAAAAAAACATATTTTTCTAATGATGTTTCATACAACCAGACACTACTGTCAATAGTTCGTGGCTGCTTCGAAACATTTCAATGGTGTTGATGAATACAAAATTAATTTCATATCGACTTTTCTTAAAAAACGAATAATCCACTCTTATCTGATAAAACCTTCGTTGTGCGCCTTTTAACTCTTTGTTCAAAGGCGTTCCCATGGAAACGGTTTTACTCGCTTTGAACTAAAAGACGACTAGGTATTCTATGATGGCATCTATAGTTTAATTGGGTTGCCATTTCTGAAGCTTGAAAGCGAGCTTAGTCAATAGCACTTCAAAGCAAATTTTTTTTTGGCAGATGGCTGTCAAACTATGGAGCTTGAGAGGAAAAGAGGCAAAAACAGTTATGGAAAAAAAGTCTCGATTCATTCAAGAAAAAAGTCCTTGACTGCAGTTAAATTATGGTTGAAGTTAGAAAATAAAATGAAAAAACAGTAAAGCAGGTTATAAAAGAGTCTTGGTCGACGTTTGACTTTAGCCTTTCAATTTTCTCGGGGTTAGAGACTGAAAAGGATGGGATAGTGAAGAGTTTATAAGGTAGTAGTCATGAAAAATTATGAAATAAGAAAAATGCATTGATTGTTGAAAGAAAAAAAAACGAAATCCGGGATGTTTCCGGCAGAGCGCGTGGGTAATTTGTTATGTTGAGGGAAATGGAAAAGATCAAAAGGGTTGTCCAGTTGTGAAAAGTAAATACTAGACTCTTTGTCCTAGGAAATTTCAAAGTTTTCTTTGCTGAAAATAAGAGAAGAACGCATGTAAAGATCCACTTCAAAAAACCTTTAAAGAAAAAGA
Source organism: Branchellion lobata (assembly GCA_947562095.1). Classification (NCBI taxonomy): domain Eukaryota; kingdom Metazoa; phylum Annelida; class Clitellata; order Hirudinida; family Piscicolidae; genus Branchellion; species Branchellion lobata. The sequence continues at coordinate 2,196,018 of OX387261.1, forward strand.
CGGAGGTAGAAGAAGGGTGATGAATGTTATCGTTTTTAGGAGGTAGAAGAAAAAACATGGTTTTTAGTATAATTAGTCATATTTTGAATAGGTTTTTCTTTAGATGCTGGAAAAAGGGGGTAACGTTCACAATTTTTTTACAAATAATATGCGGCGTCTGATGTGGCAAGGAGGAAAAAGTAAGCATATTTGATAGACAATATGAGGCATTATAAAAATGACAGCTAACACAATTTGCTATAAAAACCAGTTGTAAAAAGTACCGAAAAAAAGAAAAAAATAAGGAAAATGGGAAAAGAGATTAAATTTTAATAGAAGCGTAATACGAAATAAGAGAGCATATTAAAATTAAATGGAAATGGGAAAAGAAAGTAGAGAAAATAGTAAAATCAAACGGAACTTTTGAACTACAGAAATTAAACACTTGAACATTGTTTTATTCAAAAATTGTTGGAAAGAACTTAAATTTTTTAAGAAGTGTATCAAAATTGAAATATAAAGATAATAGTTTCAGAAGAAAAACAATCACATCCAATAAAACAAAGATTGTTGCAATCTTGCTCGATGAGCCTGTTGTAGGGGTCAACAGAGAAAAAGTGATAAGTGATCTTCAATAAAGTCAAAAAAATTATAAACTTTATTAGAGTTCAAATAAAGTCTTTGGCTGTAACTGAAAAGTTTATGAGGTTGGGTAGATTGATAAGAAAAAAAGCCTGACGGCATTGAGTGGGAAGGGCAGGAAAATGAAATTTGAAACAAAATTACAATTTGTTGGAAGACAATCGTCTTCAAAAAACTTCTGTCAAAATAAGCTTAAGAAGGGCTATAGAGATAACCCCAACCCTAACCCCTTAAGTGATTCGACTTATGAAGTTTGAAATAATTAATTGAAAATACGTGACTGAACTGAATTCATTAAAAGAAATGAATAAAAAGATTTTCCGTTCATACAATCAATCGTCTCTGAAGTTGAGCAAATTTTCTCACCTTTTTTATTAAAGAAGTTTCTTTTTTATTTTCTGATTTCAATTTTTTTCGTTTTTGTTCCGATGTTGAGCTGATATCCATAGAAGTTTCTTTTGGTAGAACCTTAATTTGGAAATTAAAAGGTTCTTCTGTGTCAATCTTCTCAATGGAGTTTTTAATTTCGTCAGAACAGTTCAACCCATCTTCTATAATCCTATTTTCACTTAATTCATGTTTGATATTTTGATTTTCAGTTAATTCATCTTTGATGGTAGGAGGTTTATTTGATGCATTTTCAATGATAGAACTCTCTTTAAACTCATTTTCAATTGTTGAGTTTCCAATGAAATCATATTTAATAATTGCTTCTTTTTCAAATCTACCCTCCACATTGAATTCATCTTTAATTGTGAATTCTTCATTGAATCCATCTATGATACTTGTAATGTCATTCAAGTTATTAACGCAATTTGAAAAATTTTCGTTTATACTTTTTTCATTTTTTTTCTTATTTCTTTGCTCATTCAAATAATATCTCATACGGGTACTCGATGTTTTTTCTTTTTGCAAATTCCAATCTATTTCATTTTAGATAATTGGCTTTTGTTTGAGACTTTCATAATATTTGCTTTTGAAAAAAATTTCCTTGATTTTCTTTTCAGATTTTTCTTTTTTTTTTCCGATTTCTGCACCAACTTTGCATTTTGTGGCAAAGAGACGTTCTTCTAGTTTTCTAGGCCTTAAAATACATTTTTCGAAGTTTTGTAGTCTATTGGGAGATTTAACCTTGCGGAGCTGACAGCAAAAACATGAGCCTTTTTCACTATCTTCATTCCAGTCTTCAACGCATGCATTAGAGCTTTGAGCTTGATGCCACTTAAAACAGGGTTTTCGTGATCACTTTCAAAATTGCAAAGGCACTTGAAATTGCAGTCCATTTCTGTGAAGCACTTAAGAGGCAGTCATCAAGAATTAAAATTTATATCTTCTAAGTGTTTTGCGTAATGAAAATTTTTTTTTCGAAAGTTCCTGTTGTTGGAGTGAGTCATAAATTTATTAATTTTTCTTAATAAATATATTTTTTTGATAGTTAAATTAATCGAAAAAAAAAATTAAGCATGAAATATTTTCAAAAAAACAAATTTTTTCGAAGTTTGAAAAATGAAAAAAAATTAGTTCAGGTATTCAATGGGTGTTAAGCACTTTTTTTAATTATATCGTTAACGTCTATGCGATATAGAAGGCTTTAGTTTCTTTTCAGTTGTTGTTTACAATAATTTTGAGTTTGTTACGCAAAAACTAAAAGTGAGACAGTATTTAGAAGAAAAAAAATGTTTTTATGCATATAATTATAAAGCAAAAAAAATGTTCCGTTTGCGGTTGTTTGCAAGCTGTCTGTTTCTTTTATTCATTTTATTTAAACTATTTTTATTGACTAGTTTTAATTTTAAATTTCAATCCTCAGTTCTACATAAGTTAAAGTTTCCAAGAATTATAGATGTAGCTAGTTATAGACATTTGAAAAAAAGTAAAGCACAAGCTTCGTCAAACAACGGATACATATATACCGTTTATCAACTTACTCAACAAAAAAACTAGCAAGTTTTAGAAAGAATCGAAAGGAATTGTGGCATTCAAACAGACTTTTTTGTAACAAAAAAGTAGGATTGAAAAGAAAAAAAAGGAAAACGAATATTTTTTTAATTAATAAAAACCATGAAAGAGTGGCAATGGTTTTTTAATCCTCGGTCTAGGAATTGCTGTAAAAGTTAATATGTGAATTGGTTTGGTTGTCATTGGATTCTTATCTTGTATTCCAGGGCTATTTTTTCATTGTTTTTAGTGTTTGAAAAACAAAAAAAATCTTAGAACAGAGCCTTGTGGGATAACCACTGAAGTTTAATTAAACTCAGATTTTTTCTCACTGAAACTTACATTAAAGAATCTGTCACTCAAGTAGTTTTTGAACTGTCCTAGTAGAAGTCCATCTGAACAATATGGGCTTTTCAGCTGTTTCAACAAGATACTATGGTTACCTGAATCAAAAACAACCGAAAAATTCAACAGTCTGAGAAAAAAAAGCTTACCATCATGGATGCACCAAGGATGTCTGTACACACCTTTGTGACAGCCGTTTCAGTGGAGTGATGACGACGGTAAAATGGAATGGTAGCTGGAGAAGATTTGAAGAATTTCGATTTGATTTTTTTGTTTAGTCGAATCTCCCTAAAAAATAAAGATTGAAATTCAACTAGCTGATTTTCATCAACAGAGGTTTTTTCAATCAGAGAAACTATTATTGTGACTTCAAATGATAGCCGTTTTTTTCCTGGTTCACTGAGTTTCTTATTTTAGTGATTCTTACGCATGTTTCTACACATGCATTTGTAGGATTTTTTCTGACCTGGCCCTGAAGCATAATCATTCTCACTTTTGGTCTTCGCAAGACGTTTTTTAGAGTGTTTTTTTAGACGTTTTGAAGAAAGACATTCTCGATCAAACAATGAATCTATGTTTTTTCATGTTCTCTAACAAACTTGAAGAGAATTATCTTGTCAAAGATCTTTGACAGAGTGAAATTATAAAGGTCAAAAACTGAGTCTATGTTATGACGTTACGTGATTGTTTCCATTTATTCGAAAAAAAAAACGAAATTTAACAAAGTAAGGGCAATTTTTACATTTAATTTAATCAATAGCACTGAATTGTATTAAATAGATACAAAATTAAAAGAAATATTTGCGATTTAAGCGCAATCTTTTCTATTCAAAATTTTGAATTTTTTAGGTTCTTTCATCGTTTTCGTCTTTTTACTCGGCCATGTCAAGGTTTCGGAAAGGTTAAAGTTAATTTTTTGTGGTTTCTACTGTGTTTTTTTGAACGTGTTGAGGCGTTTTGTGCCAAGTTATGGTAGGGGGAGATGCGGTGTTGTGGAAATAGGTATAGAATTGTATCGTGTTTTATGGTGATGTGTGGTGTCATTAGGTGTGATTCAATTTATCATGGTTGAATTTTGTTGAATGAACTTATTTTTGATGTGGTTTGCTGGGATGAGTTGGGTTGTGATGTAGTGTGGTAGGGAGTGAAGTCTGATGTGGTGTGGTGTGGTCTAATGAGGTGTGTTTTAAGGATAGCTGGTGTGTTGTTTTTAGATGTGATCTGATATAATATAGCGAAGTGTAGTTTGGTGAGAAGTTTCATTTAGTTGGTTATGCTAGGGTTCAGTGTTATGAGACTAGTTGCGGTTTAGTGTGTTTTGGTCTGACCTGGTTGAGTGTAGTGTACTGTAATGTAGTGTGTTGTGATGTGTTGTGGTTCGATGTAGTGTTGTAGGCTGTGAAGTGACGTTCAGTGGTGTAGTGTTATGTGACGTGTTGAAAGAAAGTAGGGTGTGTAGGGTGTGTTGTGGTTTAGTGTGGTGTCAGATGTGGTAAAAGTGGTTTGTGGTGTGGTGTGCGATGGTTTAATATTGGTGTTATGGGGGATTTTTTGTAGCGTGATACGGTGATGTGTTTTTTAATTACTTTAATTGATGTGTTGTAGTGGTGAACGTAGTATGAATGAATAAACGTGGTCTGGTGTGGGGTGGCATGGTGTGTCATGTGTGGTAGAATGTTTTGATGTGGCGAATTGTGGTGTGGTGTTTTTTGTATGCTGTAATGTGGTGTGCTGTATTAGTGTGCTATTTTTTTGGAATGTAATTCAATTTAATTCTAGTTATTATATTATGATAAGGAGTGAAGTACATTACATTATAATAAAAATATTTTCATAGTGGAACTGAACCTATGGAATTTCATAGCCACCAAAACTTATTAGTATTTTAATTATAATGAATGAAGTGAAAATAATTGAAAAAAGTTAAAAATTGAATTATTCGCATGATAAAAGATAACAATTATTATCATTATAATGCAAAGAATTGACAAAACTTTGTTGAGTTTTATGATTTTAAACAGGCTGCTCGACAACAAAACAAGTGTTTGTTGAAAAAAACATCCTTTGATTCAACCGATCATAGTTTTTGTTTTTTTAGGCAGAGTAGCAGCTAGAACTAGGTCACGTGTCAAATAAGTGAGACCCTCATTGGCCAAGTAACATTTTAAAATTATAAAATCAATTTTTGACCAGCGAAGCTATTTGAGTAAAAGGTGTAATGTGGTCATTTTTTCTCACTCCTGTCATGGCAGTCTTCAATGGTTTGGCGCACCTTTCCTTGACCTACCTACTTCCTTTTTTTTATCGGTAGTGCCACTTTTTTTTATTTCTGTTGATCCCAAGACGATTCATCGCTAATCGGGTTTTCAGGAGCAAGATCACATTTGGATTTTTGTACGAAAAAAATCTACGATTATAGATGAATAAAACTCCTAAATAAATTTCACTAATCTCGGTGTAGCAAAAAAAAATTTTCGAAAAATAAATTTAAAAAAGTAAACTTACACCGTCCAGGAAAAAACGGTTTAAAATAACTATTTTCAAAAACATAATTAGAAAAAAACTTGAATGAAGTTGAGACTATTAATTAAATACGAAGAAAAACTTTTATTTTCAAAGATTTTCAAGCTAATACATTAATAATGATTCAACAAACTAAATTTTAGTTTAGAATGTTGTATTGTGATTTTTAATGGTGCAGTGTGATGTGGTGTTGTGTAGTGGTGGGTGAGAATTTTATGTTTGATGGGGTGTGTTTTCTCATGATAAAATGAGTCGTTCGGTTTGGTGTAGTTTTTTGTGACGGTTCTTGTTTGATACTACTGTGCTGTTTTTTATTTCATTGTAGTTTGCTTTAATTTTATAGGGAATAATTGGTTTGTTGAAGTTTGTTTTAATTTTGTGCAGTGTACCATAGTTTGGTAGTGTAGATTATATTGTAAGTACATTTCGTGATGTTGAGGGGCTGGTGTAGTCTTTGGTCTGTTTGAAGTTTTATGGGCTTCTAGACGATTGAGTAGGAGATCTTTTTTTTATATTATACATTTTACAATTATTTTTGAAAAATTTCTTAATTTTTCTGGTAGGGTAGAAGGTGATTTTAACGTGTGAATTGTTTAAAAAATTAATGTCCCCATTTGAGAAGAAGTCAGAAAAATAGAAAATACAAGTTTCTGTAAAAATAAATTTCGCGCCTTTCAACAGTGTGAAATCAGCGCTATAAAAATAATTTGAGTAACTTAGAGTAGATATACTTTGAAATTATTAACCACCGTTTTTCTTACTTTTTATTTGTGAATCCTGCTAGCCATTTTTTTATTAGATAAGAATTCAAAGAAATTTTTCTTCCTTACAGTATTTAAGTGTTTGTTTTCACCATGTAAATCATTTTTATTTTATTTCATTTTATCTGAATTCAACCATAGTTTTAATTGCTTATTAGATTTTTTATTATTCATCAGATGGCGGAAAAAAATTTTTCCCTTAGTTACACTACTTGTTTTTTTTTCATAGTTTTGAGTTTTATTTTTTTATTTCAAACCAAAATTTTCGGAGAATCTCAACAAAGGGAAAAGAAATTGAACAGTCTTCAACCCATAAGGACTAGGGAACAAAATAGCGATTGATGAAGATGAGTCAACGGTGGCAAAAACAGGTGAAGAAGCAAGAGCTTGGTGGCGTATAAATCTCGGTGCAGCTTACATTGTTTTCACTGTGCTTTAACACACTGAGAATGAGTTAGTATTTCAATTAACGCCCTGATTTAAACTTTGAAAGAAAAACTTTTTAATATTTTTTTCGATTTTTTGGTTTATATATACACTTTCAATTTTATTTGAACTTAAAAATTTGGCAATAGAAAATTAATGATTATTTCAACTCCTCTTTTTTCAGATCACATAATGTCATTTTAAGAAGTGCAGAATCTGATTTTAAAACGACTACCTGTCTTCGTAGTACATTAGAAATCTCCACAGGATTATATGAAATTTTAAAATGTTCTCGAAAAGATTACCTACATTTTTGTGGAAGGGTTTAAAGCTAATGTTTAGATACAATACAATACAACACGAAAACGAATATTATTATAGTGGCATTAACCCCGTAGAGTTTCGAGGCTACTAAAAACCTCTATTACTGAAACTATTGTGATAAATTAAAAATAGAATTAAATAAGTAAACAAATGAAAATAAATTATTTCTAAAAATGACCAGTATAATTATTATGATGAATGGAATGATTTAATGAACAGATAAGTCTTCAGAGATCTACAAAATGAATTTGTTGAACTTGAAGATTCTAAACTGTTAGGCAGGTTGTTCCACAACTTAGGTCCGCTGACGCTGAACCTTCTTAATCCTAATGATTTTAGTTTGTGCTTGTTGGGAACAACGTCCTTTGACTTAGCCGATCTCAGTACCTGTTTTCTCGGAAAACTAGCAACTGGAACTAGGTCACGTGTCAGATACGCAGGACCCTCGTTGGACAAGCACTTATACATTTGCAGAGCAATTTTATACTCAATCCTTCCATCATTTTTCAGCCAGTGAAGCTCCTCGAGTACAGGGGTAATGTGATTATATTTTCATACTCCTGTAATAAGCCTGGCTGTTGTATTGATTATGAATTGAATAAGCTGCATTGCTAACTTAGGTAAGCTAACTAAAGCCATGTTGCCATAATAAAAACGACTTGAAACTAAGGCCGATGCAAGTGTTTTCAAGGAGTCCATTGTCAAACATCCCTTGATGGAACCTATTTGTCGCAGAGAGATAAAACACATCTGTATTGTTTTTGATATCTGCGTTAACTTCGTGAGGTCTCTATCCATAGATATTCCCAAGTTCTTTACAGATTTTGATGGAAATATGTTGCTTTCTAATACACGGACAGAATAACTCGGACAATTTTTTACAATCCGACGAGAAGAGAACCAGCTCACTTCAATCTTCAAACTGTTGAACTTGAGACAATTGGCTCCCATCCAAGATGCAATTTCATCTACACACTAAGACACTCTTATCTGCAATTCTTCTGTCCCTGCATTATTGCAGTGGCCATATATTTGAGTGTCATCGGCATATTGATGAAATCCCAGCTTGTATTTCAAAACTATTCTTTCAAGGTTTCCAGTGTATAGAGAAAACAACAATGGTCCAAAAACAGTTTTTTGTGGGACACCCACTGAAGAGTCAACAAATTCCGATTTTTTCCCACTGCAATTTACATTGAAGGATCTGTCACTCAAGTAATTTTTGAACCATTCCAGTGTGAGACCATCAAAACAATAGATGCTTTATAGCTGTTTCAACTAAATACTGTGATCAACTAAGTCAAAGGCAGCTGACAAGTCTAACAGGAGGGAGAGCTTACCATCATCGGCTGCACCAAGAATGTCTGAATACACTTTTGTGACAGCCGTTTCATTGGAATGATGACAACGGTAAGCTGATTGGTGGGTGGGGAGAAGATTTGAATTATTTGAATAGCTCGTGACTGCGTTGAGAACATGCCTTTCTGAGAGCTTGGACAAAACAGGCAGATTAGAGATGGGTCTGTAGGATGAAGCAACGTTGTGATCAAGACTCGCCTTTTTCAACAGTGGTGTAATCTGAGCCGATTTCCAAGACTTTGGGACAATTTTCTCAGAAAAAGATTGATTGATCCTAATTTTTATAAAAGGTAAAATCATTCCAGAAATCTTTTTCAAAAGCCAAGTAGGTTTTGGATCAGACACACACTGTTTATTGGGAAGCCTCTGAATAGCCTCGAGAAGCTCATCCTCATCCACATCCTGGAGCCTACTGAGACCGCCTTCTTGTGCATAAGTTAAATAAATGGGGTTTTCTCTTGCTCGGATTGAGTTCCTCGCTGACTCAACTTGGAAAAATTGGAATTCGACAGTCTGAATTCCATCAACAGAAGATCTCTATCCTCGACCAGACACTATTATAGTGGTTCCAAATGTTAGCCGTTTTGTTTTTTGGATCACTGAGTTTATTATTCCATTAATCTCTACGCTTGTGTCTACGAAGTCATTTGTAGAGTTTCTTCTGACCCATCCATGCAGCAAAAGCATTCTCACTCTTGGTCCTTATGCAGATCTTTTCTTAACACCTTTTCAGACATTTTTAAGTACGACACTCCCGATCAAACCATGGATCAGAACGTCTTTCATGTATTCTAACGGTCTTAAAAAAAATCATCTTGTCAAAGATCCCTTACAGAGTGGAATTATAAAGATCAGAAACTGAGTTCACATCAAGACTTGTGGCAGCTGAAAGCGGAGACAGCTTTAGTTCATAAATAAACATTCAAATGTCCAACAAAATCCAACTTCTATTTTGGAGCTGTCGATAGATGGGAGGTGGTTTGAGCATCTCACAGCTGCACAAAAGCAGCTTTTGCTCAGAAATACCACTATCAGTATAGTTGATGTTAACACTCATCCTGGATGCTATCACATCAAGCCATCCTCCTTGGTTTTGGGTGGGTTGGTTTGTGGACGAATCAAAACCATGGGAGCTTAAAATGCTGAGAAATGTTTGTGCATCTGTGTTGTCAGACTGCTCCAGATGAAAATTGAAATCACCCAGAATCAAAACCTCTTCATTGTATGTGAATACCCAAGGTGTTTTCAAATTCTTTGTAAAACAATTAAAAAGCAGCACCTGTGCGATAAACAACCAATCCGATGACTGACTTGGAGCTTGAGCTTATTCTCACACACAGATGTTCAAAACTGGCAGTTGAAGTTAACTTTAACAGCATTCCTCGGAACATGGAGTTGAAAGCCACTGCCACTCCTCCATGGTTGGTGAGCAGGGTATTCACTGACTCGAGAAATCTTGGCCTTGTTTTTTCTAAGACCACAAGACCCCGGCTCCGCAGCTTACTTATGCTGAGTGACTCCGGGTCATGCCATGTTTTTGCCATGAACATAACATCCATTTTATAGTCCTGACTTAATTCTACCACATTTTCCACCTTATTGTTCAGTGATCTCACGTTATGAAACCCAAATAAAACTGGAGATCCAGTCTTCTGAGCCTGGTGGCTTCTTGAGGAAAGTGGAATCAGTTCATGGCGGTCTTTATTGTGTCTGGCACACTTTTCCTTGACCTTCCTAACTGCTCTTTTTCCTCGGTAGTGCCACTTCTTCTGATTTCTGCCGATTCCGAGACGATTTATCGCTAATCGGGTTTTCAGAGGCAAGATCACATTGGGATTATTGTAAAAAAATTAATCTATCATCCAAATATTTGAAAACCCGTGAATAAAAAAAAGCTACCTATCTTGGTATAGCAAAAAATTCATCCGATAAACAAGTTTTGAAAAATAATTTTACGCTTACACCGTCTCGGATAAGACTATCTAAAGCAACCATTTTCATTGGAAAACAAATAGGAATAAACTAAAATAAAGTTGAAACTAATAATTGAATACAAAATAAAATTTTTATTTGTGAAGTTATTCAGGCTAAAACAACTGATTTAACGAGCTAGATTTGAAATGCCGCCTTGAAAATGGCGCCCAATCATCATAACTCATAGAATAAATATATTTCAATAAGTGAAGAGCTCTTACTCTCTTCACCAAAAACCTATTACCTTTCAAACAGACCAAGGACTAGACCAGCCACCCAAAATCTCATAAAAAACACAGCTACACAAGACCCAATGCCACCAAACTATCACGCAACTCTACACACCAAACAAGAACACAGTTCAAACAAACCACGATGCTCTTTATCAAACTACAACACACTACACCACAATAGAAAACATGACACTATTCTTCAACAAGACCCGTCACAACGAACTAAACTAAGCCACATCACGCAATACGAGAATGCAAGACCAATAACACAAATGTAACAAACAAAAACAGAGCAGAATCTACTCCATCCCATCTCACTCCAAACTACTATTCGAACTTTGAAATTTTAATTGTTAGTTTTAACAAAGTTAATTTTTCTAAGAGGTATAGATTTTTTTGATTGCAAAGATTTTCAAAAGACTTTTCTATAATTGCCAAATCCACCATTGAAATTGTTTGAAATACAGACATTGCAGTGAAATCGTCAACCAACGCCTACATAAATACCGTTTGCCAATTTACTCAACAAGAAAGTGAACAAGTGTTAAAAAGGATTGCTCAGAACTTTGTTATTTAAACAGACTTACTTGTGAATATGAGAGATGACTGGTGAAATAAAAGACATTGCCATAAAATCGTCAACCGATTGGCTAGAGGAATACCGTTTGCCAACTTACAAAACAAGAAAGTGAGCGAGTGTTAAAAGCTTGCAAAAAATTGTGGTCTTCAGACAGACTTTTTCGTGAATATGAGAACTGGCTGAAGAGGAAATAACTTGAATGAACTCTCAAATATGTATATTATGCGGTTTCAATATATGATTCAATTTTGAACTTTTAAGGCTCAGGTTTGATAAACAATTTTTCTTTTGAATTTTTCAGAACAATCCAGTTTTGGTTAATATGATGAAACGTTTTTCATGAGTCATTCAATATAAACTTTGACTCAATTCTAAATTTTTGAAATTTTTAAGTTCGATTCTATTGTCAGATTTTGCTTTTTTCAACAAACATTAAACAGTTCTAATGACATTCAGTTGATTTTATTATTTTAAATGTCAATTGTTCACCATGTTCTGTGCCATTTCCATCGTTTTTCTTGATTCGCTTCAATAACGATTTTTTTTAAATTATTCTTTCATTCATTTTTTTTAATTATTCTTTTTAATTTCATTACAATTATTCATTTTTAAACCTTATGGAATTAATTTTTTGTAACATGTCAGTGCGCCTGCAATCTTGTGGTTGACTTTTTCCACTGTAAAGCGTGAACGGAACAACTGAAATACGAAGCTCAAAAACGGCAAATTAAAAACTGAACAGACGTCATTCTAAACTGCTCAATCACCTAGTAGCTCAGCAATGAATAGAACCGTTTTGCTAAAAACGCATTTGAACAAAATTCTAAAAAGCGTTTAACAAAGGTTTTGATTGAAATGAAATGAAACATTAAGATAAAGAAATATATGTAAATATTTATATATAATATTAAAAAAAAGAAAAAAAAAAGAATAAAGGAAGCGTTTCAATAGCTGACCTAATAACGTTGTTTCAAAAACATTTTAGAGATATGGTTGAATAATTATATGAAATTATTTAAGCTCTAATGTCGATATACTCAGATAATCACATTTATTTGATATGAAATTTGTTTTCATAATTGAATAACAAAATCTTCGAATTAATAGCTATATTATGTTTATAGTCTTTATTAGATCAAGTCAACAACACGGCGATTAGTCGAACTAAAAAAGAAAACATTGAAATATACGAGAACAGAATGTTATCAGTCAAAAAAGTCGGTATTGAACCTACGAAATGAACAAATCGCAAAAGAAAAATATGAAAAAGTACTAAACACAAAGAAATATTAATTCAAAACAATAAATCATTCAAAAAATTTGGAAAAATTGATTGAAATAGTTAAATTTAAGGAATGAAAACTCAGCGGCAATAACTGGCATCACGTTTGCAACGCATACACAGAATTAAATGTTTTAACTTAATTGGTGATCATTTTTTTATATTACTCAGAAATTTTAGGAATTTTTTGTTTTCTCAGTTTTATTTTTAATTCATTCGGCTATAAAAATGCTTCAAAAAGATTAGATAAAGTTCATAATGGTTTTATGTTTTGTTTTTAGATTTTGTGTGGTTTAGCGAGAGGTAGTGTTGGTTTATTGGCTTGTGGTGTGATATGATGGAGTCGGATGTAAAGAAATATGGTTGAAAATAATGTACTAGGAATTGGTGTTGTGGATTTTTGTTTCGTGACTTGGTATGTTGTAGTCAAATTCGTGTGTCATGTTATATTTGCTAGAATGTGAGATGTGATGTGATAAAATGTACTTCGTTGTAGATTTGGTAGAGCATGGGGTGACGTGTTTTGGATTGTTGTACTTTATTGGTTTGTGATGTGTCAATTTGTAGTGATGTTAATTTTATGAAATATTCGACTTTTCGAGTGGCGTATTGCAGCCCAGCACAATATATCCTAACGAGATATGAAATTGTCTGATGGGTTGAAGTATGCTAATATCTGATGTGTTATTCTTGCTTTAATCATACTTGCTGAAAAATGACGCGGTAGAGTGTAATGAAGTGGGGTGTAGCTTTATGCAACTTTTTTTATGTGAGCTGGTGTGGATTCGTTATTTCCCATTGGTGTAGCAATATTTGGTTCATCTTTGTGTAAAAAAATTTGGATTAGAAATTTCTGATTTTTGATTTAGTTTAGTGGGATGAGTTCTAATTAGTACATTGGGGTGAGATGCTTAGCGTTCCGTTGTGGCAATACATGATGTGTTGGTTTTACATGTTGGGAAAAGTTGATACTTTGTGGTTGATTGAAGATGTGAAGTGCAGTGATGGCAGTGGTTTGGTGTGGTGGAATGTGTTGTGGTTACTGTAGTCTGGTGTACTGTAGCCACAGAAAGTAACTTAATAGTATGAGGATGTTTGTACTGTGCTGTGGGAGTTGTTTTTGATTAGGTATGGCCTTGCCTTTTGTAGTGTGACTTGGTTTTGATTTGTGTAGATAGTGTGAGATCAGTCTTTGTGGATTGTTGTGGCGTGGTGTGGTAAGGTCTAGTTTTCATTGTATTGCTAAAATGGGACGTTTTGACATGAAGTGAAAAATGTTGTGATGCTGTATGCCCCGTTATGTTTTTTTGTGATTTGATCTGATTTGATGAGGCGTGCCGTGGTTCTGTTGGTGAGATCTGACATCTTTGAAACGGTGTATGAATGACAATTCAAGAATGTTCCATCAAATTAATCGAAAAAAGAATGTTAATATGTTCTAAGAAATTCAAAAGCAGAATTGTCTATTAAAATCAATTGAATGAGTTTTAGAAGTTGAGAATTAAATCATCTCTTAAAACCACATACTATAAAAATTGGAAATATTTCAAGTTTTTTTATTTTTTTTCAATTTTCCTTTTCAGCCATTTTTCATTTTCACAGAAAATTCTGTTTAGATACCACAATTCATTGCAATGTTTTCAACACTTGATCCCTTTTTTGTTTTGTAAATTGGCAAAAGGTATTTCTGTAGATTGATGATTTTGCTGTAATGTCTTTTTTTTTTCAGCCGTTTTCCATATTCACAAGTAAATCTGTCTGGAGACCACAGTTTTTTGCGATGCCTTTCAACACTTATTTACTTTCTTGTTGAGTAAATTGGCAAACGGTATTTATTTAGGCGTAAGTTGACGATTTCACCGCAATGTCTGTATTTCAAACTTTTTTATGTTTTAATATTAAATGCATAAGTTTCATTGAAAAACATGACTTGATAGTAGTATTTCCATGAAATAATTAGGTTGTTAAAAAGACTTGTTAAATATATAAGATCAGGTTTTGAAGGATTGAGTTTATGGAACATAAAATTACTTCAAAAAGGTATATTACAAATACGATAAAAAAAATATAGAGATGGTAGAAAATAAGTCATATTGAGAAAACGAACTGAAGATGTAAAAGTCATGAGAATGAAGTTGATTCTAAAAGAATGAAGAAAGAATTCCTGGGAATTCAGAAGTAAGAAGAATAAAAAGAAGACCAAAATAAGAACCCTGAAGTACACCAAATGAAAAAAAAAGAACAGAAGATCCCAATGTGATCTTGCCTCTGGAAACCCGATTAGCAATAAATCGTCTTGGAATCGGCAGAAATCAGAAGAAGTGGCACTACCGAGGAGAAAAAGAGCAGGTAAGAAGGTCAAGGAAAGGTGTGCCAGACACAATAAAGACCGCCATGAACTGATTCCACTTGTTTCAAGACGCCACCAGGTTCAGAAGACTGGATCTCCAGTTTTAATTGGGTTTTTGAACGTGAGATCACTGAATAATAAAGTGGAAGATATGGTAGAATTAATTCAGGACTATAAAATGGATATGATGTTTATGGCAGTAACATGTCATGACCCGGAGTCAATCATCATAAGTAAGCTGCAGAGCCGGGGTCTTGTGGTTTTCGAGAAAATAAGGCCAAGACTTCCCGAGTCAGTGAAAACCCTGCTTACCAACCATGGAGGAGTGACAGTGGCTTTCAATTCCATGTTTCGGGGATTTATGTTAAAGTTAAGTTCAACTGCCAGTTTTGAGCATCTGTGTGTTACAATGAGCTCAAGCTCCAATTCAATCATCGGATTGGTTGTTTATCGCACAAGTGCTGCTTCTTCATTGTTTTACAAGGAATTTGGAAACACGGGAATTCTGGCCGCATACAATGAAGAGGTTTGGATTTTGGGTAATTTCATTTTTCACTTGAAACAGTCTAACAACACTGATGCACAAACATTTCTAAACATTATGAGGTCTCATGGTTTTGATTCGTCCACAAAACAACCCACCCATTACCAAGGAGGATGGCTTGATGTGATAGCATCCAGAAAGAGTATCAACATCAACTATATTGATAGTAGCATTTTTGATCACATGCTGCTTTTGTGCAGTTTTGAGATGCTCAAACCACCTCTCATCTATCGACAGCTCCAAATTAGACGTGGGAATTTTTTTGGAATCTGAAAAGTTTGTTTCAGAACTAAAGCTGCCTCCGCTTTCAGCTGCCACAAGTCTTGATGTGGACTCAGCTTCTGACCTATATAATTCCACTCTGTCAGGGATTCTTGACAAGATGATTCTTTTTAAGACCGTTAGAAAACATGAAAGACCTTCTGATCCATGGTTCGATCAAGAGTGTTTTATTTCAACATGTCTGAAAAGAAGTTTAGAAAGGATCTACATGAGGACCAAGAGTGAGAATGTTTTTGCTGCATGGCTGGGTTAGAAGAAACTCTACAAAAGACTGTGTAGAGGCAAGCGTAGAGATTACTGGATTAACAAAATCAGTGATCTAAAAAACAAAACGGCTAACATTTGGAGCCACATTAATAGTGTCTTTGGTCGAGGAAAGAGATTGTCTGTTGACGGAATTCAGCCTGTTGAATTCCAATCTTTTCTGTTGAAAAAAGTTGAGTCAGCAAAAAACTCAATCCGAGCCAGAGAACAACTCATTTATTTAGCTTATGCACAAGAAGGGAATCTCACTAGGCTCCAGGAGGTGGATGAGGATGAGCTTCTCAAGGCTATTCAGAGGCTTCCCATTAAACAGTGTGCGTTTGATCCAATACACACTCGGCTTTTGATGAAGATTTCAGGAATGATTTTACCTTTTGTGAAAAGTATGATCAATCAGTCTTTTTCTAAGGGAAGTGTCCCAAAGTCATGGAAATGGGCTCAGATTACACCACTGTTGAAAAAGCCAGGTTTTGATACCACTGTTGCTTCATCCTACAGAGCCTTCTCTAATCTGCCTGTTTTGTCCAAGCTCTCAGAAAGGCTTGTTCTCAACTGAATCATGAGCTATTTGAATAATTCAAGTATTTTTCACACCCACCAATCAGCTTACCGTCGTCCTCATTCCACTGAAACGGCTGTCACAAAAAGGATTTCAGACATTCTTGGTGCAACCGATGATGGCAAGCTCTCCTTCCTTATACTATTAAACTTGTCAGCTGCCTTTGACTTAGTTGATCACAGTATTTAGTTGAAACAGCTATAAAGCATCTATTGTTTTGATGGTCTCACACTGGAATGGTTCAAAAATTACTTGAGTGACAGATCCTTCAATGTACGCTGCAGTGGGAAAAAATCGGAATTTGTTGACTCTTCAGTGGGTGTCCCACAAAAAACTGTTTTTGGACCATTGTTGTTTTCTCTATACACTGGAAACCTTGAAAGAATAGTTTTGAAATACAAGCTGGGATTTCATCAATATGCCGATGACACTCAAATATATGGCCACTGCAATAATGCAGGGACAGAAGAATTGCAGATAAGAGTGTCTTAGTGTGTTGATGAAATTGCATCTTGGATGGGAGCCAATTGTCTCAAGTTCAACAGTTTGAAGATTGAAGTGAGCTGGTTCTCTTCTCGTCGGATTGTAAAAAATTGTCCGAGTTATTCTGTCCGTGTATTAGAAAGCAACATATTTCCATCAAAATCTGTAAAGAACTTGGGAATATCTATGGATAGAAACCTCACGAAGTTAACGCAGATATCAAAAACAATACAGATGTGTTTTATCTCTCTGCGACAAATAGGTTCCATCAAGGGATGTTTGACAATGGACTCCTTGAAAACACTTGCATCGGCCTTAGTTTCAAGTCGTTTTTATTATGGCAACATGGCTTTAGTTAGCTTACCTAATGTAGCAATGCAGCTTATTCAATTCATAATCAATACAACAGCCAGGCTTATTACAGGAGTATGAAAATATGATCACATTAACCTTGTACTCAAAGAGCTTCACTAGCTGAAAATTGATGAAAGGATTGAGTATAAAATTGCTCTGCAGTGCTTGTCCAACGAGGGTCTTGCATATCCGACACGTGACCTAGTTGCAGTTGCTAATCTGCTGGAAAAACAGAGACTGAGATCGGCTTAGTTGAGGGACATTGTTCCCAACAAACACAAACTAATATCATTAGGGTTAAGAAGGTTCAGCGTCAGCGGACCTAAGTTGTGGAACAACCTGCCTAACAGCTTAAAATCTTCAAGTTCAACAAAATCATTTTGTCGATCTCTGAAAACTTACCTGTTCAATAAATCATTCCCTCTATCAGAATAATAATACTGGTCTTTTTGAGAAATAATTTTTATTTATATTCATTTATTTAATTATTTCATTCTATTTTTAATTTTTCACAATAGTTTTAATAAAGAGACGTTTTTGAGTGGCCTCGAAACTCTACGGGGTTAATACCACTATAATAATATTTGTGTTTGTTTTTTATTGTATTATATAAAAAGAAATTCATTCAAAAGAAGAACCAGAAACTCCAAAAGAAGATTAGATGGTGACAAAATAAGTGTTATCAGTAAACTTGATCATTTAATTGATAGGACATTTTTTTCACTACACAAGAAATTTTGAATTCAATTACATCTCAAGGTGTTGATTTTTTTAATGACGCTATTCTTTGAAAGAATGTTGAAGCTGTTATTTAAAAGATTAGTAAATTAAGCAACACATTTGTAATGTGCGTTTTTTCCACGTTTAAAAAGCTCTCCCAAATGAACGGTTTTTCGTGCTGCTAAACTGATAGGTGGAAATCAGCTAGCATTTGTTCTCCAAATAGAATGTCACTTTCAAAATAAAATTATGAAGTTTTCTATCGAATCGTTCTCCATTTTATGCAACTTTTGACAAATTAAAAAAAAACATTTTGGAAATGAAATAAGTTGTGATACTGGAAAATTCTTATTTAAAAATAATATCTGGAATCCGGATCATCCGAGACTAAGTCACAAAAATCAATCGTTGTCAAAATTAGTTTGTTAGCCCATCAATAGAAAAATTATTAATTGGAAGAGTTTCAATAGGATGAGTAAAAAAAAAGTTATTAACAGGAAGAGTATCAATAGAAAGAGTATAAACAGGAGTGAAATCAATTAAAAAAGTATCAATAAAAATACATTTCTCCCAACTATCTTGAAATAAAAGTAATGTTTACATTCTCAATTAATATTTGTTCTCAAGAGTTAGCAGTAACCTGCATCTATCAAACTTTTCATGCGCTTAAAATAATTAAATCATTCGGACTCTGGTCCTAAAGTACATGTTTTAACAAAAAAATTTAATTTTATAACTTATAAGGCTTAACTACGTCCCCCTTTACTAGCTTAGAATAAAATCCATTTCTAAATCACTTAATGAGCGCTTGTTTTTCAAAAATTATAACAATTTTGATCTTTTGAAATTTCTGGTTCTTGTTTTAAATGGATCTTTTTTACCTTTCCAACAGAAGTTCTGTAGTTTCTTTATACAACTTTCTTTTTATTTTTTCTTTATTTCTATTTGGTGTTTTGGTTGTTTTTTTTCTTTTTTTTTCTGAATCCCCGAAATTTATTTCATCATTCACTCTTCATATTCAACTTCATGCCGATGACTCTTTTATTTTTACTTCATTTCCTAAATAACCTATTTTCTACTAGCTTCAATCTTTTTTCTCATAATAGCAAAATAATCTTTGGTGTGATTCTCTGTTTTTCAAACTCAATCCTTCAAAGTTTGATCTTATTCATTTTAGCATGTCTTTCGACTTATTGGATCTTTTTTCATACTTGATATTTCATCAAACTTTTAACTTGCCCTTTTTTCTACCATCTATAGTTTGAGCTTTATTTTTGACTTTTCAATTTCTCTCATACTAAAAATGTAGCTTTATCATTTTTCAAATTTTTTTATATAAAACAACGGAAATCTTCCTTAGACAATCCAACCATCAACTTAGTAATTTCTTCTCTCCCTTTGTTCCGCATCGACACTTTTAGCTCTTTATACTATGGACTCTCAGAGACCACGCTACAAACTTCCACTAAAGTTTTCATTAGCAATGCATGTCTTCAACTTTTTCAATTTCTTGCTTCCAACTCTTGAAAAAAATTTGAAAAACAGCCCTGCAACTTTGAAAAATATTGAATAAAAATTTCAAAAATGTACTGTTTCAGAATATGATAACCTTAAAATGTTGTTTTTTTTTTGGTTTTTCTAGATTAAGTTTAAGAAATATTTAAAATTAGCAAAAATCATAAAATTCTAATGAATTATTTTTTTTCTATTTATAAATTTGTCTTTCTAGAACTTTTAAATATATACATTTCGTTTCAATTTCATGTTGATATGAAGTAATTCAAATTTTAAAAATAATTAGAAGGAATTCACAAAATTTCAATGTTTTCTGATAAGTTTATGATAGAAAAACACTAAAGATTAAGTATGTGATGAATTATAAATCTTTAAAAGTATTAAATTATATGAAAAAACAATTGAAAAAATTTGGAAATTTATTTTCACTTTCAGTGTCACCTGTCAAAAAATATTAAAGGAAATAAATTCAAAAGTTGGTCTATCGAAGACTGGGTAAGAACGCCATGTCTTTGGCTAATTGAAAAAGGTGTGGGATGAATGGAAGATGTTAGTTGATGGAGTAGATGTTGAGACACAAGATGAATCTTCAAAGTACTTTCACGAAACAAATAATTTCAAAATAGTTTTACGATTTTTAGGATATTTTATTTAGTTGTGAGCTCATTTTTGTTTAAAAAAACTCAGATTATGAATTTTAATCTTTTTAAAAAAATTTTTTTTGTTTTTTCATTTCATTTCAAATTCAAAATTTTTGATAATTTATTTTAAGTTTCTTTGTCTTTTTTTTTTAGATATTCTTTGAGCTAGTATATTTAACTGTTTTTCATAATTTCATATTTTACATTTTACCATTAACATGTTACAAATTTTATTGAACTCTTTTTAATAATTTTTTTTTTACTTTTTATTTTGGACTAAATTCAAAATAGCTTTTAGTATTTGAAAAGTGTTTTTATTTTATTTTTACATTTCATCATATTTTTTTATCAAAATGGTTTCTCTTTTTCACGATAAGCTTCTCAAACTAATTTATAATTGATTATAAATATCATTTTGCATTTTTTCTTTGTTTCATCTTTCATTTTTTGGTACCATCTGCTCGATTTCTTGAAATTTTTTCGTTTCCTTGCTTTTACATTTTGAGTTTTTGATCTTCTGGCATTATATTTTTGTGATATTTTCGAAAGCTTTACTTTCAAGGTTATCGTCAAGACCAAACACACGTGAACTGCGAAGCTATTAAAAAGTGGAAAGCTTCAGAATATCTTTTTGTTTTTTTTTCATTCTTTCTTCTGCTTCAGTTAGCACTTTAGTCGTTTTGTTTATAATTCTGTTTCTGAGGAATGATTTTAACGTTTTATTCATTATTATTTCATTTTAATTTTTACGAAGTATTTCTATAGTTTGCTTTCAATGTTTTTTATAAAACATTCTTTAGATTCCGGAACTCACATGTAAAAAGTGGAACTAATGGAAATTAATGCAAAACCAAACAAAACAATCCATTTCACATAAAAAGGTAAAAATTCTGAAAATTAAATTTTTCGTGAGTTAATTAAAAAAACAGAGAAAAATTTTGTTAACTTCAAAAACTTCAATTACGTAAACAAATTAATTTGAAATACCTGATTTAAACAGAAAAATAATTCAGAAAAATTGTACTACAGAATTATGCGTAAACCTCATAGATTAAAAAGAATTATGTCAAAAATCATAAAATAAGTGTCTAGAAGTCACTTTTATAGTTTTTTTATAGTAAATAAATTAGAAGATATTGAAAAAAAATGAAATTACATAATAAAAACAAACTTATGTAAAATATTGTTGAGTTTAACAAGATTCACACGAAAATTATGGACTAAGATTTTAACGCTAAGAAATACCTTGTTTATAAGTTTTCTTTCCAATTGAAAGTTCTGTTGTTGTTAGCAGTTGTAATTTAGTTTGTTTTGGGTAAAAGTAATTGTAGTGGTCACTGTCGTAAAAAGAGTGTGTCAAAAAAAATTTTCATCATAAGTAAGTAAAGAACAACTATATATGGAAAAGTTGAATTCACGTCTTCATACTTTTTTGGTTGGGTTGTTCAGATAAATTTTCCCCTGTTAATTCCGGTGGTGGTTTAGTTTGTTTCAGATCAGAAGTGGTTGGAGTGGTCGCTGCCGTAACTGTTTTAAGGATGAAAACAAAAACTGTTAAATTTTCTCAATGACGAAATACAAAGAGGTACACTACTTGAGAAAACGGCTATATTAAAAAGTCGACAAAGAAATTAAAATATCGCTAGTGTTCATGGTGTAATAATCTGTTGAATTACCTTTCAATTATTTGAAATCAAAAAGTGTTCAAAATTTTAAACTCAATTCTGAAGTTTTATTTTTTAATTTCAGACTGGAATAGTTTTGCATTTAACTTAAATAGATTTAAATATTTTTTTGATTTTAATATTAAAAGCTTTTTCAGAAATCACACGACTATTTTTTTCAAAACCAATAATGTTTTTTTTATTTTTCAAACTAGTTGTACACCAACACATTTATCTATTTATATGAAAAAATGAAGACACCAGGATGATTGTGTGCAACCGAGTACGACCGTATTATCAGCGGTTTTTCTCAGGTCTACGACAATAATTTATTTATTACTTTACAACACCAATTTTTTAAAGCCAAAAGTCAACTGCTATAATGGTGTACTCAGACATCCTTTGTACAACTGATGATGTAAACTATCAAAATTGTCAAACTTGTCAAAGGATTTTGATTTTGTAGATTACAACATCATGTTGAAACAACTGAAAAGTTAAAAATTTCATTCACATCGTTTTCACATAAAAATTAATTAATCAGTGTTTCTTTTAGAAAAAGTGTGAAATTTTTTCAAAAAGCGGTTTCCGTTACAACCCTGTTGAATTTTTTTTTGATTATTGTTTTATCTGAGCTAATCTGATCTAATCAAAAAATTTCCAATGTGCCATTCAGCACTGGGTTCTAAGTTGCTCCCATAGAAAGAGTTTTAACCGCTTTCTCTTACTAAACAACTGAACACTCTGGAACGGCATCTTTACTTTGAATGAGTTGCCGCTTTTAGAAGTCAAACCTGGGCTCATCCACTCAAACTTCCTTGTAAATATAAGAAATGGCTGAGAAGGAAAATAAAAGAAATAAAGAAAAAACTTGAAATAACTTTGCAAGTTAGGCCTTGTGGTTTTAAGATATGATTCAAATTTAAAATTTTAAAACTCATAAATTTGAGTTAATAGAAAATTCGGCTTTTGAATTTTTTAGAACCTTTTAAATTTTCATTTTTGGTTAATTTGATGAAACATTCTTCAATAGTCATTCAATATAAACTATGACTCAATACTATATTTTGAGATTCATAAATTTGATTCTGTAGTCAAATTTTGAGCTTTTGCAACAGACACTTGACAATTCTTATGAAATTAAGTTTTTGTTTATTTCAATTTTTTCTCTTTTATTTTGATTGTTCACCACCATCTGTGCCATTTCCAGCGTTTGTGTGGATTTGACTCAATAAAGACTATGAAAAAAAGAATTTGCAGTGATAGAGGCCAATCATCATGCCGAAGGCACAGAGGTGTTGAAAATCCTGAAAAGTTACAATGATTTAAAGTGAAATGAAAAAAAAAGATCATAAACAAAAAAAACATCTGGTTCAAATTAAATAAATACTGAAGGGTACAAAATGAAAATTACTCATATATATTTTAACAATTGAAAAATGTTGATTGTTACAGAAAACGTCGAAATGAAAAAAACATTGCATTAAAAAAACAAAGAGAAAGTAACCAAAACTGTGATATCATAAAAAAGTGTTTTTGTAGAAAAGGAACAACAGCGACAAAAAATTCAAATTAACAAACTTTGATAATTTTATAATAGCTTATGTTCAATCAGGTAATTACCGGAAAATGTCACTATTTAATCTCAATAGAAACCCTAGAAAGATTGGCAAAAAAAAATTGAAGATACAAAATCAACTTCATAAAAATTATATTATCATGAGAAACCCAAAATGAAAATTAAGACAAAATTGACCACATCTCAAATCAATGACACCTTTGAGGATTTGAATTTATATAGCTTATAAGCACATGAAGAAAATTTTTCAATGTTTGAAGTTGCTTGAAATTTCACAAATAACGAATGAATTTCAAATTTTAAATAAAAGTTGAAAAAATTAAAAGTCCAAGTAGATAGAAAATGCAAAATTGACTACAGAATCAGAACATAACCATTAATAAATTCATTCAAAAACTAAATAAAATATTATACACCCATCTCTTATGAACAGCTATTTTTGTCTTGGTTTTAAAGAGAGAAAAGAACTTCAACAGACCCACGAGATATTTAAAGATTTCCGAACCTACTTAGTTCACAGTCATAATGGGAAGCAACATAATTACATCAAAAGATGCATGCACTTTAATGATCAATTCAAATCCAATGCAGATGTGGTTGATTTTTCCACTTCAAATATGATTCATAAAAAAACAGATGAGTTCTATTGAAGATTTTTACTCATGGATTCAACAAAGTTTCACTGTGTGTGAAGTTGAATTCAGCATCATGTGTTTTGCTGAAAAAGCCTTTGGAACTTTGAAATTTTAATGCCACTATAAAAACATTTGCAGTTATAATGTAACTTAATAGAAAAAAATTAAATGAAATTTAGTATTCCATTCCAGCATCAGTGTTTTGACTATAATTTTCGAAGAACTTTATTCATTTTTTTAATCACACTATTTTTGAATCAAACAAAATGAATGAGTGCTGAAACAAAATGAAAAGTTTGTGGTGTTTCATAAACAAGCACACCAGAGAAAAACAAACTCCTACTTTTTTTTGGGCGTTGTTTTTCATCGTTTGGTTTTAAATAAGGGTTTTAATATTTTGTGAAAATGATTATGTTTGAAAATTTTTTATTTCTTGTTTTCAAACGTGATCAAATAAGTTTTAAGTTGATTCTAAGTTTCAATGATAAATTTGCGTAGATCAAAATTCTTTTGATAAAAGTAAGAACTCACTTCCATAAATTATAACATCGTAAATCTGGATGAAGTTATTATATGTAAACACTTCCACATGCACGTAAGCTTTTTCTGGCTGACATTCATATGTCTGATAGTTTTTTTTCATTCCTTTATCTTTGCAAAATTTGAAATGAGTGTAGAATTCAGTTTCAGCACCTCTCAAAATGACTTCATATGATCTGACAAAAGCAAAATTAAAAAACAATTTAATTCTTTTATGCCATATTATTGACTTCAAAAAAAATTGGAAGTTTATATAAAAACCAATGAATCAAAATTTGATTTGAAAGTTAGGCGTCTAAAATCTAAAGCAGAGCTTAAACGGAAAAACTAATCACTTACGCATTTCCTACGTATAAATACACTTCATCAATATAATGAGGTGCACCAAGATTTAAAAGCCACCAAGCTTTTGTTTGATTGAGTGTAAATGCACTTGTTTCTACAGAATTATCAATTGCAAGTTTTGGAGAATAGTTTAGATAGGTTGAGGATTGTTTGACTTTTTTTCCTTTTGCGATGTTTTTTCGAGTTGTTCCACCTAGAACAAAACAAAATAAAACGCAAAGCTATGAAAAAAAGAGCAAAACAGAAGGTTGAAAGACTCAAATAAAAATTCAGTTTAATCCAGTTATTTTTTCATAATCATTTGTTAAAACTATAGATAAAGTGAAAAAAACGAAAACTTGAAATGAAAATGATTTGAATAGGTAGGACAAGCACTCAAATAATGTAGGAAGAAAAACTTCAAGCGAAATCTAGTCTAATCAAAACAATTGTTTAGCAAAAATCACAATGTTCAAAAACTTTAGTTTTTTCACGTAGAATTAGGAACCAGGCTAGTGGTCCACGGTATAAACAATAAGTTTCAGTTGACTGAGACTTGCACTAGGCTCTGATTACGTAATCAGGTAGTGGCTCGAATATCTTAGTAAGTTAATATTGATGAAAATAATTTAAAAAAATTATTTAAAGTGTTTTTGAAAAAAAAATACCAATGAAGACAACAATAATTAAAAAAAAGAATTAAGTATAAATTATAAATAAAATAAAATACAATACAAAAACGAATATAATTATAGTGGCGTAGAGTTTCGAGGCCACACAAAAACGTCTATTATTAAAACTATTGTGAAAAATTAAAAATTAAATAAAAGAAGTAAATAAATGAAAATAAAAATAAATTCTTTTCAAAAAAGACCAGTATTATTATTATGATGGAGGGAATGATTTATTGAAAAGGTAGGTCTTCAGAGCTCTACAGAATGAATTTGTTGAACTTGAAGATTTTAGGCTGTTAGGCAGCTTGTTCCACAACTTAGGTCCGCTGACGCTGAACCTTCTTAATCCTAATGATTTTGGCTTGTGCTTGTTGGGAACAACGTCCTTTGACTTAGCCGATCTCAGTCTCTGTTTTTCCGGCAGACTAGCAACTGGAACTAGGTCACGTGTCCGATACGCAGGACCCTCGTTGGACAAGCACTTATACATCTGCAGAGCAATTTTGTACTCGATCTTTTCATCAATTTTCAGCCAGTGAAGCTCCTTGAGTACAGGGGTAATGTGATCATATTTTCTTACTCCTGTAATGAGCCTGGCTGTTGTATTGATTATGGATTGAATACTCTGCGTTGTTACCTTAGCTAAGCTGACTAAAGCCATGTTGCCATAGTCAATACGACTCAAAACTAAGGCCGATGCAAGTGTTTTCAAGGAGTCCATTGTCAAACATCCCTTGATGGATTTTTTTTGACGCAGAGACGTAAAACACATCTGTATTGTTTTTGATATCTGCGTTGACATCGTGAGGTCTCTATTCATAGATATTCCCAAGTTCCTTACAGATTTTTATGGAAAGATGTTGCTTTCTAATACACGGACAGAATAGTTCGGAATATTGTCAGATTCCAACGAGAAGAGAACCAGATCACCTCAGTCTTCTCACTGTTGAGCTTGAGACAATTGGCTCTCATCCATGATGCGATTTCATCTACACACTCAGACACTCTTATCTGCAATTCTTCTGTGCTTTCATTATTGCAGTGACCATATATTTGAGTGTCATCAGCATATTGATGAAATCCCAGCTTGTGTTTCCTAACTAATTTTCCAAGGTCTCCAGTGTATAGAGAAAACAACAATGGTCCAAGAACAGATCCTTGAAGGATCTGTCACTCAAGTAATTTTTGAACCATTCCAGTGTGAGGCCATCAAAGCCATATGTGTTTTCAGGCCGTTTCAACAAAATACTGTGATCAACTAAGTCAAAGGCAGCTGACAAGTCTAACAGTATAAGGATGGAGAGCTTACCATCATCGGTTGCACCAAGAATGTCTGAATACACTTTTGTTACAGCCGTTTCAGTGGATTGATGACGACGGTAACCTGATTGGTGGGTAGGGAGAAGATTTGAATTATTTAAAAAGCTCATGACTCTGTTGAGAACAAGCCTTTCTGAGAGCTTGGACAAAACAGGCAGATTAGAAATGGGTCTGTAGGATGAAGCAACGTTGTGATCAAGACTAGGCTTTTTCAACAGTTTTGTAACCTGAGCCGATTTCATAGACTTTGGGACAATTCCCTCAGAAAAAGACTGATTGACCATACTTTTTACAAAAGGTAAAATCATTTCAGAAATCCTCTTCAAAAGCCAAGTGGGTATTGGATCAGACGCAGACTGTTTGTTGGGAAGGCTCTGAACAACTGGCAGTAGCTCATCCTTATCCACATCCTGGAACCTACTGAAACCAACTTCTTGTGCATAAGCTGAATAAATGGGGTTTTCTCTGGCTTGGATTGAGTTCCTCGCTGACTCAACTTTCTTTAACAGAAAAGATTGGAATTCAACAGGCTGAATTCCGTCAGCAGAAGATCTTTTTCCTCGACCAGAGACACTATTAATGTGGCTCCAAATGTTAGCCCTTTTGTTTTTTGGATCACTGAGTTTATTATTCCAGTAATCTCTACGCATGTGTCTACACAGTTTTTTGTAGTTTTTTCTGACCCATCCATGCGGCAAAATCATTCTCACTCTTGGTCCTCATGTAGATCCTTTCTAAACTCCTTTTCAGACATTTCGAGGTACGACACTCCCAATCAAACCATGGATCAGAAGGTTTTTCATGTATTCTAACGGTTTTAAAAAGAATCATCTTGTCAAGGATTCCTGACAAAGTGGAATTATAAAGGTCAGAAGCTGAGATTACATTAAGACTTGTGGCAGCTGAAAGCGGAGACAGCTTTAGTTCTGAAATAAACTTTTCAGTGTCCAAAAAATGTCAACGTCCAATTTGGAGCTGTCGATAGAGTGGAGGTGGTTTGAGCATTTCACAACTGCACAAAACAGCTTGTGATCGGAAATGCCACTATCAATATAGTTGATGTTGACACTCTTTCTGGATGCTATCACATCAAGCCATTCTCCTTGGTTATGGGTGGGTTGGTTTGTGGACGAATCAAAACCATGGGACCTTAAAATGTTGAGAAATGTTTGTGCATCTGTGTTGTCAGACTGCTCCAAGTGAAAATTGAAATCACCCAGAATCAAAACCTCTTCAGTGTATGTGGCCAGAATACTCAAGGTGTTTTCAAATTCCTTGTAAAACAATGAAGAAGCAGAACCTGTGCGATAAACAACCAATCTGATGACTGACTTGGAGCTTGAGCTTATTCTCACAAACAGATGTTCAAAACTGGCAGTTGAAGTTAACTTTAATAGCATTCCTTGGAGCATGGAGTTGAAAGCCACTGCCACTTCTCCATGGTTGGTGAGCAGGGTGTTAACTGACTCGGGAAGTCTTGGCCTTGCTTTCTCGAAGACCACAAGATCCCGGCTCGGCAGCTTACTTATGCTGATTGACTCCGGATTATGCCATGTTTCTGCCATAAACATCACATCCATTTTAAAGTCCTGA
>OX387261.1:2229424-2247726 GCA_947562095.1 Branchellion lobata
TCAATGTTTTAATTGAATTACAGATGCCGTCCCAGAATGCCCAGTCATTTAGTAACACACAGCAAAAGAACCCGTTTTCCTGGGAGCGCCTACAAACCTGGTGCTGGAAGGCGCATCACAAATGCCTTGATTAGATTAGACTAACTGGTTTTGATGTGTCTAAAACTCCGGATGCACTGAAACCACCACATATTGAAGATTTTATTTTCATCAGTCATCTTTTAGTTTGCTAAAAATTTTAATGAAGGCCGACACAGAACAGCTAGATGGTCTGTATATTATTATGATACGGAAGAGTTTTAATGTGATTGTTACTTGAATTTAGAGATTTTTTATTGTGTGTGTAGTATTAATTTTAATTTTGATGCATTTTAATGATTTTTGTAAATTGAAGCTTCTGCTTCTCTTGTCGTCATAGCTGTCTATGTTGATGACTAGCGGTGAACCTTTTTG
This sequence comes from Branchellion lobata, assembly GCA_947562095.1. Classification (NCBI taxonomy): domain Eukaryota; kingdom Metazoa; phylum Annelida; class Clitellata; order Hirudinida; family Piscicolidae; genus Branchellion; species Branchellion lobata. The sequence goes on from OX387261.1 coordinate 2,229,878, forward strand.
GAGCAATATCCAACTTAGTCACTTCAGGTGTTTCCGATTTGATCCATGTTTTCGTAATTACAGGTAAATCCAGTTTGTGTTTTTGCAATTTTTTCATGAAGTTAGCTTTTTGTACTGATAATCTAGTGTTGAACACCTAAAAACTGACTGGGTTAGATAAGTTTTTGCTGTTTTGCCTAAATTCAGATTTTTCAATTCTGTGTTTGAAAAGTTGGTTTTGACCGATTTCGTGATTTTACGTGTTAATGATTCGCGTATTTGATACGACTTGTGGAAGCTGTATGTGATTCTATCATTGATGTTCCAAATATGTTGTACTTGTTAATCAAAACATGGGGGAAAATTTATAGTTTTGATGAAGGGAAGTGGTGTAATTTTTGAAAAAGCCGGCAACGGAAAAAATTAATTAAAAGTCTTTTTTAATTAATTGCATTAATATTATGGATTGGAGTTAATATATAAAACTAGAACTAAATTTGAATTGACAAAATCTGTTCAATTTATAAAAACCAAACGGAATTCAATACGATATGCACAGCAAGAACAGGAGCGATAAGCTATGAAGTAGCAATAGCACTCAAGTTGAACGATGACAAGTATAGAAAAGAAATTGAAGAATACTGACGGGAGAATTTTGCAATTTCGATAATCAGTTTAAATTTTTTACTGAATTTTCATTTCATGGAGTGATATAAGTCAATGTGATCATGCTTGTGATGAAATTTTGTCGTTTTATTTGAGTTGATTCAGATTTTTTGAAACACTGCCTTTAGTGTTAATTTGACTTTTTTTCAAATTTTAAAATGATTTGTAAAATTCTCCGAGTATGCCTGGAGTTGATTTTATAAAAAAAAAACAACATACAGAAATAATAATCTCTAAACAGTTATAAAAAAAGGAGTAATAATTTTAAGTTATACATAAAAACTGTTTATTTCCTTCACTATGCTAACTTATCAAATAGGATGAATAATTTATGGTACAATAAGCCGATTTTGTTTGTTTTGCCTAGTTTGAATTCTTTTGAATATGAAATCAACCACTATCTATTTTGAGTTTTGGACGTCAAAGTTGAAAATTTTCAATAAAGTTCATTAACTTTTTCTACTTATTGGTATCTTCATATTAATGCAGGTTAATGGACATGATTAAATAAAATAGGCAGATAGAAAACTTGTTTTGACTCTGTATCTTCCCAACAACAAATAATAACTGAATAAGAGATTTTCAAAATTTTCAATACTCTTGACAGTGAGATAGGCTACTGCTATTTGAAAAAAGTTTTTTATTGTTTTTCTATTACAACTGGAATGTCTTATACCTTTTTGTAGCTCGGCATCAAAGCTTTCCATAATTTTCTGATTCCCATCCTTGTGATATTCCGAATAAGTGTCATTCAGCAGTCTCCTGAAAGTTTCATGCAACACTATCAAAGGAATTCATTTACAAATGAATGAAAAATTTATTTGTAAGTTTTGCTCTATTTAAAACTACATCGCTTCTATTGCCCGATATATATATTATTGTCATCGCGGTCTTCCATGCTGGCACCAAACGAAAGTAACAGCCACTCTTCTATGAACAATAATGACAATTGATACAAAAACACATGAACACATTCAACCCTTCATTCCATGAAAGAATTAATTTATCTAAATCAATCTACAACGTATCACAGCATAGCACTTGAGACCATACAAAACTAGTCGACAAAATCATATTCTGTCTAACCAAACCAAACAGAAATTGCAAAAATACTTTTGCAATTGAACAGAATATATCAACAGATGAGGGTTTTTCAATTTGCTAACTGAAAACCAACCAAAGACATCGCCTGTCGCTCATCATCTCAAAAAATAAACATCTACACACCACCCTCTGACACAACGCAACACACCGCATCAAACTACAACACAGTTCAACAAACCATAAAATTCCACATTAAACTACAACACACTACAACATAATAATATTTACCAAGTGCTACTTTGACAAAATCCAAAAACCTCACTTCGACCTATACAGATTCTCAACAAAGCACACCACTCAACAAAATAAGTTTTAAGCCAAAACACACAATTTCACAGTATAACAGTAACACTACACCAAACTACTTCAAACTTTTATAAAAAATTGCATTTATTACAATCTTCCACAATAAAAAAATAACAAAAATTCTCACCCAGAAAACCAAATCAAATAATATCTGCACATCAAAACAGATCATATAAAACCATGAAAAACAGCATCACACCACAAAAAATCAGCCCCAAAAAAAAAACTCAACATAAGAAAAGACACTACACCACACCACAATTTCACACTTCCCAATACACAACACCATAACACACTACACAGTGGAAAACTACACTGCACCACAAAGAACTAGAATAAAGTGAATTAAAGCAAAACACAATCCAATAGATAACCGCACATGGAAAAACAACATATCACACCATATCACACTATAGCACACCCAGTCATACCCCCCACGCTTTTTTAAATACTTTTACACCACATTTATTACATTACACCATGCTATAACATGCTAGAAAACACCTCTACCCAAAACTTACACAGAACTCCTATGTCACAGTTTACACCACACTGCAACAAAGCACGACATTACCACATTACACTACATCAAATATATATTTAAATACACCTTAAAAAACCAAACCAGCTAACACCTCACTTTTATAAAATTGCAAAAGATTTGGCACTACACAAAACCCACCATGCTACCTCACACTAAATCGCGTCGGACCACACTACGGTGTATCAACCACTAAACACTCCAATACAACACACTTCATATCACCAAGCGTCATCACACTTTCTTTCACACTTCAGCTATTCAAAACACAAGGCTCACATCACACCACAACTATCACAGCACACCGTACCCCACTTCATAACACTCAAGACACTTCAACACACCAGACCAAATTAAAAACTTAACCCTTTCAACTACAATAAAATAAAATTCTTTAGACCCTATTTTACGCCAAAAAACACATTAGGCTACAACCCATTTAAACACTCTGCACTAAAGAACACTAGACCAATCCGAACAACGCATCGAATCATACCAGCCAACACCACATGAAAATGAACCATTCCGTCCAAAAAAAACCACGACAAAACAAATTACACAAAATCATATCATACCAAAATATTCAATAACACCACTTAATCACATCCCACCACACCACGATATATCTGACATAACACCATAAGATGCCAGATCAAATCACACCAAAATAAAATTAGTACACTTACGATACCACAACGCATCACACTTCATTTAACAACAAAAAAACACATCTCCTTTCACACCTCACCTCATTACACCACAGCATACTTTCTCCCACACTACACTAGAACACATCACAACAGATTTCAGAAAACTTCTTCAAAAATAATCTCATCACACGAAACTTCACTATATTATATAAAATCCCACCTCGCATGACACCACACAACACCCTATTACACCACGCTCCAGCATACCACACCACGTCAAAACACATTCAATCAGACCAATTCGAATCTCTCAACACCGCATCTTAAAACATTCACTCAGACCAAATTGAATCACACCACAATATAGCACATTACATTAAATCATACCACATCAATCTTACCATATTACACCTCACTCTTCACCTACTTTACCAACGCACAATTCTTCAAATCTTACCACTTCAACCTACATCAACTAGATGGTCTGAAAAGTTCAATAAAGTCCTGGATTGTTTCTCTAAACTGAATGGAGAAGCATTAGCTTGCATTCTTCAAACAGACCAAAACGCAGAACTCTATGATCTTTCAGGTGTAGAAGTTACAAAAGTCATCAACCATATCAGCAGTGGCAAAGCTCTCGGTTCTGATTTCATCTCAGTAGAGGTATACAAAAAGCGTGGACCTTTTTTTAATAGCAAACTCACAGCTCTGTTCCAAACCATATGTAATAATAATCTGGTTCTCCAAATCTGAAAGACGCACTATCATTTCCAGTTCACAAACGTAAGGGAAGTCGAAAATTTTGTGATAACAACCGATGTATTACTCTACTACCAATTGTTTAAAAAATCTTTTTCGTTTGCTGCTCAATACTCCGTTCAGACATCTTGAAGATCACGCAATAATCTCAGAGAGTCAATGTGGAGTTCGTGCTAGTCGTGGCACTGTAGAAATGATTTTCGCTGCGAAACAAGTGTAAAGAAAACTCCAGGAGCAAACATTAATCTACTATTAAACTTTTTTAATTTGTCAAAAGCCTTCGACACGGACTGTCGAGGCCGTCTATGGGCTAATAAAAACGTTCGAAAGCCCCGAAAGATTCATCTTGATTATACACCAAAATCACGATGGATTGGAACTCAGAATCATATATAAAAGCGATATATCAGAAGTAATTCCTGTTTCAAAGATAATAAAACAAGGATGCGTTTCAGTTCCAACCCCTCCTCGGCATGATGCTAATTGCTACGCTGATCGACGCTTTCGAAGGAAAGCAATGAAGTTTGAAACTGAATGAAAGCCTTTTCATCACCAATCGTATATAAGCTACGACAAAAGTAGATACTGGCGTGAACTTCTAAATGCCGATGACTTTTGATTGCTGATTAATGTGCCTTTTGTGCATATAATGAAACGGATATGCAGAAAGTAGTAGAAGATTTCTCGGCAGCATGCGAAAACTTTGGGTTCACTATCAACACTAAAAAAATTCAAGTAATTCTTCAACCTGTTTTCTGGCAAACCTTATAATTATCCGAAAATAATGATAGGCTCGGATAGGCTCAAATCCGCGGAGCATTTCACTTACACGAGAAACGTTTTTTCCGCTGCTACAGTGGACAATGAAATGAAAACCAGGATTGCTAAGGCTTTCAGAAAACTGCGTTATACAGTCTGGAATAGAGATGGTTCAAGTGTGGCTACAAAAATTAAAGTCTATAGAGCAGAATTCATCTTCGTGCTTTTCTATGCCAGCGAAACTGGGACATTTACTCCATACATGAAAAACAACTAAACCAATTTTATATGAGCCGTCTTTGTAGCCTGCTTTGGATGAAAGTGGTTCTACAAGATATCGAACAAAGTAGTTTTGCAAAACAAAAAACTAATTCATTTCGTATTATCTTGAAAGGAACCAGGAGAGACTGGCAAGCCTTGTTTCCAGAATGCTCAATCATTGTACACCAAAACAGTTTCTGTATAGAGAGCTCACCAAAAGAAAGAGACTAGCTCATTAACCAAAATTGCGGTTTAAAAACATTTTTAAAAAGACTCCAGAGAAGCAGGACTTTGACAAGAAGATGGAAGTCATTTACCTCAAACAGAATCAAATGGCGTGGGTTGGTCGCAAAAAACTCCTGGGCAACAAAAAAAAAGACAAGAAAATGGATCAAAAAGACTACTACTCCAACAACCTCCAAAATTTTTCATCTGTCCAGTCTCATTATTCAACCATAGCATAAAATACTGAATCAAACCACACCACACCTCATCACGTCACACCGCACCTCTTTAAAACTTTCTCAGCAAACCATACTAAGTATAACCACAACCACAACTATTCACACAACACCACATGTCACCTCATCATAACGCAGCACAAAACATTTTACCAATCCTAACACAACACAGTATAAACCACAACATACCAACTTTAACCTTTCCGAAGTTTTGGTATGGCCGAGTGAATGGACAAAAACGATAAGAAAACATGAGAAATTCAAAATTGCTAAAAACGTCATCGTTGAATTGAAAATAATTTGTTTAAATCGCAAATATTTCTTTCAATTCGACATATATCGCCATCGATCTTTTTCGCTATATTTTGTTTATGTTAAATAAAAATAAAAAACATGACGGCAATTTCAAGAGCGCTTTTTAAATTCATGTATATCTATTTTTTGATTTATTTTTTTTAATTATATGTTTAAATCGTCCAAAAATGCTTGAAATGGTCTAGAGTATGGTGAACAATGGAAAATAAAACAAACGGAAACTATATGCTATAAAAAATCATCATTTACATTATGGCTGTTCTTGCCTGCTCTATTTAATTCTTCTTTTTAAACTATGTTCATGAAAATGTTGAAATTCAAGATTTTAATTAATAATTATGCTCCATAAAAATTAGTTTCAAAATAGTTTGTTTCTCTGGAAGTTACAGTTACTGGTTACATACAATTTCCCATCATTTTTTGCGTGAAATAAGCAAAAGTGGGCTGAGCTCGTCAACTGACGGCTTTTTAAGAGTATGGAAAATGGATGTAAAAAAAATGGAAATGAAGAAATGTTCATATTTTAACTCTGTAGTCAATTTTGCTTTCATTTTTTGACCTGGACTTTTTTAAAAACAAATCTAGTTGGTATGACTTTGTTTTAAAATTTTGATTTTTTGCTTTTTTTGTAGCAGGTCTAGCAACCTCGAACATTTTCAATAGTATTTTCATAATAATATTCTATGGTCATTGATTAGATTCTATGGTCATTGATAATATTCTATGGTCCTTGATTAGATTCTATGGTCATTGATTAGATTCTATGGTCATTGATTAGATTCTATGATCATTGATTGGATTCTATGGTCATTGATTAGATTCCATGGTCATTGATAATATTCTATGGTCATTGATTAGATTCTATGGTCATTGATTAGATTCTATGGTCATTGATTAGATTCTATGGTCATTGATTGGATTCTATGGTCATTGATTAGATTCTATGGTCATTAAATTAATTCTATGCTTTTATTTGTTTTTTTTTGCCATTTTTCGTAGGATTTCTTGTCACACTAAATATTTCTCAGTAGCTATTTGGTATAAATATGAGTTCTTATAAGTATATAAGATTTGTTGATTTTTTTTTTGTCAATTTTGTTTTTGATCTAAACTAACCATTTTCATGACAAAACAGTTTTGTATAAACTGACTATCGAATCAAATTTATGAATCTCAAAAATTTAGAATTGAGTCATAGTTTATCTTGAATAACTATTGAAGAATGTTTCATCAAATTAACCAAAACTGGAATGTTAAAAGGTTCTAAAAAATTCAAAAGCAGAAATGTCTATTAAATAAAAAAAATGAGCTTCAAAATTTGAAAATTGAATCATATCTGAAAACCACATAACATAACTAATGCAGAGTTATTTCAAGTTATTTCATCTTTTATTTCATTTTCCTTCTCAGCCATTTTTCATATTCACAAGGAATATTCACCACTCGCTCACATTCCTGTTTTTTTTTTGAGTTGGCAAACGGTATTCCTGTAACCGATTGTTTGATGATTTTACAGCTATGTCTTTTTTTATTCAGCCATTTTTTAACTTCACAACTCCTTCAGGATACCACAAATTTTTTTAATGCTTTTCAAAACATGTTTTTTTTCTTGTTGAGTAATTTAGCAAACTGTATTTAGGTAGGAATTGATTGACGATTTAACTGCAATGTCTTTTTTCAAACGAGAAACTGGCGGATTTGGCAATATCTTTGAAGTCTTTTCAAAATCTTTGTAATCAGCAAAAACTATAACTCTTAGATGAATTACTTTCATTATAACTAATATTTGAAACTTAAAATTTCAAATATTTAAGGAAATAATTTAAATAAATAAAATTGAAGTAACGGCCATACACTCTTTCGTGATGAAAGTTTCATCGAATTAATCAAAACTGGAATGTTAAAAGCTTCTAAGGACTTCAAAAGCAAAATATTCTATTGAATCAAGTTAATGAATTTTATAATTTGAAAATTGAATCATGTCATAAAACCACAAAATAAAACAGTTTTAGAAGTTTATTAACTGTAGTATAGAAAGAATCAACTGATTCTGTGATATTATCATATGTTAGCTTGAAAGAGATTGATGATAAGTAATCGAGGCATGCCTATTGTTTTTTAAGATGTCGAGGGCGGTAGGTGTAAAATGAATGTGTAATATTTTTATGAGAGGGAGCTATGTTGAGAAGCAAGGCAATAACACCAAGATGGTTGTTCTTGATATGGAAAACTTAATTTTTAGAGCTGAATAACTTTGGATCTATACTGATAACATATAACCTATCAAGATTATTTCTTTTAAAAGTTGGTTTATAGTTAATTGATTGGAAACCAATTTGTATAGGACTATTATGCGACAATGACTTAAAATCACAATTTAAAATAATTTTTTTATTAGGATCTACCACAAAATTAGAGATATCATCTACATAACTTATTGGACACGATTTCTGAATAGGATGGTTTAGGTGGATGATATAACCCACAATAAAAATAATTGATTTTATTGAAGGTGCATTTGACGATAAGAATTTCAAATGCATCTACTTTTTTTAAATCACAGGTTCAATTACATTAGCTGTTATATAATATTCAATATAAATTCATACACAACCACCTCTTTTTTTAACCATTTTTTTTCTAAAGCTAGAGTAACCATCAATACTAAAGAATCCTTCAGAGTGATATGATTCAAGCCATGACTCGGTAATGATGACGATGTCAGGCCATAGTTGAAAAACACCACATCTGAGGCTTTCATCCCGTGGTTTGACGAGGCTAGTGGCATTAAGAGTGTAGACTATTAGAGGTGTATACTTATTTATACGTATTTAAAATTGGAAATAGTGTCGAAAATTTTTTTAATGTTATAATCCTTTTTTGTACTGTTTCTATTGATAGCATGTCTTCTGATGGGCTCAACAAATGAATTTTGACAACGATTATTCACTGGAATCGGCCTCGATTGATTTGGATTCCAATTATTACTTTAATTAAAACTTTCACTTCTAAAGGTATTTAGGATAAAAAAAAACTGAGTTAGTGAACTAACTTAGGAAGGCCATCTTGCAAGATGGTGTCATAACATATAAAAATTTCAAGAATCCTAGGGCTTGCATAGACGGTGGCGGTGATCATGATCCTGGTTACTGCCACATAACCTTTTCACCCACCTGTGTTTCCTGTTCTAGAAAGAAACGTCCACAACACGACAACCCTACCACTTACACAAGCTGTCCAGCCTTTCAACGAATATTCAGCTTTTTCACCCTCCACCTTCTTTACTCCTCAGTCCGCCCTATGAAATTTAGCCTCATGGATCTTCATTCCGCCTGCATCTTGGAGCTTTACTGAGGCCACTCATTCACTGAGTTATCATTAACTACATTGGATCTCTAGCTGTAGTTTTTGATATATCAACTAATACATCTTTTGGCCTCGAAACTCTACGGGGTTGATGCCACTATAATAATATTCGTTTTTGTATTGTATTTATAAAAAAGAATTTTTTCGAGCAGTCACTTAACTGCTCAAATCATTCTATGTTTTAAAAAGCTTAACTTTTATTTCACTTCTCAAGTTTACTGAGGCCCAATATTTAGCTGTTTTCATAATTCTGAAAAATCTATCCCAATGCCATATTGAACGCTGATCACTAAACACCGAAAGAATATCAGTCCTCAAGCTGAACATCGATCAACCATACCGTTGAACCAGCATCCCTATGTGTTTTTGATGATTTGTATCAAGGATGTGATTCTTTTTGAGACCGTTAGAACACATGAAAGACCTTCTGATCCATGGTTTGATCAGGAGTGTTGTACTTCGGAATGTCTGAAAAGGAGTTAAGAAAGGATCTACATGAGGACCAAGAGTGAGAATGATTTTGCCGCATGGATGGGTCAGAAGAAACTCTACAAAAGACTGTGTAGACACAAGCGTAAAGATTACTGGAATAATAAACTCAGTGATCCAAAAAACAAAACGGCCAACATTTGGAGCCACATTAATAATGTCTCTGGTCAAGGAAAGAGATTTTCTGTTGACGGAATTCAGCCTGTTGAATTCCAATCTTTTCTCCTGAAGAAAGTTGAGTCAGCGAAGAACTCAATCTGAGCCAGAGAAAACCCCATTTATTTAGCTTATGCACAAGAAAGCGGTCTCAGTAGGCTCCAGGATGTGGATGAGGATGAGCTTCTCAATGCTATTCAGAGGCTCCCCAATAAACAGTATGCGTCTGATCCAACACCCACTTGGATTTTGAAAAAGATTTCAGGAATGATTTTACCTTTTGTAAAAAGTATGGTCAATCAGTCTTTTTCTGAGGGAATTGTCCCAAAGTCTTGGAAATCGGCTCAGGTTACACCACTGTTGAAAAAGCCTAGTCTTGATCACAACGTTGTTTCATCCAACAGACCCAACTCTAATCTGCCTGTTTTGTCCAAGCTCTCAGAAAGGCTTGTTCTCAACAGAGTCATGAGCTATTCAAATAATTCAAATTTTCTCCCCACCCACCAATCAGCTTACCGTCGTCATCATTCCACTGAAACGGCTGTCACAAAAGTGTATTCAGACATTCTTGGTGCAGCCGATGATGGTAAGCTCTCCCTCCTTATACTGTTGGACTTGTCAGCTGCCTTTGACTTAGTTGATCACAGTACTTTGTTAAAACGGCTAAGAAGCACATATGGTTTTGATAGTCTCACACTTTAATGGAACTTTTTTGACATCTCTATCTTCAACGTCATTCATTTGCAAAGGGTTAGGTTGTTTGGACTTGAAACCATTTGACGCCTCTTTTTGTTCTTTCATCGCTTTCTCTTCTTCCTCGAGCACCTTGTTACTTTGGTCAATAATTATATTTCTGAGTGGTTAAACAAGAGATTAAGCTCAATCTTCTTAAACAAGAAAGCTGTTTATTAACTTCTATTTGTTTGATGAAATCTGTTTTTTCAAGTCGTGTTATGGAATAGTTTATAAAATTCAAACACTCACACTTGAAAAAAGTCCGAAAAAAACAAATGTATAAAAAAAGAGGAGAATCCATTTCCAATAAAAAAAAAGTGATTCTGAAAATGGATAATCATATGATTTAATTTTCAAATCAATCAATAATTTCAAAGTGATTTATTCAATAATTTTTACAGCATACTTCATACCATTACACCTAATTCCAAAAAAATGAATGAAAAACAAACTCGTACTAAATATAAAAATGTTTAGGAAACTGTAAGATTTCTTCAACAAAAAAAAACCACGAATAAAATCTAATATAAAATGAATTAGTTCATAGAAAATCATAATTAGGTTTAACTGAATACTCGGATTGATAGTTGCATAATTATGAACTGGTTTATAAACTTTCCTTTTATTAAAGAAATACAATTATCTCTTTCAGCCCGTTTCTACCTCCAACCATATCATAAATCACTACTCTTTTTTTGCAGACAACCAGACATGAGCTTCATGAAGTCAACCACCCAATCCCAAAAAATCCAACCTGCCTCCCAGCCCACATCGTATCTTAGACTCAATGGACTGCGTCATCTGAGATGCAAATTCTAACAATCTCCATGATGGCTTTCGTGCAAGACATCCAAAACATTGAAATTAACATTCTTCTTTCGTTGACCCAACAATAACATATAAATTTTTTTTTTATGGGTGACGATCCGGGATATTGAAGAAGCTTCATCAAGTAAGTACATATCCCGTCTAAGATCACCTTAGCCTATAAACACAGAGAGCTTTCTCCATCAAAGATTGACTGGCACGTCCAGATCTCTTCCTCCATCTGACAAAAAAATTTGAAATCCATCTAGCTATCCTTCGACCGTTTTTTACACCCTCTGTCAGAACTGCCAGGTCTATGGTCATAACGCCGGTAAAAGCAGGAATCCCGAATCCTGCGTTCACTGGGGCGGTGACCACAATCACACCAATTGTTCTAAACCAATTTCACCCATTTGTGTCTTTCGCCTTAAAAAGATACGTTTGAAACATGACCATTCTACAGCGTTTCCAAACTGTCAGTCTATTTCAAACCTGTTTGCCTGACAAGGGGTAGCTCAAATGGGGAGTGACGGTCACTTCCTCTTTGCCCCACAGCTTGTCCCATAAAAATCGGCCTTTTTGATCTATGTTTTGATTGCAACAAAGATTTTTTAAACTTAAAGAATGATAACTCACATTCAGCCCTTTCTTCAGCCACTCCAATTTTTTAGGATTTCCAGAAAAAAGCAAAAAATATAGTGCACGAAACTCCACTAACTCCTTTTCTGCTTTAATTCGGAAATCCAACAACTTGTCGAATCTTTTCTTATAAACAAAATGATTTCATTCACAAGCCATTTCCTGTTTCATTGCTAGCTCCAGTTTCCAAGTAACTCCTCTTTCTTCGATTCACTTTCAACTTTATCAATAAAACGCCTCTTTTTCCTTAATTCTCTAATAAGCTGCAAGCTTTATTTTTTTTTGTTTTTACAGGGCTCTTCTACTACTTCTTGTGAAACAGCACAAGTCTTTTAATAAAAAACAGTTTTGACCTCTCTAAACATTTCAAATATTATCATATTTTTACTTTTAGGATGGTGAGAAGGCTCGTTCATTCCAGAACTTTGCCACATGCTTTTTTCTTTTTCAATTTAGATTCATACCACTCTGCTCTTCATGAAAACCATTAAAAAAATGCAGCGCTTCTGCATGTTACAGATGGTTTTTATAGAAGCTGTCACTGATTGTGCAGGTACCTTGGTAACATTCATTTTTTCCACTGCCTTTGATAATATTCAACGTAAAGGTTTCATATATTAGTTAAAAATCTACTCGAACTCATTATTTCTTTGTTCTTTTCCTAACTTATGGCAAACAGTTTGTGAGAATGGGCAACCAGCCCTTTGCTACCCTTTCCTTCTACGCTGGCATTTCTCATGGGTGTGATTTTGGCCAACAATTTTGTTTTCACACATTCAAAAAAAAAACCTCCTGCAACATGACTCGTTCTTACGTCAGTTCGCTGGTGATATTTTTCTTTTTATTGAATTTTTCCATGATAGTCCTTACTCCAGTAGTGACACATTATCTGACTGTCTTTTCGTTTAAATCACGTGGTTTTTCCATAATAATTTGATTTAATGCCCAAGAATTACCTCACTAGTGTCCTTACCCTAGATATCACTACTTTCAAGATATTTTCAAAAATCACACTTTTGGGCATTACCTCGACTCTGATTTGAACTTTAGTCACAGTCTCGCGCAGCATCCAAAGGTCAAATTCCAATAAAAAATAAACAAAGGCAATAAACAGATACGTAATTTCCTGCTTCACCTACTGCAGTTACTCTCACAGTCTTATTAATTGTCTTAGATTGGACTATTGATACTCTTTTTTTGTGGTTTCCCAGCCTATGCTCTTTTTTCCAAAATCATATGGCAAATTTTTTTTATCAAGCCGACTACTCCAGTTCTTATTGCTCGCACTGTTGAACGGTTGCCCATAAATATAAATTCGAATTGATGGCTTGTGGCAAGTAATTTTATAACTGGTCAACCAGCTTACTTACCTGATCTCACCTCTATTTGACACGCAAACAAATCATTCAAATCTTCTCATTTCAGCCCTTGTCACATCAGCCAGTTTTTTCAAACCCCTTTGTTCACCAATATTTGTCCAAATGCAAATTTTACCTACAAACTCAATCCTTTGAAATTTGATTTTATACATTTCCGTAATTTTTTTCAACATATCGAATTTTTTTACTCAAAAAATATTTTATCTTACCCTTCACTCGCTCTTTTTTCCACCATTAATAATTTAAGTTTCACCTTTAACGTTTTATTTTCTCTCATACCACGAATAAAATCTGTAGCTAAATTATCTTTTTTTCATTTCACCGTATCAAACAACTGAAACTTCTCCTGAACAATCCAACCTTCGAATTACTAGTTTTTTTGCTTATCTTTTCCTGTTTCTGACTATTTTAACTTTATACTATGGACTTCCAGAGACCACGCTACACCCTCTCACCAAAGTTTTTAATAACCATGCCCGCTTAGTTTCTGCTACTCATAAATTTTTTCGTCTAATTCCTACCTTTATCTTTTTAAACTGGTTGTTTTTTAAAAAAAAGATTAGTTTTCAAAAACTGCACTCTCTTGTTTGAAATGAAAAATAATCACTCACCTAACTACTGAGCTGACCTTTTTAAGTTGCTACCTTTTAAGGAAATGAGATCTTTTATTCGTTTTCATTTTTCTAGGATACCTTCTAATAGTACTTATGCTAAATCTGCATTTTTCTACTGTGGACCCATTTTCAGGAAAACTATTCCTTCCAATCTCAGTTCTATTACTTTCCTATTTTCAATACGTCAAACCCTTAAATCTATGTTGTTTAAATAGTTCGTAGCAGAGTGCTCTTGCAGTGTGAAATCAGGGTTTCAAAAATAATTTGATTAGATCAGGTTACCTACGATACTATTTTTTGCACATATTTTTTTTATTAACCCTTCTCTCAAACGTTTGTAAACTAAAAAAAACTCAAATTCACCAAGACCTTTTCTTTTTTAATCTTTAGTTGACTTTTAACGTTTTTGGGACAAACTAGTTTGCGAAATGTGCAATATAAAAACCTCCATTCATTCATTTATTCGAGAATATGTGAAATAACTTATTTCAAAGCAACTGCTTTTTCAATTTGTTACATTTTCAGCGTCAGTCTGGATTTGCTCTAAGGAGGTCTATAAATAATACTACTCTCAACAAGAATTTTTTTCAAATAGAAAATTAGTTCAACTGTGGTCGATTTAAAAAAAAAAATTCAAAAAGATTATGATGAGTTTTCACATTGAGACTTACTATTTCTGCCGTTTTGTTTATTCAAAATTTCTTCTGTTGTTGGTAGTGTTGAGTTAGTTTTTCTTGGGCCAACAGTGGTTGTAATGGCACAATTTTAACTGAATCATGATTGAAAACATCATTAAAACAAATTTCGCAAATGAATCAAACAAATATCCCACTTAATAAATATTTTTTGAAATAATTGAAAAAAACTGAAATTTGTTTTTGTTTCAAAGTTTTCATTTTTGACATATAATTGGAAACAAAAATCGATAGAAAACTTGAATAAAATAATGCAAAAACGTTGAATAAATAAATACATATATAGAACACAAGAGAATGAGCTAAGTGATGATATCAACAGAATCTATTTATTTCATCATCTTTACAATTTTTCATAGAAAGATTCTACAAAACAGAACAAAAACAAATTAGTAAACTTTAGAATAGTTATTTGGATTAATTAAATGTTAAAAAAAAGAGTCGTAAATGTAACAGTAGTTTTAATACTCCATATGATTTTTTGAAAGATTACAAAGTTTTCTACGAATTGACTACCCACCCTGGATGATGACGTCATAAAGAAAAACAGCGGCGTTAAATGCAGAAACTTGTACGTAGCGAAACTTCTTGTTCGAACCACATTTATATATGGAATATGAATCATTGAATGTAGTGTGGTTGCAAAGAAAACCATTGGATGAGACATTATTTTTTAAAAGAATCTTGTAACTACAAAAATCAAAAAAAAATTTGCAGTTTTTCAAAACCACTTTAAAATGATAATATATCGATGAATTTGTTTGATTTTGAAATTAATTTCAAGATTCCTTGAGATTTTATAACAATCAAAACTTTAATGTTTTTCAGATCCAAAAAATAATAAAATCCATGATTTTTTTTTCAAACTGAAACTCAATTTTACAAACCCCCCTATAGAAACAACAAATGAAATGATCGTGGCATGAATCACTGATCTTGAACTTGATAATTACCTCACTTCATCAATCACTTTAGGAGTACCAAGATCCACACGCCACCAAGCTTCAGCCTCTTCATTTGTTTCAGAATATGATTTTTTCAGATTGTCAATTGCCTGTTCGGCTGTGTGACGCCCAACAGTTGAACTCTGTTCAAAGTTTTTTCCTAGCGCAACTTTCATTCGAGTTGTTCCTTTCAAGATGGGAAAAGATTTTCAACTTTTTAAATATGAAAAGTGAGACTCTATTATATACAAAATGATTGTGTTTCAAATATTGAAATATTTTGAAAAAACTTCATTGCTAATATGTCACAAGAAAGTTTCAGTCTTTGGGTAGCACCGAAATGAACAGCTGTTTTTGCTACGAACTTTTTTCAACTTTGCAATTTTGACGAGAAGATTATGTTGAATTTTTCTCACACTTAATACAACAAAATGATATTTCATCATACTTAGATTTAAGTTATGGCATGGATTATATATTTTTTATCAAAGTTTTCAATGAATTACTTTCGACTCTTTTTAAGAACTTTTTTTTTTTCGCCTACCTCACCTTGTTTGAAGCAGAAGTTTTTCTCTCTGAACTCACTAACTTCTATCCATTGGTCTCGTTTTTAGATGAAAATTTTTTTAAAAATAACAAAAAAATTTAATAAAATAGTTTCTTTACCCGACGTTTAAATTTTTATAATGAACTAAACTTTTTCCATTGAAAACTTAAAAAAAATCTCCACGTAGTTTCAGTTTTCTTACTTTTTTTTTATAGACTTTCAAAGCATAACCGAATTTTAAGAGTCTTTGAAGATTTTCTTTTTAAAACTTCCAATGCTGTTCCTTCTACAAAAACTTTTTAGTTCCGCTTCTCTTCTTTCAAAGCCGCTTGGTTGATAGCCATTGTTCTCTTGCCATGAGGGCTGATGAGAAAAAAGTGACGAAAAAAATTTTCTTAGAAATGAAAAATGAGTATTTCCATTTCCCACTGAACTCTGTGATGCCTTTTTTGAGAACTTCGTAAAAACAATTTTTGAATTAGTTATTATGAACATCGTCTTTTTCCACATGTTTTGTTGACATCATACCAACTACTAATTTTGAAAAGCTTCTTTCTTTTTTCTATCCAATAATTTTTAAACTCATGAATCTTTCTTTAATTACAGCAATCTATCTTTTTATTTTGAAATATCATAATTGTTTCAAGTTTCATTAAAGCATGTATAGCCGTCATTTTAATTCACTTTATTTGAAAATTTTTGTTAACTATTTAAATTTGAAGTTTCAGGTAATAATTATAAATTAATTATTGTATTTGAAAGTTATATTTTTTTGATCGCGAAAATGCTGAAAAGATTATTTCAAAATTGCCGAATACGCTATTTTCTGTTTTGAAATACAAACATTGCAGTGAAGTCGTCAACCAACGCCTACATAAAGACCGTTTTCCAAGTTACTTAACAAGAAAGCGAGCGAGTATTGAAGGGCATTACGAAGAATTGTGGCATCCAGACAGGCTTACTTGTGAATTTGAGAAATGGCTGGGAAAAAAACATTGGAGTAAAATCGTCAACCAATTGGCTACAAAAAAACCGATTGTGAATTTAAAAAGAAGAAAGTGAGCGGTTGATGGAGCCATTGCAAAAAAAATTTGGTATCAAGACAGACTTCATCTTAAATATGAAAAATGGCTGGATGAAAGGAAAGGAAAGAAGTAACTTCGAATAACTATCTCATGGTTATATTATGTCATTTTTCTTTATGATTCAATCTTTCTTTTTCAAAACTCACTGATTCAATTCAAGACACAATTCTGTTTTCAAATTCCCTAGAATCTTTTAACATTCCAGTTTTGATTAATTTACTAAAACATTTTTCAATAGCCATTCAATATAAACTATGACTCAAGTCTAAATTTTTTAGTTTCATGAATTTGATTGTTTTGTCAGTTTTAGATTTTTTGAACTAGTTGTTTAACAGTTTTTATGACATTCAATTATTGTTGATAATCTTTTTCTCTTTTATTTTGATTGTTCACCATATTTTGTGTCATTCTCATCATTTGTCTGGATTTGGTTCAATCAGGACAATAAAATTAAAAAAAAAAATTAATTTTAAAAATTCAAGAAAGGTTAGTTAATTCAAGTTTTTTCTTTTTTTTGAAGTTCAATATCTGCTCCCTCCTAATCAGTCTGAGTTTCGTCTTTTCCACAGTACTAAGACTTTTATAAGCTTCA
>OX387261.1:2252926-2302926 GCA_947562095.1 Branchellion lobata
CAATCAAAATAAAAGAGAAAAAGATTATCAACAATAATTGAATGTCATAAAAACTGTTAAACAACTAGTTCAGAAAATCTAAAACTGACAAAACAATCAAATTCATGAAACTAAAAAATTTAGACTTGAGTCATAGTTTATATTGAATGGCTATTGAAAAATGTTTTAGCAAATTAATCAAAACTGGAATGTTAAAAGATTCTAGGGAATTTGAAAACAGAATTGTGTCTTGAATTGAATCAGTGAGTTTTGAAAAAGAAAGATTGAATCATAAAGAAAAATGACATAATATAACCATGAGATAGTTATTCGAAGTTACTTCTTTCCTTTCCTTTTCATCCAGCCGTTTTTCATATTTAAGATGAAGTCTGTCTTGATACCAAATTTTTTTTGCAATGGCTCCATCAACCGCTCACTTTCTTCTTTTTAAATTCACAATCGGTTTTTTTGTAGCCAATTGGTTGACGATTTTACTGCAATGTTTTTTTCCCAGCCATTTTTCAAATTCACAAGTAAGCCTGTCTGGATGCCACAATTCTTCGTAATGCCCTTTAATACTCGCTCGCTTTCTTGTTAAGTAACTTGGAAAACGGTCTTTATGTAGGCGTTGGTTGACGACTTCACTGCAATGTCTGTATTTCAAAACAGAAAATAGCGTATTCGGCAATTTTGAAATAATCTTTTCAGCATTTTCGCGATCAAAAAAATATAACTTTCAAATACAATAATTAATTTATAATTATTACCTGAAACTTCAAATTTAAATAGTTAACAAAAATTTTCAAATAAAGTGAATTAAAATGACGGCTATACATGCTTTAATGAAACTTGAAACAATTATGATATTTCAAAATAAAAAGATAGATTGCTGTAATTAAAGAAAGATTCATGAGTTTAAAAATTATTGGATAGAAAAAAGAAAGAAGCTTCTCAAAATTAGTAGTTGGTATGATGTCAACAAAACATGTGGAAAAAGACGATGTTCATAATAACTAATTCAAAAATTGTTTTTACGAAGTTCTCAAAAAAGGCATCACAGAGTTCAGTGGGAAATAGAAATACTCATTTTTTATTTCTAAGAAAATTTTTTTCGTCACTTTTTTCTCATCAGCCCTCATGGCAAGAGAACAATGGCTATCAACCAAGCGGCCTTGAAAGAAGAGAAGCGGAACTAAAAAGTTTTTGTAGAAGGAACAGCATTGAAAGTTTTAAAAAGAAAATCTTCAAAGACTCTTAAAATTCGGTTAAGCTTTGAAATTCTATAAAAAAAAAGTAAGAAAACTGAAACTACTTGGAGATTTTTTTAAAGTTTTCAATGGAAAATGTTTAGTTCATTATAAAAATTTAAAAGTCGGGTAAAGAAACTGTTTTATTAAATTTTTTTGTTTTTTGTAAAAAAATTTTCACCTAAAAACGAGACCAATGGATAGAAGTTAGTGAGTTCAGAGAGAAAAACTTCTGCTTCAAACAAGGTGAGGTAGGCGAAAAAAAAAAAGTTCTTAAAAAGAGTCGAAAGTAATTCATTGAAAACTTTGATAAAAAATATATAATCCATGCCATAACTTAAACCTAAGTATGATGAAATATCATTTTGTTGTATTAAGTGTGAGAAAAATTCAACATAATCTTCTCGTCAAAATTGCAAATTTGAAAAAAGTTCGTAGCAAAAACAGCTGTTCATTTCGGAGCTACCCAAAGACTGAAACTTTCTTGTGACATATTAGCAATGAAGTTTTTTCAAAATATTTCAATATTTGAAACACAATCATTTTGTATATAATAGAGTCTCACTTTTCATATTTCAAAAGTTGAAAATCTTTTCCCATCTTGAAAGGAACAACTCGAGTGAAATTTGCGCTAGGAAAAAACTTTGAACAGAGTTCAACTGTTGGGCGTCACACAGCCGAACAGGCAATTGACAATCTGAGAAAATCATATTCAGAAACAAATGAAGAGGCTGAAGCTTGGTGGCGTGTGGCTCTTGGTACTCCTAAAGTGATTGATGAAGTGAGGTGTTTATCAAGTTCAAGGTCAGTGATTCATGCCACGATCATTTCATTTGTTGTTTCTATAGGGGGTTTTGTAAAATTTAGTTTCAAATTCAAACCAATTCATCGATATCTTATCATTTTAAAGTGGTTTTGAAAAACTGTAAATTTTTTTTTGATTTTTGTAGTTACAAGGTTTTTTTAAAAAATAACGTCTCATCCAATGGTTTTCTTTGCAACCACACTACATTCAATGATTCATATTCCATATATAAATGTGGTTCGAACAAGAAGTTTCGCTACGTACAAGTTTCTGCATTTAACGCCGCTGTCTTTCTTTATGACGTCATCATCCAGGGTGGGTAGTCAATCTGTAGAAAATTTTGTAATCTTTCAAAAAAATCATATGGAGTATTCAAACTACTGTTACATTTACGACTCTTTTTTTTAACAACTAAGTAATCCAAATACCTATTCTAAAATTTACTTCTTTGTTTTTGTTCTGTTTTGTAGAATCTTTCTAGGAAAAATTGTAAAGATGATGAAATAAATAGATTCTGTTGATATCATCACTTAGCTCATTCTCTTGTGTTCTATCTATGTATTTATTTTTTCAACGTTTTTGCATTATTTTACTCAAGTTTTCTATCGATTTTTTTTCCAATTATATGTCAAAAATAAAACAATTAAAACAAAAACAAATTTCAGTTTTTTTCAATTATTTCAAAAAATATTTATTAAGTGGGATATTTGTTTGATTCTTTTGCGAAATTTGTTTTAATGATGTTTTCAATCATGATTAGTTAAAATTGTGCCCATTACAACCACTGTTGGTCAAAGAAAAACTAACTCAACACTACCAACAACAGAAGAAGTTTTGAATAAACAAAACGGCAGAAATAGTAAGTCTCAATGTGAGAACTCATCATAATCTTTTTAAAATTTTTTTAAAAAATTGACCACAGTTGAACTAATTTTCTATAGAGAAAAAATTCTTGTTGAGTGTAGTATTATTTATAGACCTTCTTCGAGCAAATCCAGACTGACGCTGAAAATGTAACAAATTGAAAAAGCAATTGCTTTGAAATAAGTTATTTCACATATTCTCGAAAAAATGAATGAATGTAAGTTTTAATATTGCACATTTCGCAAACAAGTTTGTCCCAAAAACGTTAAAAGTCAACTAAAGATTAAAATAGAAAAGGTCTTGGTAAATTTGAGTTTTTTTTAGTTTACAAACGTTTGAGAGGAGGGTTAATGAAAAAAATATGTGCAAAAAATAGTATCGTAGGTAACCTGATCTAATCAAATTATTTTTGAAGCCCTGATTTCACACTGTTCAAGAGCACTCTGCTACGAACTATTTAAACAACATAGATTTAAGGGTTTGACGTATTGAAAATAGGAAAGTAATAGAGCTGATATTGGAAGGAATAGTATTTCTGAAAAAGGGTCCACAGTAGATAAATGCAGATTTAGCATAAGTACTATTAGAAGGTATCCTAGAAAAATGAAAACGAATAAAAGATCTCAGTCCCTTAAAAGGTAGCAACTTAAAAAGGTCAGCTAAGTAGTTAGGTGAGTGATTATTTTTCATTTCAAACAAGAGAGTGCAGTTTTTGAGAACTGATCTTTTTTTTTAAAAAACAACCAGTTTAAAAAGATAAAGGTAGAAATTAGACGAGAAAATTTATGAGTAGCAGAAACTAAGCGAGCATTGTTATTAAAAACTTTGGTGAGAGGGTGTAGCGCGGTCTCTGGAAGTCCATAGTATAGAGTTACAATAGTCAGAAACAGGATAAGATGAGCAAAGAAACTAGTAATTTGAAGGTTGAATTGTTCAGGAGAAGTTTCAGTTGTTTGATACGGTGAAATGAAAAAAAGATAATTTAGCTACAGATTTTATTCGTGGTATGAGAGAAAATAAAACGTTAAAGGTGAAACTTAAATTATTAATGGTGGAAAAAGGGGCGAGTGAAGGGTTAGATAAAATATTAGTTGAGTAAAAAGATTCGATATGTTGAGAAAAATTACGGAAATGTATAAAATCAAATTTCAAAGGATCGAGTTCGTAGGTAAAAGATGCATTTGGACAAATATTGGTGAACAAAGGGGTTTGAAAAAACTGGCTGATGTAACGAGGGCTGAAATGAGAAGATTTGAATGATTTGTGTGCGTGTCAAATAGAGGTAAGATCAGGTAAGTAAGCTGGTTGACCAGTTATAAAATTACTTGCCAAAAGCCATCAATTCGAATTTATATTTATGGGCAACCGTTCAACAGTGCGAGCAATAAGAACTGGAGTAGTCGGCTTGATAAAAAAAATTTGCCATATGAATTTGAAAAAAAAAACATAGGCTGGGAAACCACGAAAAAAGAGTTTCAATAGTCAAATCTAAGACGATTAATAAGACTGTGAGAGTAACTGCAGTAGGTGAAGCAGGAAATTACGTATCTGTTTATTGCCTGTAAGTGGGAATTTGACCTTTGGATGCTGCGCGAGACTAAGTGACTAAATTTCGAATCAGAGTCGAAGTAATGCCCAAAAGTGTGATTTTTGAAAATATCTTGAAAGTAGGGATATCTAGGGTAAACACACTAGTGAGGTAATTCTTGGGCATTAAAGCGGGAGTGGCAACTTATATAAATTGATTTTTTGCTGAGGTTTAGTTTCAAATTATTATGGATAAACCACGTGATTGAAACGAAAAGACAGTTAGATAATGTGTCATTACTGGAGTAAGGACTATCATGGAAAAATTCAATAAAAAGAAAAATATCTCCAGCGAACTTACGGAAGGATGAGTCATGTTGCAAGAAGTTTTTTTTTTTAAATGTGTGAAAACAAAATTGTTGACCAAAATCACACCCATGAGAAATGCCAGCGTTGAAAGAACGGGTAGCAAAGGGCTGGTTGCCCAATCTCACAAACTGTTTGCCAATAGGTAGGAAAAGAACAAAGAAATAATGAGTTCGAGTAGATTTTTAACTAATATATGGAAATTTTACGTTGAATATTATCAGAGGCAGTAGAAAAAATCAAAGTAACCAAGGTACCTGCACAATCAGTGACACAGCTTCTATAAAAACCCTCTTTAACATGCAGAAGTGCTGCATTTTTTAATGGTTTTTATGAAGAGCAGTGTGGTATGAATCTAAATTGAAAAAGACAAAAGCATGTGGCAAAGTTCTGGAATGAACAAGCCTTCTCACCATCTTAAAATTGAAAATATGATAATATTTGAAAGGTTTAGAGAGGTCAAAACTGTTTTTTAATAAAAAACTTGTGCTGTTTCAAAAGAAATAGGAGAAGAGCCCTGTAAAAACGAAAAAAAAATCAGCTTGCAGCTTATTAGAGAAATAAGGAAAGAGAGGTGTTTTTTTGATAAAGTTGAAAGTGAATTGAGGAGAGAGGAGTTACTTGGAAACTGGAGCTAGCAATGAAACAGGAAATGACTTGTGAAAGAATTCATTTTGTTTATAAGAAAAGTATCGAAAGATTCGACAAGTTGTTGGATTTCTGAATTAAAGCAGAGAAGGAGTTAGTGGATCTTCGTGCACTCTATTTTTTCTTTTTTCTGGAAATCCTAAAAAAATGGAGTGGCTGAAAAAAGGGCTGAATGTGAGTTATCATTCTTTAGGTTTAAAAAATCTTCGTTGCAATCAAAACATAGATCAAAATGGCCGATTTTTATGGGACAAGCTGTGGGGCAAAGAGGAAGTGACCGTCACTCCCCATTTGAGCTATCCTTTGTCAGGCAAACAGGTTTGAAATAAACTGACAGTTTGGAAACGCTGTAGAATGGTCATGTTTCAAACGTATCTTCTTAAGGCGAAAGACACAAATGGGTGAAATTGGTTTAGAACGATTGGTGTGGTTGTGGTCACCGCCCCAGTGAACGCAGGCTTCGGGATTCCTGCTTTTACCGGCGTTATGACCATAGACCTGGCAGTTCTGACAGAGGGGGTAAAAAACGGTCAAAGAATAGCTAGATGGATTTCAAATTTTTTTGTCAGATGGAGGAAGAGATCTGGACGTGCCAGTCAATCTTTGATGGAGAAAGCTCTCTGTGTTTATAGGCTAAGGTGATCTTAGACGGGAGATGTACTTACTTGATGAAGCTTCTTCAATATCCCGGATCGTCACCCATAAAAGAAAAACTTCAT
Organism: Branchellion lobata; assembly: GCA_947562095.1. Lineage (NCBI taxonomy): Eukaryota > Metazoa > Annelida > Clitellata > Hirudinida > Piscicolidae > Branchellion > Branchellion lobata. The sequence continues at coordinate 2,259,082 of OX387261.1, forward strand.
ATGTTATTGTTGGGTCAACGAAAGAAGAATGTTGATTTCGATGTTTTGGATGTCTTGCATGAAAACCATCTTGGAGATTGTTAGAATTTGCCTCTCAGATGACGCAGTCCATTGAGTCTACGATACGATGTGGGCTGGGAGGCAGGTTGGATTTTTTGGGATTGGTTGGTTGACTTCATGAAGCTCATGTCTGGTTGTCTGCAAAAAAAGAGTAGCAATTTATGATATGGTTGGAGGTAGAAACGGGCTGAGAGAGATAATTGTATTTCTTTAATAAAAGGAAAGTTTATAAGCCAGTTCATAATTATGCAACTATCAATCCGAGTATTCAGTTCAACCTAATTATGATTTTCTATGAACTAATTTGTTTTATATTAGATTTTACTCGTGGTTTTTTTTTGTTGAAGAAATCTTACAGTTTCCTAAACATTTTTATATTTAGTACGAGTTTGTTTTTCATTCATTTTTTTGGAATTAGGTGTAATGGTATGAAGTATGCTGTAAAAAATATTGAATAAATCACTTTGAAATTATTGATTGATTTGATAATTAAATTATATGATTATCCATTTTCAGAATCACTTCTTTTTTATTGGAAGTGGATTCTCCTCTTTTTTTTTACATTTGTTTTTTTCGGACTTTTTTTTCAAGTGTGAGTGTTTGAATTTTATAAACTATTCCATAACAAGACTTGAAAAAACAGATTTTATAAAACAAATAGAAGTTAATAAACAGCTTTCTTGTTTAAGCAGATTGAGCTTAATCTCTTGTTTAACCACTCAGAAATAGAATTATTGATCAAAGTAACAAGGTGCTCGAGGAAGAAGAGAAAGCGATGAAAGAACAAAAAGAGGCGTCAAATGGTTTCAAGTCCAAACAACCTAACCCTTTGCAAATGAATGACGTTGAAGATAAAGATGTCAAAAAAGGAAACATTAAAACAAAACCAAAAATGACAGATAAAAAACAAAAAACATATGAAAAAAAAGATGAACAAATCGTTCGAGGAATTAAACACATGGTTCCAAAAACATGAAAAAGTTAAATGAAAGAAAAAAACAATAAAAAGAAAAAAACAGCAAAAAAATATTTTTACATGTGATAAAAAACGCCAATAGTAAATGTATAAAGAAATATAGTTGAGTTTTTTTCCAAGATTCATGAAAACATAACATAATATAAATATGAAAAAAAACACATTGAAATTTGAAAAAAGAAAAAAAAAGACAAAAAAAAACGAAAATTTTTCAACGTACTTGGAAAAACAAGAAAAATGAAAAGCTCAAAAATTGTATCTTGAAATTTGAAAAATCTGAAGAAAACTGAATTTTCGAAAGCTTAAAAGAAAAATCCAGAATCTGATTGGTCAAAATATTATTAGAAAAAATTTTCAAAAATGAAAATAAAAAGTTGATTGTTAAGTGAAAATTCGAAGTAAATAATTATAAAACTAAAATTGAAGAAAAAAAATGAAATTATTATTGTCAATGAAACAAGAAAAACTGAAATTAATAAGAGAATTTATTTGCTTATTTCAAAGCTAAGTTCCTCAAAGAAGATCTGTTAAGAATGCAAAAAAGGAAAAGTCAACAAAAAAAGAAATTTTAAATCAAAAAGAAATAAAAAAACTGAAATCCTTGAAAATTCTTCTGTGGGAAAGCTCTCTCACAGAAAAACCTTCAGTAGTGATTGAACCAGCTAAATCCATCACTAATCCTTTTCAGCAACTGTCATCTTACATCATAACACGCCTTTTTCAATCTACCAAAGAGTATCCGGACCAGACTTTCATTATATTTTGCTTTTCCTTTTAAATGTCAGCTACCTAGTTTTGAAATAAATTTCAAAAAATGTTCGTGTTTTCATTTAAATTTCAAAAAGTTGTGTTATTGATGTTATTAGCTCTTTAATTACTGATATTCATCCGTCCACGATCAACAATACATTAAAATAGAATAAATATATATAAATCAGTCGTTGAGACAAATCAAAAATAAAAGATTTTGGGCTAGTTTAAATTTTTAAAAATTAGTTAACATTTGAAAAAAACTGGAACTTTATTTTTTATTTTGGTAAAAAATAATTCCTAAAACCAAAAGATTTGTTATTGACTATGTTTTTTTGTGGTAACGTGTTGCTTGAGGAAGGGGAAGTTGAAAAATAGTGTATTTCATATTTGACTTTTGTTGGATAAAATAACAATAGTAAGCTGGTTGGTAGAAAATTTAATATTAACGGTGCAAATTTTGAAATAATTAGTAATTGCACTAGAATGGAGTTGAATGAATAGCTGTTTCGTTATCACATACAATACAATACAATACAAAAACGAATATTATTATAGTAGCATTAACCCCGTAGAGTTTCGAGGCCACTCAAAAACGTCTATTATTAAAACTATCGTGAAAAATTGAAAATTAAATAAAAGAAGTAAATAAATGAAAATAAAAAAAAATTATTTTTAAAAAAGACCAGTATTATTTTCATGATGGAGAGAAGGATTTATCGAACAGGTAAGTCTTCAGAGATCTACAAAATGATTTTGTTGAACTTGAAGATTTTAAGCTGTTAGGCAGGTTGTTCCACAACTTAGGTCCGCTGACGCTGAACCTTTTTAACCCTAATTATTTTAGCTTGTGCTTGTTGGGAACAACGTCCTTTGACTTAGCCGATCTCAGTCTGTTTTTCCGGCAGACTAGCAACTGGAACTAGGTCACGTGTCAGATACGCAGGACCCTCGTTGGACAAGCACTTATACATCTGCAGAGCAATTTTATACTCAATCTTTTCATCAATTTTCAGCCAGTCAAGCTCCTTGAGTACAGGGGTAATGTGATCATATTTTCTAACTTCTGTAATGAGCCTGGCTGTTGTATTGATTATGGATTGAATACTCTGCGTTGCTACCCTAGGTAAGCTGACTATAGCCATGTTGCCATAGTCAAGACGACTTAAAACTTAGGCCGATGCAAGTGTTTTCAAATTTCATTGTCAAACATCCCTTGATGGATCTTATTTGACGCAGAGAGGTAAAACACATCTGTATTGTTTTTGATATCTGCGTTGACATCGTGAGGTCTCTATCCATAGATATTTCAAAGTTCCTTAAAGATTTTGATGGAAAGATGTTGCTTTCTAATACACGGACAGAATAGTTCGGAATATTTTCCAGATTCCAACGAGAAGAGAACCACATCATCTCAGTCTTCTCACTGTTAAGCTTGAGACAATTGGCTCCCATCTAAGATGCGATTTCACCTACACACTCAGACACTCTCATCTGCAATTCTTCTGTGCCTTCATTATTGCAGTGGCAATATATTTGAGTGTCATCGGCATACTGATGAAATCCCAGCTTGTATTTCAAAACTATTCTTTCACGGTCTCCAGTGTATAGAGAAAACAACAATGGTCCAAGAACAGATCCTTGTGGGACACCCACTGAAGAGTCAAAAAATTCCGATTTTGTCCCACTGCAGCGTACATTGAAGGATCTGTCACTCAAGTAATTTTTGAACCATTCCAGTGTGAGACTATCAAAACCATATGTGCTTCTTAGCCGTTTTAACAAAATACTGTGATCAACTAAGTCAAAGGCAGCTGACAAGTCCAACAGTATAAGGAGGGAGAGCTTACCATCATCGGCTGCACCAAGAATGTCTGAATACACTTTTGTGACAGCCGTTTCAGTGGAATGATGACGACGGTAAGCTGATTGGTGGGTGGGGAGAAAATTTGAATTATTTGAATAGCTCATGACTCTGTTGAAAACAAGCCTTTCTGAGAGCTTCGACAAAACAGGCAGATTAGAGATGGGTCTGTTGGATGAAACAACGTTGTGATCAAGACTAGGCTTTTTCAACAGTGGTGTAACTTGAGCCGATTTCCAAGACTTTGGGACATTTACCTCAGAAAAAGACTGATTGACCATACTTTTTACAAAAGGTAAAATCATTCCTGAAATCATTTTCAAAATCCAAGTTGGTGTTGGATCAGACGCACACTGTTTATTGGGGAGCCTCTGAATAGCATTGAGACGCTCATCCTCATCCACATCCTGGAGCCTACCGAAACCGCTTTCTTGTGCATAAGCTAAATAAATGGGGTTTTCTCTGGCTCAGATTGAGTTCTTCGCTGACTCAACTTTCTTCAGGAGAAAAGATTGGAATTCAACAGGCTGAATTCCGTCAACAGAAAATCTCTTTCCTTGACCAGAGACATTATTAATGTGGCTCCAAATGTTGGCCGTTTTGTTTTTTGGATCACTGAGTTTATTATTCCAGTAATCTCTACGCTTGTGTCTACACAGTCTTTTGTAGAGTTTCTTCTGACCCATCCATGCAGCAAAATCATTCTCACTCTTGGTCCTCATGTAGATCCTTTCTTAACTCCTTTTCAGACATTCCGAAGTACAACACTCCTGATCAAACCATGGATCAGAAAGTCTTTCATGTGTTCTAACGGTCTTAAAAAGAATCACATCCTTGATACAAGTTATCAAAAACACATAGGGATGCTGGTTCAACGGTATGGTTGATCGATGTTCAGCTTGAGGACTGATATTCTTTTGGTGTTTAGTGATCAGCGTTCAATATGGCATTGGGATAGATTTTTCAGAATTAAGAAAACAGCTAAATATTGGGCCTCAGTAAACTTGAGAAGTGAAATCAAAGTTAAGCTTTTTAAAACATAGAATGATTTGAGCAGTTAAGTGACTGCTCGAAAAAATTCTTTTTTATAAATACAATACAAAAACGAATATTATTATAGTGGCATCAACCCCGTAGAGTTTCGAGGCCAAAAGATGTATTAGTTGATATATCAAAAACTACAGCTAGAGGTCCAATGTAGTTAATGATAACTCAGTGAATGAGTGGCCTCCGTAAGGCTCCAAGATGCAGGCGGAATGAAGATCCATGAGGCTAAATTTCATAGGGCGGACTGAGGAGTAAAGAAGGTGGAGGGTGAAAAAGCTGAATATTCGTTGAAAGGCTGGACAGCTTGTGTAAGTGGTAGGGTTGTCGTGTTGTGGACGTTTCTTTCTAGAACAGGAAACAAAGGTGGGTGAAAAGGTTATGTGGCAGCAACCAGGATCATGATCACCGCCACCGTCTATGCAAGCCCTAGGATTCTTGAAATTTTTATATGTTATGACACCATCTTGCAAGATGGCCTTCCTAAGTTAGTTCGTTAACTCAGTTTTTTTTATCCTAAATACCTTTAGAAGTGAAAGTTTTAATTTTAATTTACTTTTCAGTTTCGAGTTTGTTTAAGTTTGTTTTTCATTTAAATTTTTTTAAATGGTTGCTTTAGAACGTTTTTATGATACTGTGATTGTTTAGTTGGAAAATTGCCTTTATCGGATGAATTTTTATGTACACCAAAGTAAGTAACATTTATTTATGGGTTTTTTATTCAATTGAATGGAAGATCGTTTTTTATACAACAATCTCAACGACATCTAGTTTCTGGATACCCGATTAGTGGAAAATCATTTTGTGATTGGCAGAAATCAGAAGAAATGGCACTACCGAGAAAAAAGAAAAAATAGAAAAAACAAAGAAAAATGCGCCAGGCACAAAAAAGACCACCATGAACTGACACTACACATTTCAAAATGCCGTTAGGCTCAGAAAGTCGGATTTCCAGTTTTAGTTAAGTTTCAGAAATTGAGCTCACTAAACACTAATGTGGAAGATCCGTTAAAATTAATTCAATACCATGAAATGGATATTGTTTATGAAAAAAAATTCACTCTTTTAATCACTATTTTTCCTAAACTTTTCAATTGATTCATTGTTTCAAATGAATATTTTTTTTTTTCATACTTTTTAAACTTTTTATTTTGCGATTTGTTCACTTTGATTGGTATTCTCATAAAACTTTCTCTCTAAATTTATTATACTCATTTCATTACGATGGAATAATTTTTTGATGATCTTGAAAAGTTTTGATTCGGAGTTAAAATAAGTCGTGATACAAAGAAACTATTATTTTAAAGTAATAATTGGAATCCAAATCAATCGAGGCCGATTCCAGTAAATAATCGTTGTCAAAATTCATTTGTTGAGCCCATCAAAACACATACTATCAATAGAAACAGTATAAAAAATGATTATAACATTAATATAAATTTTGACACTATTTCCAATTTTAAAAACGTATAAATAAGTATACACCTCTAATAGTCTACATTCTTAATGCCACTAGCCTCGTCAAACCACGGCATGAAAGCCTCAGATGTGGTGTTTTTCAACTATGGCCTGACATCGTCATCATTACCGAGTCATGGCTTGAACCATATCACTCTGAAGGACTCTTTAATATTGATGGTTACTCTAGCTTTAGAAAAAATATGGTTAAAAAAAGAGGTGGTTGTGTATGAATTTATATTGAATATTATATAACAGCTAATGTAATTGAACCTGTGATTAAAAAAAAAGTAGATGCATTTGAAATTCTTATCGTCTAATGCAACTTCAATAAAATCAATTATTTTCATTGTGGGTTATATCATCCACCTAAACCATTATATTCAGAAATCGTGTCCAATAAGTTATGTAGATTATATCTCTAATTTTGTGGTAAATCCTAATAAAAAAATTATTTTAAATTGTGATTTTAAATCATTGTCGCATAATAGTCCTATACAAATTGGTTTCCAATCAATTAACTATAAAAAAACTTTCAAAAGAAATAATCTTGATAGGTTATATGTTATCAGTATCGATCCGAAGTTATTCAGCTCTAATAATTAAGTTTCCCATATCAAGAACAACCATCTTGGTGTTATTGCCTTGCTTCTCAACATAGCTGCCTCTCTTAACAATATTACACATTCATTTTACACCTACCGCCCTCGACATCCCAAAAAACATAAGATATGCCTCGATTACTTATCCTCAAGCTTTTTCAAGCTAACATATGATAATATCACAGAATCAGTTCATTCTTTCTATACTACAATTAATAAAATTCTAAAACTGTTTTGTTTTGTGGTTTTATGACATGATTCAATTCTCAAATTATAAAACTCATTAACTTGATTCAATAGAATATTTTGCTTTTGAAGTCCTTAGAAGCTTTTAACATTCCAGTTTTGGTTAATTCGATGAAACTTTTATCACGAAAGAGTGTATGGCAGTTACTTCAATTTTATTTATTTAAACTATTTTCATAAAGTATTTGAAATTTTAAGTTTCAAGTATTAGTTAAAATGAAATTAATTCATCTAAGAGTTATAGTTTTTGCTGATTACAAAGATTTTGAAAAGACTTCAAAGATATTGCCAAATCCGCTATTTCTCGTTTGAAAAAAGACATTGCAGTTGAATCGTCAATCAATTACTACCTAAATACAGTTTGCTAAATTGCTCAACAAGAAAATAAACATGTTTTGAAAAGCATTAAAAAAATTTGTGGTATCCTGAAGGAGTTGTGAAGTTAAAATATGGCTGAATAAAAAAAAGACATAGGTGTAAAATCATCAAACAATCGGTTACAAGAATACCGTTTGCCAACTTAAAAAAAACAGGAATGTGAGCGAGTGGTGAATATTCCTTGTGAATATGAAAAATGGCTGAGAAGGAAAATGAAATAAAAGATGAAATAACTTGAAATAACTCTGCATTAGTTATGTTATGTGGTTTTCAGATATGATTCAATTTTCAAATTTTAAAGCTCATTTTTTTTATTTAATAGACATTTCTGCTTTTGAATTTTTTAGAACCTTTTAACATTCCAGTTTTGGTTAATTTGATGAAACATTCTTCAATAGTTATTCAAGATAAACTATGACTCAATTCTAAATTTTTGAGATTCATAAATTTGATTCGATAGTCAGTTTATACAAAATTGTTTTATCATGAAAATGGTTAGTTTAGATCAAAAACAAAATTGACAAAAAAAAACAAATCAACAAATTTTATATACTTATAAGAACTCATATTTATACCAAATAGCTATTGAAAAATATTTAGTGTGACAAGAAATCCTACGATAAATGGCAAAAAAAATACAAATAAAAGCATAGAATTAATTTAATGACCATAGAATCTAATCAATGACCATAGAATCGAATCAATGACCATAGAATCTAATCAATGACCATAGAATCGAATCAATGACCATAGAATCTAATCAATGACCATAGAATCGAATCAATGACCATAGAAACTAATCAATGACCATAGAATCTAATCAATGACCATAGAATCTAATCAATGACCATAGAATCTAATCAATGACCATAGAATCTAATCAATGACCATAGAATCAAATCAATGACCATAGAATCCTATCAATGACCATAGAATCTAATCAATGACCATAGAATCTAATCAATGATCATAGAATCTAATCAATGACCATAGAATCTAATCAATGACCATAGAATCTAATCAATGACCATAGAATCTAATCAATGACCATAGAATCTAATCAATGACCATAGAATCTAATCAATGACCATAGAATCTAATCAATGACCATAGAATCTAATCAATGACCATAGAATCTAATCAATGACCATAGAATCTAATCAATGACCATAGAATTTGATCAATGACTATAGAATCTAATCAATGACCATAGAATCTAATCAATGACCATAGAATATTATCAATGACCACAGAATCTAATCAATGACCATAGAATCTAATCAATGACCATAGAATCTAATCAATGACCATAGAATCTTATCAATGACCATAGAATCAAATCTATGAACTTCGAAATTTTTAAAGTAACCCTAGTTCATCATCAGCACTCTGCTCAACGGCAAACAGTTTTACTCGCTGCGGGCTACAATGAAACTGGACACTTCAAAACAGCATCTGTAATTTAATAGAATTGCCGTTTTGTAACTTAAACTTGACTCAATCAATCACATTTACGTTCACATGGAACAGACCAATTATTATTGTCAACCAGAATGTTGTAGTAAATAAATTGAGTTTGAATTAACGAGTAAAAGCGACAAAAGAATCAAATTAACAATTCTCAGAAACCTATAAAAGCTCATCTTCTTAGCAAATAACTACTGAAAAATGTTTCATGAAACAAGAAACGCTAAAAAAATGGCAAAAAATATAAAGAAACAAAATCAACTTTACAAAAACTTTAATATCATAAAAACCCAAAGTAAAAATTAGTAGCGTGAAAACTCTCAATGACCATACAATTGAATCAACGAATCTCAAAACACATGAAAATACTATTGAAAATATTCGAAGTTGCTAGACCTGCTACAAAAATAGCAAAAATCAAAATTTTAAAACAAAGTCATACCAACTAGATTTGTTTTTAAAGAAGTCCAGGTCAAAAAATGAAAGCAAAATTGACTACAGAGTTAAAATATGAACATTTCTTCATTTCCATTTTTTTTACATCCATTTTCCATACTCTTAAAAAGCCGTCAGTTGACGAGCTCAGCCCACTTTTGCTTATTTCACGCAAAAAATTATGGGAAATTGTATGTAACCAGTAACTGTAACTTCCAGAGAAACAAACTATTTTGAAACTAATTTTATTTGGGCATAATTATTAATTAAAACTTTAAATTTCAACATGTTCATAAAAATAGGTTAGAAAAAATAATTAAATAGAGCAGGCAAGAACAGCCATAATGTAAAAAATGATTTTTTATAGAATATATTTCCCGTTTATTTTGATTTCCATTGTTTATCATATTCTGGACAATTCCAAGCGTTTTTTGGACGAGTTAAAAAAATATATAATAAAAAAAATTCAAACAATAGATATAAATTTATTTAAAAAGCGCTCTTGAAATTACCGTCATGTTGTTGTTTTTATTTAACAAAAACAAAATATAGCGAAAGAGATCGATGGCGATATATGTCGAATTGAAAGAAATATTTGCGATTTAAAAGCATTATTTTCAATTCAACGATGACGTTTTCAGCAATTTTGAATTTCTCATGTTTTTTTATCGTTTTTGTCCATTCACTCGGCCATACCAAAACTTCGGAAAGGTTAAAGTTGGTATTTTGTGGTTTATACAGTGTTGTGTTGGGATTCAAAAAATGTTGTGTGCTGCGTTATGATGAGGTGACATGTGGTGTTGTGTGAATAGTTGTGGTTGTGGTTATACTTAGTATGGTTTGCTTAGAAAGTTTTAAAGAGGTGTGGTGTGACGTGATGAGGTGTGATGTGGTTTGATTCAGTATGTTATGCTATGGTTGAATGATGAGACTGGACAGACAATAGTTTTTGGAGATATTTGGAGTAGTAGTCTTTTTGATCCATTTTCTTGTCTTATTTTCTGTTGCCCAGGAGTTTTTCGCGACCAACTTACGACATTTGATTCTGTTTGAGGTAAATGACTTCCAGCTTCGTGTCAAAGTCCTGCTCATCTGGAGTCTTTTTAAAAGTGTTTTTTAACTGCAATCTTGGTTTATGAGCTGGTCTCTCTCTTTTGGTGAGCTCTCTATACAGAAGCTGTTTTGGTGTACAATGATTGAGCACTCTGGAAACAAGGCTTGCCAATCTCTCTTGGTTCTTTTCAAGATAATACGAAATGAATTAGTTTTTTGTTTTGCAAAACTACTTTGTTCGATATCTTGTAGAACCACTTTCATCCAAAGCAGGCTACAAAGACGGCTCATATAAAATTGGTTTAGTTGTGTTTTATGTATGGAGTAAATGTCCCAGTTTCGATGGCATAGAAAAGCACGAGGATGATTGCTGCTCCATAGACTTTAATTTTTGTAGCCACACTTGAACCATCTCTATTCCAGACAGTATGACGCAACATTCCATAAACCTTGGTGATCCTGATTTTCACTTCATTGTCCACTGTAGCAGCAGAAAAAAACATTTCCCAAGTAAGTGAAAGGCTCCACAGACATGAGCATCCTTGTTTCATTCTCTTCAAAATGGAAATTACTTCTGATATAACGCCCTCATAAATGATCTTGATTTCCATTCCATCGTGGATTTGGGGTATAATCAAGATGAATCTTTCGGGGCTTTCGAACGTTTTCATTATTGCCCATAGACTGCCTCGACAGTCCGTGTCGAAGGTTTTTGACAACTTATAAAAGGTTAATAGTAGATTAATGTTTGTTCGTGGAATTTTCTTTGCACTTGTTTAGCAGCGGAAATCATTTCTACAGTGCTACGACTAGCATGAAATCCACATTGGGATTATTGCGTGGTCTTTAAGACGCCTGAACAGAATATTGAGCGGCAAACGAGCAAAGAGTTTTTTAACACTCGGTAGTAGAGTAATACCTCGGTAGTTATCACAGAATTTTTGACTTCTTTCACGTTTGTGGACTGGAAATCATAGTGCGTCTATCGGTTTTGGAGAACCAGATTATCCATACATATGGTTTGGAACAGAGCTGTGAGTTTGCCGGTGAAAAAAGGTTCACGCTTTTTGTATACCTCTACTGAGATCAAATCAGAACAGAGAACTTTGCCACTGCTGATATGGTTGATAGCTTTTGTAACTTCTACACCTGAGAGATCGTAAAGTTCGGCATTTTTTTCTGTTTGGGGAATGCAAGCTAATGCTTTTCCATTCAGTTTAGAAAAACAACTCAGGACTTTATTGAACTTTTCAGATTATCTATTTGATGTAGGTTGATGTGGTAAAAAATTTTTTAAGTTTTGTGCTTTGGTGAAGTAGGTGTAAAGTGAGGTGTAATAAGGTAGGATTGATGTAGTATGATTTAATGTAATGTGCTGTATTGTGATGTGACTAAATGTATTAAGATGCGGTGTCGTGTGATTCGAATTGGTCTGATTGGATGTGTTGTGATGTGGGAGGTATGCTTGGGCGTGGTGTGGTGTGGTGTGATGTGGTTTAGTTTGGTGTAGTGTGATTTGGTGTAATGTGGTGAGGTGTTATGTGGCAAGTGTAGAATCTTTGTAGTGTAATGTGGTATGGTATGGTGTGGACTATTTTTGCGTGGTGTACTATGGTATTTTGTGGTGTCATGCGAGGTGCGATTTTATATAATATGGTGAAGTTTCGTGTGATGAGATTTTTTTTGATGAAATTTTCTAAGATCTGTTGTGATGTGTCTTAGGATGGTGTGGGAGAAAGTATGATGTGGTGTGGTTTGATATGGTGTGGTTTGATGTGGTGTAATGGGGTATGATGTGGAAGAAGATGTGTTTTATTGTTGTTAAGTGGTGTGCTTTGTTGAGAATTTGTATGGGTCAAAATGGTCTTTTTTTAGATTTTGTCAGTGGCACGTAGTAAGTTGTGAAGTAATGAAAGAACGTTCTTTTTGTTCCTTGTCTGTTTTGTAGCTCAGAATTCTATTTTGTGCGTTAGTACAGCCTGGTCTTTGGTCGTGAAATGGTTTGAAAAAATTTATGGGTTGCGAGCTGAAGTTGTGTAGTATAGAGTGATTAGATATGATGTGTTGGAATTTGGTTAAGTTTAGTTTTTTTGTTTCGGCGTGGATCGATTTTTGTTTCATGTTGTTGAACAGTGTCGTTATCTGTTGTTTATATGCAGTTGTTCATGCGCAATAGTTTTGTGTAATTTTCCGAGATGTATTGACTTGACAAATAGTGTGTTGTATCGCATTTTGGTGTGCTTAAATTTAGAGCGCTGTAGTTTGAATTGCTTACTAAGACGGGGGAAAGTGAATTTTCTGCTTGTATTACCTGGTTTGTTTGTTTTGTGATGTAGTTTTGCATTTTCATGTTGCGTGGTGCGGTTTTGTGTAGTTTTTGGAATGGGTCTTGGTGAATATTATTATTTAGTGTATCGTAGTTTAATGTGAACTGTTAAGGTTTGTTGAGCTGTGTTGTAGTTTGATGCGGTTTGTTGCTTTGTGGCAGAGGGTGTTGTGTAGATGTTTATTTTTTGTGATAATGAGTGACGGGCGAAGTTCTTGGTTGGTTTTCAGTGGGTAAAATGAAAAACCCTCATCTGTTGATAGATTCTTCTCAATTGCAAAAAATATTTTTGCAATTCCTGTTTGGTTTGGTTAGACAGAATGTGATTTTCTTGGCTACTTTTGTATGGTCTCAAGTGCTGTGCTGTGATACGTTGTAGATCGAGTTGGCTAGGTAAGTCTTTTATGGAATGAATGGTTGAGTGTGTTCATATGTTTTGGTATCAATTGGCACTCTCATCCATAGGAAAAAAGCTGTTTTTTTTGGTGCCAGCATGAAATACCGGATGACAATAAAATATATATATATCGGGCAATAGAATCGATGTAGTTTTAATGCAGCAAAACTTACCTATAAATTTTTCAATAATTTGTGAATGAATTCTTTTGATGGATTTGCATTAAAATTTCAGGAAAATGCTGACTAACAGTTTTTTGGAATATCACAAGAATGGGAATCAAAAAATTATGGAAACCTTTGAAGCCGAGCTACAAAAAGGTATTAAACAATTCATTTGTAACAGAAAAACAACAAAAAATGTGTTTCAAGTAACAGTAGCCCATCTCACTGTCAAGGGTTTTGAAAACTTTGAAGAACTATTGTTCAGTAATTTGTTGAAAAAATAAAATTCAAAAACAAGTTTCTATGTGCCTATATATATTTATTCATGTTCATTATCCTACATGGATATGAAAATACCAATACCTAGTAGAAGTTAATGAACTTTAGTGAAACTTTTCAATTTTGACGTTCAAAACTCAAAATAGATAGTCGTTCATTTCGTATTCAAAAGAACTCAAACTAGGCGAAAAACAACAAAATCGGCCAAATTGTACCATAAAATATTTTTCCTATTCGATAAATTAGCATAGTGAAAAGAATAAACAGGTTTCATGTATAACTTAAAATTATTAATTTCTCTTTTTATAACTGTTTGGAGATTATTATTTTTGTGTATTGTTTTTGTTCCAAATCAGATCCAGACATACACTAAGAATTTTACAAATCATTTTGAAACAAAAAAAAGTCAATGAACACTAGAGGCAGTTTTCCAATAAATCTTAATCAATTCAAATAAAACGATGAAATGTCATCACAAGCAGAATCATAGTGACTTATATCACTCCATGAAATAAAAACAGAGTAAAAAATCACAAATGATTATCGAAAATGCATAATTCTCTTGTCAGTATTCTCAAATTTTCATTTTATACTTGTCATCGTTCCACTTGACTGCTATTGCCACCTCATAGCTTATCGCTCCTGTTCTTGCTGTTCATATCGTATTGAATTCCGTTTGGTTTTTATAAATTAAACAGATTTTGTCAATTTAACTTTGTTCTGGTTTTATATATTAACTCCAGTCTATAATAGTTTTGCAATTAATTAAAAAAGGCTTTAAATTATTTTTTTCCGTTGCTGGGTTTTTCAAAAAATTACACCACTTCCCTTCATCAAAACTATAAATTTTCCCCCATGTTTTGAATAACAAGTACAACCTATTTGGAACATCAATGATAGAATCACATACAGCTTCCACAAGTCGTATCAATTACGCGAATCATTCACACCTAAAATCACGAAATCGGTCAAAACTAACTTTTCGAACAGAGAATTGAAAAATCTGAATTTAAGCAAAACAACAAAAACTTATCTAATCCAGTCAGTTTTCAGGTGTTCAACACTAGATTAGCAGAACAAAAAGCTAAACTTATCAAAAAAGTGAAAAAAACACAAACTGGATTTACCTGCAATTACGGAAACATGGATCAAGTCGGAAGCCCATGAAGCCACTAAGTTGGATATTTTTCCAAAAAGGTTCACTGCTAGTCATCAACATAGACAGCTATGACGACAAGAGAAGCGGGGGCTTCAATTTACAAAAATCATATTAACTGCATTGAAGTTAAATTTAATAATACACACACAATAAAAAATATCTAAAGTAAACTAACAATCACAATAAAACTCTTCCGTATCATAATAGTATACAGACCACCTAGTTGTTTTGTCAGCCTTCATTGAAGATTTTGGCGAATAGGTGTTAAACAAAGAACCATGAAGTTACGAAGAATCAATTTGAAAAAAAATAACTTGACAATAGGAACAAACTGATTATTTTTAGAAAGTTTGAGGTATGAATAAATCGGAATTAACAATTTTAAATACTGAAACCATCTATCGATGCAGGTTCTAGGAAGCACATGAAGCATACTTTCCAACTCAACACACCAATGCACTGACACACGATTAAAACCATATTCTTAACCTTCTCGCTTCAAATATTTATTCAATTGTAGCGCACATACCTTCTTTACATCTTACATGTTTTTCTTATCATTATG
Source organism: Branchellion lobata (assembly GCA_947562095.1). Classification (NCBI taxonomy): domain Eukaryota; kingdom Metazoa; phylum Annelida; class Clitellata; order Hirudinida; family Piscicolidae; genus Branchellion; species Branchellion lobata. The sequence continues at coordinate 2,274,305 of OX387261.1, forward strand.
AACAAAAAGATCTCGGTATCATTTTCCAACCCAACTTCGAGTTTACCAAAATTTTAATAATCGAGTGAAAAAAGCAAATAAATGCCTAGGAGTATTAAATAGACACTTCTCATTTCATCCTACGTTTTCAATCTTTTCTCGGGGTTGGCGGTTCCAAGGTGAAAGCCTCGCTTTGCCGGTTCGGTGTTGAGAGAACAAAGTAAGTTTGCTTAGAGCTGCCGCCAATCTCTTTTTACCATTCTTAGAGGAGTCTGTCGGTCAAAAGTCAGTCCCTGGGAGTCAGTGTTTTAGCCAACTATCCACTTTAAAAAATGACAAGATTTTGTATCTTGCTCCAACTAGGGTGCATCTCTCAAAAAAAATTCTTTAGGGGTTGAACTTATGTTACCAGTGATAGCTATAAAGGTGCATTCAGCTGGGCCCTTTTGAACTTTTCTAGGTTGGAGTTCGACAACCAGGGAGCCCAGGTCTATGAACCATATTTGGCCAGAGAGCTTCGAATGGCGATGTAGACTGTTTTAAAGTCCACTGGTCGCCATCCCCATGTTGTGCCCACAAGGGCACGGAGAATATTCGTCTTTTTGGTCATAGCCTGGCATACCTTTTTAGCGTGCTCACTGAAAATGAGTTGTCGGTTTTATTGAACGCCTAAAAAAGTAGGAGTCGCGTTGAAGGAAAGAGATGAACCTCTGATTGTAATATGCGGCTGCTATGACGCTTCAGCTGTGCATAGGTTGAAGAGAAAGACCTCACATTTGTTTATATTGAGTTTGAGGCGGGATTCGTCCCTCCATTTCACTACTTTGTCAACTTCTTTTTTAAACTTTTTTGTCATATCTGTTTCAGTCATACCGCTTTATGCAATCACCAGGTCACCGGCAAAGACACTCACTTTTTTTGTGTCTTCAAATTGCATCAGGAGATCATTGATATGTATGACAAGAGGGACAATACTGATCCTTGTGGTAGACTTTCTCTAATTTCTTTGATTGTTCAACATTGGCATTGACACGGATTTGTCGGTTCGTCAGCCACGAACTGATCCATACAAGAAAGCGAGCCGGGATACATAGAAGGTCCTTTTTTTTTGGATAAAACCAGTTCTCCAAACCCTATCATAGGCTTTGCTGAAGTCAAATAAGGTCATTACTGTCTATAGCCTCTTCGACGACTAGATTCCGTCGAAAAGATGTTGTGAAAGGCGGAGGCATTGGTCTACTGTGCTTCGACCTTTTTTTGTGTGATTTTCACTATCTTTCTTGTCCATTCTGATAACATCAAAACCTTACAAGAAAGGGGTAGAATCTTCCATACAAAGCTTGGTTTCTTGTAGCAATGTGATGTCTACTGCATACTTTTTGACTGCAGCTTGAACAGGTGATGGGGGTGATGTTACATCTGGTTGTCTTAGTGCATTCCCGGCACACTGGCCCGGGATTTACCTCGACGTCGCCCGCTTTCAAGAGAAGAGACCGGAAATGTAGGTTGGGGTGTGCATTTTCGGCTAATAAAAAAAGGGTGGTAAGAATAGGGGGAGGGGTCTCTAGTTTGCGTTTTTTACAGCGCTGCTTGGTCGTTGAGTCAGGCGGCATCTCGTTGGACACCACGTAAAGGTCCCAACTTTTGTCCAACTGTTGTTGTTATAGCTGCTCTGGGTTTGAAAATTTCTCATATTACATGAAGTTATCATATTGATTCTGAACTGTTTTAACTATTTTTCAGGTTTTTCTTAATTATTTTTCAATTGTCGAGATATGCCACTATAAATTTTCAAAAAGTGATAGAGCTTTTCAAAATTTGAACATTTTAAGATTATTAAAAATTTTTAGCCCTGCTTCCAATTTTTCTTCTCCTATTAATTAGGCACTCTCGTAGTTTTTATCTCATTCGAGATAGATCACTCTAGTATTTTTCGAAATAAATTTTGTCTTTCAAACAGAATTCGGATAACGTTTTTCTCAGACTTCTCGGTACTTGTATTATGTCAGTATTTTCGTTAATTATTTAAAATTTTTGTTCAAATTAGCTTTTTCCGTTTTTCTGCTAGGATTGTGATGTTCAATGTATTCAGGCATTTACTATGAACTAATATTCCTATTCCATCTGTTGGCTTAGCGAAGCGGTGTTGTACGTTTTCTATTTTCAGTTTTCTCATAGTTTCCATGTACTAAAAAAGGAGTTTTGTGTTTGAAATTTGGTTTTCCACAATTTATTATCTCTTATTTTTGCATAGGATAAAAGAACTTGTAAAAGAAGTGGTCTGTAGTTGAGAGGGTAAAGGTTTCTGCCTTCATGAAAAGTGAACAAACTGACAATGTTTTTTATAGATTTTTTTTGTATTGAACTTCTTATAGAGCGTACTGAAATTAATGATAAAAAAATTTTAAAGTAGAAAAAAATAAAAAAAATATTATTAAGATGTAATGATCCTTTCTTTTGCTACGGTGTTTTTGTTACTCTACAGCGAGTGACCTGAACGCATCCAGGTTGACTCAAGTTGTTTTGACTGCTAAGCTGATCTATTTTTTTATTGTTTTTGAAAAATGAAAATTTTCTAGAACTTGGTCAGGTATCCCAGCTTGGTATAGTTGGTGTTGGTCTCTGGTTCAGGCATCACTGTTATGAAGGAACTTTACTGCCTTGATATTCACGAGGTTGTTGTCAAGTTTGTACATCAGTTGGCTGTGTCATTTACGTTAAGTAAAAACTTTTCAGTTGAAGTCTTTAAGCATTTTTGTGATGCCTTTTGGGGTTTTTGTAGAAAAGTCACTTAAGACAAAGCGGACAGCTCTGCGCTGAAGTTATTTCATAGCCTTGATATGACTTTGCTTGGGAGGGGCTCAACTGTAACTGCGAGTTCAAATAGAAGTCAAACTATGAATTTATAAAAAGCATCTTTCAAGGTCGTGAGCATTCTTACAGTTTCTTGCAAACGAACCACAGTGTCCAGTTGGTCTTGCTTGTGATATTGCCTGTGTTTTTGTCTTAGCTGAAGATTTTGAAGATGGTGATGGACTTATTTGCAGGCGTCGAGAATTTCAACCGTCTAGCCAGGAAGGCTGTGTTGGGTTTACAAAACTTTTTTGTGACGTGAGTTTGATGACAGTACACCTTGTGGGGTTGGAGTTCATCAACCATGTTTGCTCCCATTTTTCCAAGACTGCAAGTTTTCTCTGAAAAATCTGTTAGTCGTGGATCTTCTCGATGACCTTGAAGACCGCACTGTCATCAGCAATTAAATTGAAGAGCGGAAAATAATAGTCATACATCTTCGAAAACGATTGAAAAACTTGATTAGAGACTTTTTTGTGTTGAAAATCATGAAACTTCAAAAAGGATTATATGACCATGAAGTACATGGAACATTGGCAATTTAAAATTCTTAACCACTTGTTTTAAGATTTTTCACTCATTCTTTTTTTAATATTATTGTTGCCTCTATTGGTATTTTATTTCAAAAACACTGTAGATAATTTTTCTTAATTATATTCGTCAATATTAACTAACTAAGATATTCGAGCCACTACCTGATTACGTAATCAGAGCCTAATGCAAGTCTCAATCAACTGAAACTTGTTTTTTATACCGTGGACTAGTAGCCTGCTTCCTAATTATACGTGAAAAAACTAAAGTTTTTGAACATTGTGATTTATGCTAAACAATTGTTTTGATTAGACTAGATTTTGATTGAAGTTTTTCTTTCTACATTATTTGAGTGCTTGTCCTACCTATTCAAATCATTTTCATTTCAAGTTATTTTTTCAATTTAACTATAGTTTCAACGAATGATTATGAAAAAATAACTGGATTAGACGGAATTTTCATTTGAGTATTTCAACTTTCTGTTTTGCTCTTTTTTTCATAGCTTTGCGTTTTATTTTGTTTTGTTCTAGGTGGAACAACTCGAAAAAACATCGCAAAAGGAAAAAAAGTCAAACAATCCTCAACCTATCAAAAGTATTCACCAGAATTTGCAATTGATAATTCTATAGGAACAAGTGCACATACACTCAATCAAACAAGAGCTTGGTGGAATTTAAATCTAGGTGCACCTCATTATATTGATGAAGTGTATTTATATCTCAAAAATGCGTAAGTGATTGGTTTTTCCATTTAAGCTCTGCTTTAGTTTTTAAATTCGTAACTTTTACATCATGTTTTGATTCCTTGGTTTTTATATAAACTTCCAGTTTTTTTTTGAAGTCAATTATATGGCATAAAAGAATTAAATTGTTTTTTAATTTTGCTTTTGTCAGATCATATGAAGTCCTTTTGAGAGGTGCTGGAACTGAATTCTACACTCACCTCGAATTTTGCAAAAATAACGGAATGAGAAAAAACTATCAAACATATGAATGTCAGCCAAAAAGTGCTTACGTGTATGTGGAAGTGTATACATATAATAACTTCATCCGGATTTATGATGTTATAATTTATGGAAGTGAGTGCTTACTTTTATCAAAAGAATTTGGATCTACGCAAATTTATTATTGAAATTTAGAATCAATTTCAAACATATTTGATCACGTTTGAAAACAAGAAACAAAAAATATTCAAACATAATCATTTTCACAAAATAATAAAACTCCTATTAAAACCAGACGATGGAAAACAACGCCCAAAAAAAAGTAGGAGTTTGTTTTTCTCTGGTGTGCTTGTTTATGAAACACCACAAACCTTTCATTTTGTTTCAGCACTCATTCACTTTGTTTGATTCAAAAATAGTGTGAATAAAAAAATTAAGAAAGTTCATATGAAATTATAGTCAAAACAATGATGCTGGAATGGAATACGCAATTTTATTTAATTTTTTTCTATTTAGGTACATTATAACTGCGAGTGTTTTCATAGTGGCATTAAAATTTCAAAGTTCCAAAGGCTTTTTCAGCAAAACACATGAAGCTGAATTCAACTTCACACACAGTGAAACTTTGTTGATTCCAAGAGTAATAATCTCCAATAGAACTCATCTGTTTTTTATGAATCAAATTTGAAGTGGAAAAATCAACCACATCTGCATTGGATTTGAATTAATCATTAAATTGCATGCATCTTTTGATAGAATTATGTTGCTTTCCATTACGACTGTGAACTAAGTAGGTTCGGAAATCTTCGAATATCTAGTGGGTCTGTTGAAGTTCTTTTTTTTCTCAAAAGCCAAACCAAAAATGGCTGTTCATAAGAAATGGCTTTATAATATTCAATTTAGTTTTAGATGGAGTTTATTAATAGTTGTGTTCTGATTCTGTAGTCAGTTTTGCTTTTGCTGTCTACCTGGACTTCTACTTAGTTCAACATTTATTTGAAATTGGAAATTCATTTGTTCTTTGTGAAATTTCAGGCACCTTCAAACATTAAAAAAATTTCTTCTTGTGCTTATAAGCTATATCAATTTCAACTTTTTGAGGGTCATTGATTTGAGATGTGGTCGATTTTTTTTTAATTTTGATTTTGGGTTTTTCATGATTTTTTAGTTTTTATGAAGTTAATCTTTGTAAAGTTTCTAGTGAGAGTAATTAATGACATTTTCCGGTAATTACCTGAGTTGAACATAAGCTATTAAAATTATCAAAGGTTTGTTAATTTGAATTTTTAGTCGCTGTTGTTCCTTTTCTACAAAATACTTTTTTATGATATCACAGTTTTAGTTACTTTCTCTTTGTTTTTTGAATGCAATGTTTTTTTCATTTTGACACTTTCTGTAACAATCAACATTTTTCAATTGTTAAAATATATATGATTAATTTTTATTTTGTATCTTCCAGTATTTATTTGATTCGAACCAGATTTTTTTAAATTTTTTTGTTTATGATTTTTTTTTCATTTTTTACTAAATATATGTAACTTCGGCATGATGATTAACCTCTATCACTGCAAAGTCTTTTTTTATAGTCTTTATTGAATCAACTCCAGACAAACGCTGGAAATGGCACAGAAAGTGATGAACAATCAAAATAAAAGAAAAAAACTATAATTAACAAGAACTGAATTTCATAAGAATTGTCAAGTGTCAGTTGCAAGAGATCAAAAACTGACTACAGAATCAAATTTATAGATCTCAAAATCTAGAATTGAGTCATAGTTTATATTGAATGACTATTGAAGAATGTTTCATCGGTTAACCAAAAATGGAATGTTAAAAGGTTCTAAGAAATTCAAAAGCAGAATTTTCTATTGAATCAAATTGATGAGTTTTAAAATTTGAGATTTGAATCATATTTCAAAACCACATAACCATTGCAGAGTGATTTCAAGTTTTTTCTTTTTTTCTTTTATTTCCCTTTTCAGCCATTTTTTCTATTCACAAGGAAGTTTGAGTGGATGAGCCCAGGTTTGACTTCTAAAAGCGGCAACTCATTCAAAGTAAAGATGCCGTTCCAGAGTGTTCAGTCGTTTAGTAAGCAAAAGGGTTGAAACTGTTTCTAGGGGAGCAAATTAAAACACACTGCTGAAGGGCACATTGGAAATTTTTTGATGAGATCAGATTAGCTCAGATAAAACAATAATCAAAAAAAAGTTTCAACAGGGTTGTAACGTAAACCGCTTTTCGAAAATTTCACACTTTTTCTAAAAGAAACACTGATTAATTAATTTTCATGTGAAAACGATGGGAATGAAATTTTCAGCTTTTCAGTTGTTTCAACATTATGTTGTAATCAACAAAATCAAAATCGTTTGACAAGTTCGACAATTTTAATAGTTTACATCATCAGTTGTACAAAGGATGTCTGAGTACACCTTCATTGCAGTTGACCTTTGGCTTTTAAAAATTGGTGTTGTAAAGTAATAAAGAAATTATTTTCGTAGATCTAAGAAAAACCGCTAATAATACAGTCGTACTCGGTTGCACACAATCATCCTAGTGTCTTCATTCGTATTTATAAATATATAAATGTGTTGGTGTACAACAAGGAAAAAAGTGAAACGGCTTGTATAATTGCTTTTAATAAAATCAGTTTTTGTGTCCACTGAGGGCAGTTACTCATATGCATTTCATTATAGCGGATTCTTCAAGTAGTGAAGTTTCTTGTTTCTTTGTATTGAGAAGATGTGACTGTGTTTGTTTTCAATCATGATTCAGATACTACAACCACTTTTGATCGGAAACAAACTGAACCACCACTAGGATCAACAGGAAAAAAAATACCTGGAAATTCTGACCAAAATAGTGAGGCTTGACGTGAAAAATATATTTTCTTTCATAATATAAAACCTTTACCACAATAACCCCTACAACTACTGTTGATTTAAAAAAAACCAAACCACAATTGCCAAAAGCAACAGAAATTCACCTTGAGACGAAAAAAAAAGGAACTGGTAAGTTTCAATGTTGCAATTTCATTCCATGAATTTTTATATGAATATAGTTGAAATAATTTTTTTTATATATAATTATTTTAATTTTGAGCATTTATGTTTTCAAATATTTTTGAAATAACTGAAATGACATTATAATATTAACTGTCGAAAATTTCATTATTAAAATTTTATCCAAAGTTTGAATAGTTTTTTTTATCTGAATTTTTTCAAACATTATCTTTTTCATTGAAGGAATTTTGTATTTTCCTCTGCTGAGAAAAGTTTAAACTTTCCAAACATCAAAACCAAAACTGAAACATCTAAAAAAATTATTTTAATCTTTTTTTACATAAAAAAATTTTTCTTATTATTTCCACACAAGCGTTTTTTCAACTTCATCTTATAAATGTTTTAGCGATTTTAGACAACTAAGAGCCAATTGGATTCAAACCTTTTAATTTCGAACACATTTCCCAATTTTCGGCCAGAGTCTAAGTTTTTTTGTTTTTATTCAATTTCTCCCGTTATTACTCACATCTCACAAAAATCTTGGGCATTTTTATACAAAAAAAACTACTTACCACATGCTCAAAACAGCATGTAAAGCTTGAACAGTGCCAATATGATAGGAATACTTACGTAATGATTTTTTTAGTTTTTTCCTATGTTTTAATCTATAAAAGTTACGTATTTTTTATAGTATATTTTCATTGATTTAATTTTTTGTTTTGAATAGGTCATTCAGTTACCTTCAATGATTGATTGAGGTTTTTGAAGCTATTACAAATTGTCTTCAAATAACGTTTTGCTCAAATAACTCATGAACTCTTCATTTTTCAGAATTATTCCTCTCTTCTTTGAAGTGGATTTTCATGTTTGGTTTTGGATTACTTTTCATTGGTTTTACATGTTCCATGGGAGTTCTGAAGGCTAAGAATTTTTTTTAAATTTATTTCAAAATGAAAAGTGAAAAAGAAAACTATAATTTTTTTTCAAAAAAGTTTCTAACATGTTAGTAGAAAAATATATAACATGAAAAAATAAAAAAAACAGTTAACCTTACTAGCTCAATGAAAATCTAAAAAACGAGCCAAAGAAAACTAAAACAAATTATCAAAACTTTGAATTCACAATGTAATAAAATAAAAAAAAATTGAAAAATCCACAAAAGACATCGAAAGACCTACTTTTGAATTTACTTTGAAGCTCACAACAAAATTAAAAATCCTAAAAATCGTTAAACTATTTTGAACTTATTTGTATCGTAAAAGTACTTTGAAGATTCATCTTGTGTCTCAACATCCGCTCCAGCAACTAACATCTTCCAATCATCCCACACCTTTTTCAATCCACCAAAGACATGGCGTCCTCACCCAATCTTCGATAGACCAACTTTAGACTTTATTTTACTTCATATTGTTTGACAAGTGACTCTAAAAAGTGAAATCAAATTAACACATTTTTAAAGTGTTTTTTCATAGAATTTATTACTGTTAAATTATTTGAATTCATCAGATACTCAATCTTTGGTATTCTTCCGTCATAATCTCATCAGAAAAAATTGAGAATTTGTGAATTCATTCCAATTATTTTAAAAATTTCAATTAATTTGAATCAACATGGAATTTAAAAAAAAATGTATATATTTAAAACTTCTAGAAAGACAAATTTATTAATTGAAAAAAATTATTTCACCAAAATAATATGATTTTTGTTAATCTTGAACATTTCTTAAACCTTGTCTAGAAAAACCCAAAAAACAATCTACTACGGTTATCATATTCTCAAAAAGTACATTTTTGAGAATTTTAATAAATAATTTTCAAAGTTGCAGAGCTGTTTTTCAACTTTTTTTCAAGAGTTGGAAGCAAGAAATTAAAAAAGTTAAAGAATAAGCATGCAGTGCTATTGAAAACTTTAGTGGAAGTTTGTAGCGTGGTCTCTGAGAGTCCATAGTATAAAGAGTAAGTAAGAAAAGAAATCCAAAAAGTCAAAAAACATGCTAAAATGAATAAGATCAAACTTTGAATGATTGAGTTTGAAAAAGAGAAAATCACACCAAAAATTATTTTACTATTATGAGAAAAAACATTGGAGATAGTAAACACGAATTAAACAACTAGTCCTTCCATGACCGCTTCAATAATCTAGGTACTATTTCATAGGGGTAACCATTAAAAATTCCCACTCTTCGGCCTACAATAAGAAACATCATAGACTAAACACCTTCTTCGACACTCATGTTTCTATTCACACAATAACAATTAGAGTATCACCCATCATACAACACTAACTGTCACATGGAGCACTGGAAGCTAAACGTTTCAAAATGAAATGAAAAAAAATTCTTTTAAAACATTGTCACTAGAAGCCTTTTTGTACAACTTTTCAATGATTTTTTCCTTGATGGAGTTCATAATAGACAAACATTGAGTTTCATCTTTTGAATATTTTTTAAATCAACACAATTCAAACCAATAGTCTTATTCTGAAAATATAATTCATAACTTGAAAATAGAATAATCAAAAGATCATGCAAAAAACATCATCACTCGACCCTTTTTTCACAAACTTTTAATCAATTGCATTGAACTCTTTATGATAGTTATTATCACTTTTCATTGAATTTTTTTTCCAAGAAAGACCTTTTTCCAACATGTACAGAACAGCAAAAATCACTCCATTTCTCAGGGAGACTAACATTAATCTCACTTCTTCAGCTTATTGCATACTTATATCAAATTTTTCAACATTTCAAAAAATTATTTAAAGAGTTTTTTCAATGCAATTTCGGAAATATATCACCAACCACCAAGTGTCAATGTGCATATCGACCAAACCAATCCACTGAAACAACTTTGTCGTTTTTATTGTTATAGGATCACATCTTGCAAGGCGGCCTTTCAAATCTAGTTCGTTAAATCAGTTTTTTTCTTTTGAATAATTTAAAAAATGAATGTTTTATGTTGTATTTAGTTATTAGTTTCAACTTCATTTAAGTTTTTCCCTATTCATTTTCAATTTAAAATAGTTGCTTCAGACCGTCTTCATTCGAGACGGTAGAAAGGTAAGTCGAATTTTTTCAAATCTGTTCATCGGATTAATATTTTGCTACACCAAGGTTAGTAGCATTCATTTATTCACGGATTTTTAATTATTTGGATGTCAGATTTGTTTTTTTACAATATACTAAATGTGATCTTGCCTCTGGAAACCAATTAAACTAGCAAGTAGGAAGGTCAAATAAAGGTGCGCCAGAGACAATAAAAACCGCCATGAACTGACTCCACTTGTCTCAAAACGCCACCAAGCTCAGAAGCTTAAATCTCTAGTTTCTAAATGGGTTTCAGAACGTAAAATCATTGAATGATGAAGTAAAAGAAGTGGTAGAATTAATTCATGACTATGGAATGGATGTGATGTTTATGGCAGAAACATGGCATGACTCGAAATCAATCAGCATATATAAGCTGCTGAGACTCATTACAGGAGTTAAAGAATATGATCACATTACCCTTGTATTCGATGAACTACACTGTCTTAAAATTGATTGAAGAACTGAACTTGGAACTGCTCTGCAGATTTACAACAGTTCGTCCAATAAGGATCCTACATAACTTAGACGTAAACTGGTTCCAGCCGCTCGTCTTCCTTACAAACTAGTTTTAAGAGTGGCTAAATTTGAGAATTTTGTTCTCAACAAGCACAAACCTGAGTCATTAGGATTTAAAAGGTTCAGCATCAGCAAAATTATGTTGTGAAAAAACCTCTTTAAAAGTTTTAAATTTTCAAGTTCAATTAAATCCATTTATTTATCTTTGAATACCTACCTGTTCATTGAATTTTTACCTTCGTCATGAAAACATTGCATTATACTTTATTTTCACAAACAAATTTTCATTAATTTTTATTTATTTTCGTATTTCACTATAATTATGATAAGAAAACGTTTTGAATAGACTCGAAACACTATGGGGTTAATGCCACTATGATAATGTTCTTAGTTTTATTGTTTTGTAGTGTAGAATAGTGAAGAACCATTCGTAAGCAGCACAACTTCAAATCCAAAACAATTCAATTTATGTTATTTATAACTATTATTTTGAACAAATAATTTTAAATTGTTAATAAAATCGGTTTGAACAGACTACTTAAATAAAGCAGACAAAAACGGCCATACTGTATTGAAAAAAGACTTGAAGTTTTGTAAAAGTTAGACTTCGTTAATTTTTTTTCGTTTGTCATACTTCACTATTTTCAGCGGTTGTCTGAACAATTCATTGAAAACTATTAAAAAAAACATGAAAAATACAACAAAAAATATTAAAAAGGCAACAAAAAACATTTAAAAAAAAAAAAAAATTTATTTTCAAGAGACGCTAAGGATAATGACTTCCTGGATTTGTTTTCATTTATTTGAATGAAAAACAAAATGAAAAATAAATTAAAAAGTTACAAAAAAAAACATTGAAAAGTCAAGAGGCGCTTTTGATAATGACGTCACGTAGTCGTTTTTTTTATTTGAATAAAATGGAACAAAATTTAACAAATTGATGGCAGTAACTAAGTAAATTTTAATTAATCAATAACGCTGATTCCACACTGTTCAAAAGCTTCCGAGTATATATAATAAATAAAAATTGGAAAAAAACATTCGTGATTTAATCGCGATATTTTCACTTCAACGATGGCATTTTCCGCAAGTTTAAAAATCTTTTGTTTTTTCATTGTTCTCTTCTCTTTACCCATCCATGCCAAAGCTTCGAAAAGGTTAAAGTCGGTATGTCTTGGTTCGTACTGTGTTTTTATTAACATGTTGAGACGTTTTGTGCATTTTGTGGTGAGGGGAATTGTGGTGTTGGTTGAATGGGTGCAGATTTTCATTGTCTGGTGTCAATAGGTGTTATTTAATAGATTATGGTCAAATTTTTTGTGGTGAAATTATTTTTGATGGGTTTTGCTGAGATGAGTTGTGTTGTGATGTAATGTGGTGTGAAATGAAGTATGATGAGACGTGATGTTTTGTGATGAGGTGTGTTGTAGAAAAATTGAGTGTGTTGTTATGAGCTGTGTTGTGGTATTGTAGATTGAGATGTTGTTTGGTGTGAATTTTGATTTATTTGTTTATGATATGGTTCAGTGTAGTAAGAATAGTTGTCGTATAGTGGGGTGTGTTTTGGTATGGTATATTAGAGTGTAGTGTATTGTATTGTGGTGTAGTCTGGTGTTTTGTGATGTGCTGTGGTTTAATATAGTGTAGTAGATTTTTTAGTGAGGGTTTTTGTGGTGCAGTTCGTTTGATGGGGTTTGGTGTGACAAACTGAGGTATATTGTAGCGTAATGTTTTGTAGTATGGTGAATGTGGTATGGTGTATTTTATTTAAGTGTGATGTGCATCGTATGGGGTTTTATAGTGTAGTTTGTTGTGTTTTAGTGCGCTGTGGATTGTTGTGGTGTAGTATTTTCATCTTATGATATAGTGCTTCATGGTGTGATGTAAAGTGTTTTGTTCTGTGGTGTGGTTTAGGATGGTATGGTATGATTAGGTGAGGTGAGATGGGTTTTTATATGTTGTGTATCAGTATGGTGTGAGATGTGTTTTAGTGTAGTTTGATGTAGTGCGATATGGTGTGGTATTGTGTACTGGAGCTTGGGCTCGTTTAATGTGGTGTGTTGTGTGATGTCATACGGTGTTTTGAGTCTGATCTGATGTGGATTTTTTGTGATTTCATGGGTTTGTTTTTATGGTGGGTGTGAATGAAGTAGTGTGCTATAGTTTGTGTGATTTGGTGTGATTTGATGTAGCGTGATATGGTTTTATATTCTATATATTGTGGTGTGATAGGAGTATGTGCTGCATTTTGTGTAATCGTATTTCTGTGGTCTGATATAGTTTGTTGTAGTTTTTTGTTGTGTATTCTGTTGTAGGCAAAATAGTTCATTGTGATGTGGTGTTGGCTGGTGTGATTAGTTATGATGTTTAGATTGGTTTGGTGTAAGTTGTGTGTTTTTCATCAGGTTGCAAGCTTGTGTGCCTGTTTTTGGTGTAATTTGGACACCTTTTAGTATAATTTAGTTAGTATGGTTGAATGTGTTGAGATGTATTTTGGTTTGGTGTGTTAGTTTGGTGTGGTGTGATAGTTGTGGTGTAATGTGGGTTTTGTAGTGCATATAGCTGTAGTGTGATATAATATGGTGTTCTGTGCTTAGGTGATAATTTTATTTTAGTGTGTTAAAATGTGTTAAGGTGAAGTGATAAATAGTGTGCTGTATGAGCTGTTGGGAGTTGATGTTCAGTGGTGTAGGTTGATGTGACTTGTTGAAAGTAATTAAGGTGTGTGTGGTGTGCTGTGGTGTAGTTTGGTGTCAGGTGTGGTGTGATGTGGGATGGTGTGAAAAATGTGGTAGTGGGGGTTTTGTGTAGTTCATACGGTATTGTGATTTGTCCTTAGTTGTTCATAATAGTGATGTGTGGTGTCATTAGGTGTGATTTAATAAATTATGGTTGAATGTCGTTTGAGAAGCTTATTTTTAATGTGGTTTCCTGGAATGATTTGAATTGGGATGTAGTGTGGTAAAAAGTCAAGTATGATGTGGTGTGGTGTGACGTGATGAGGTGTGTTCTAAGAATATTTGTTGTGTTAATTTTGGATGTGATCTGATATATTATAGCAAGGTGTAGTTTGGTGAAATGTTTTATTCAGTTGGTTGATATAGAATTCAGTGTGATAAGACTAGTTGTGGTTTAGTGTTTTTTGGTTTGACCTGGTTGAGTGTAGTGTGCTGTAATGTGGTGTAATATAGATTGTTGTGGTGTGCTTTAGTGTGTTGAGGTTTAATGTAGTGTAGTAGGTTGTGAAGTAGCGTTCACTGGTGTATTTTCATGTGATTTAGTGAAAGTAAGTAGTGTGTGTGGTGTGTTGTGGTTTAATGTGGGGTCGAATGTGGTAGAAGTGTTTCGGGGTGTGGTATGGGATGGTGTAATATTTGTAGTATGGGACTTTTTTGTAGCGTTATATGGCGTTGTGTTTTGTAATTATTGTGATTAATGTATTGTAGTGGTAAACGTAGTATGAATGAAATAACGTGGTCTGGTGTGGGGTGGCATGGTGTGTCATCTGTGGTAAGATGTTGGGATGAGGCGGATTGTGGTGTGGTTTGATGTGGTGTTTTTCTGTATGCTGTAATGTAATGTGCTGTATTAGTGTGCTATCCTTTGATATGTTTTTCAATTTAATTCCATATGGCTTAGTATGAGATGGTGTAGAATACAAAACAAAACAATACGAATACAAATTCATTTTATATTGTAATTGAACCCATTAAAGGTCGATTTTCCTACTGCATTAACGGAACTATAAATTTAGTAGTTTTTAAACCACTCATGTTTGAGAAACTCAAAATAATATGTGCTTTCCAGCTGTTTCTACAAGCTACTGTGATTACCTAAGTCAAAAGCAATTGAAAAGGTAACAGTATGAGTAAAGAAAACATCATCGGCTGCATCAAAAATGTCTGATTACATCATTTTGTCAGCCATTTCTAAGCTACTCTGCTTCAAGCAAATTGTTTGTTTAGCGCTAATATACACTTTTCAAAAACACTATGCCAAGAACTGCTCAAACAAAAAAGTTTCAAGGGTTTACAGAATGGAAATAAAAAAGTAATAGAAGTGAGATTATGGTGGAGGGAGTTCCATAGAAGAAGCCCACAGTAAGAAAGTAGAGTTTCAGTTTAAGTACTATTAGTAGATATCCTTGAAAATGAGACTAAATAGATGTTCTCAGTCTCTTAAGAGGAGGCCATTTAAAGAAGTCAGCTAACTAGTAAAGTGAGTGATAAGTTTTTCTGGAATTGAAAGTGCAGTTTTTAAAACTGATCTTTTTTATTAAAAAACTAGTGTAGAGATAGGGTTGAGAGATAGACGAAAGAATTTATGAGTGCCAGAAACTTAGTGGACAGCACTATTGAAAGCTTGGTGAGAGGATGTATTCTAAGCCAAACAAAACAAGCAAAAAAACTAGGAGTTTGAAAATTGCATTGTATAGTAAATATTCCAGTTGCTTGACACGACGAAGGTGAAAAAAATTGATTCAGGTACAAATTTTATTCATGGTATGAAAGAAAGTTTTGAAACAAAATCTATGAATGTTGTAAGAAAGGGCAAGTAGAAGGTTTGTTAAAATTTCAATTGAGGAAAGAGATTCAGTAAATTGAAAAAACTCGCTAAAATATCTGAAAATAATTTTTTTATGTATTATAGTTCTTATCAGATCAAGTCCAAACATACGCTGAAAATGTTAAAAAAACGCGGCAAACAATCGAACTAAAAAAGCTAAAAATTAAAATACACGAGAACTGTGAGCATTGAATTTACAACAAACGGCGAAAAAAAAGATGTATAGTGAAAAAAAATTTCACATTAAAAAAGAACATTGAGTATTTTAAGCTTATTGGGTATTGAGAAGACGAAGAAAGAATTGTTTATCTTGGTAGGAGGAGTGAATTGTTATGGTCTAAGTGTGTCTCGTCTCCGCACATCACGGGATGCAGACGACAGGTGGAGTAGATGGTGTTGGTTTTTTTTGAAAACAAATGTTCTTAAAAAGAAGCAAATAGTGTTTTTGTTTTAGAAGATTCAATATCATTAGAGATGTGAATATTAGAAAGTTGAAAAGAAAATTTGATGAAAATGCAAGTCGAAAGAAACAAATGGCGAAAGAGAAAAAATAAAAAAAATCAAACACAACAAAAAATTGTAAATAATCAAAAAGTTTTAAAAAAAAGATTTAAATAGTGAAGTTTGCGGAATGAAAATTCAGCGGCAATAACCGGCATAACGTTGGCAACGCCTTCAGAAAAACAAGTCAAAGGATTGGAATTAAGATACATAGGATCACTCCAAAAAGTTATTTTACCAATATGAACAGAAATTTCAAAAACAGTAAAAAATATTTCCTCTTCAAGAAATGAAGTAAAGATGTACGAGTCATTATGTTGAATCTGAAGAAAAAATGATGAAATAATTCTTGTGAGTTCCGAAGTATGAAGAATAGAAAAAACAGATCAAGAACAGAAATCTAAAAAAAAAAAATGTGAAAAAAACGTAAAATGAAAGCTGTTTATAGAAATTACATTCAAAGACCAGGAAGTCCAAATGCTGATTTAGTGGAAAGTGGTCAACAGTGTCAAAAACAAAAAATAGCTATCATCTTTATCAAAGATAAGTAAAGAATCATTAAAATTTTTCAAAAGTGAGGTCTCAGTTTTTTAAAAAGACGGAAAGCCAGATTGGGTATGAGGGAGCAAATTGTTAGCCTCAAAAAATATGGAAATGCTGAAAATAGAAAAAAAAGGATAAATGCAGTTAATAAAAATTTAGTGAATGGATGGTTCTTTCTTGAAGAAATTTTTGTTCTTTCTTTTCATATCTCATAGAGTTACAATTCGAAAGCAATTAGTTATATTACTCGAAGTAACATTTTAGCTGAACTTGCGTTGATGAGAAAAATCATTTGAAAAACAAGTTTCAATGTTTTTTTGTTTATTTTGAATTTATTGAAAAAATAATTCCTGAAAAATTGTACCTCAGCAAACTCACCACGTTTTCAACGATGGAGAAGGTTGGTGAGGTTTCAGGATGTACAGATTTTTTGTGGCTCTTCTAGTGAGATTTGTTTGTAAAGAAGCAGTCAGAATACGTTTTTTTCTGTGTGCTGATCAACATGTGTTAAATTAGACAGTTTTTTTTAAGTTTTTTGTTGGGTACCTAAAAAA
Organism: Branchellion lobata; assembly: GCA_947562095.1. NCBI lineage: Eukaryota > Metazoa > Annelida > Clitellata > Hirudinida > Piscicolidae > Branchellion > Branchellion lobata. Next base: position 2,291,381 of record OX387261.1, read on the forward strand.
TGATTAGATTATGTGTAATTTTGCAGTTTTTGTTGGATCCAGGTTTCCATATTCTGTGTTTTTGAAAATTTGGTCTCTGACCGTTTTTACGTCTTAATGAGTTGCGGATTTGATGCAACTCTGAAGAGCTCTGTGTTTCTATTATTCTAGTTATTGAATGGTATAAGCTCGGTTTGAAAGAAGAAAAAGATTATTGGTTTTGAAAAGCAAAAGTCGTGTATTTTCTGCAAAAAATTACAATATTGAAACCGAAAAAATATTTAAAATATATTTAAATTAAATGCAAAACTATTTCAGTCTAAAGTTAAAAAATGAAACTTCAGAATTGAGTTTGAAGTTTTAAACACTTTTTGGTTTCAAATAATTGAAAGGTAATTCAACAATTAATCACAGCATGAACAACAGCGAAATTTCAATTTCTTTTTCGACTGAGTGCAGATGGTCGTAGTCATTTCATTATAGTCGTTTTCTCAAGTAGTGAACCTCCTTGTTTTCGGTAATTGAGAAAGTGTTACAGTTTTGTTTTCATCCATGAAGCAGTTACTACATTTCTTTTCTTCATATATATAGTTTTTTTTTACTTACTCATGATGAAAACCTTTTTTGACACACTTTATTCACGACAGTGAAAATTTTATCTATGATGTCTACGCATAACTCTATAGTTTAACTTTTATGAATCATTTTTCTGTTTAAGTCAGCTACTTCAAATTGATTTGTTTATGCAATTGAAGTTTTTGAAGTTAACAAAAATTGTCTGTTTTTTTAATTAACTCACGAAAAAATTAATTTTCAGAATTATTAACTTTTTATGTGAAATGAATTGTTTTGTTTGGTTTTGCATTAGTTTCCATTGGTTCAACCTTCTAGATGTGAGTTCTGAAATCTAAAAAATATTTGATAGAAAACATTGAGAGCAAACTATGAAAATACTTCGTAAAAACTAAAACAAAATAATGAATAAAACGTCACAATCATTCCTCAAAAACAGAATTATGAACAAAACGAAAAAAGTGCTAACTGAAGCAGAGGAACGAAAAAGAAACAAAGGAATGTTTCGAAGGTTTCCACTTTTTAATAGCCTTGCAGTTCACGGGAGCTTGGTCTTGACAATAACCTTGGAAGTAAAGCTCTCGAAAAAATCACAAAAAATATAATGCTAGAAGAGGAAAAACTCAAAATGGAGAGGCAAAAAACGAGAAGATTGTTCAAACGAGTTTAATCATTTCAGAGATCGACAAGATGATTTTGTTGAACTTAAAAATTTCAAACTGTTAGACAGGTAGTTCCAAAACTTACGTCTGTTGACACTGAAATTTTTTTATCCTATTGGTTTGAACTTGAGCTTGTTAGGAATAGCATTTTTTGATTCAGCCGATCTTAGTTTTTGTTGTCCCGGCAGTCTAGCAACTGGTACTAGGTCACGTGTCAGATACGCAAGACCCTCATTGAACAAACACTTGTACATCTGCGAGGCAATTTTAAATTACATTCTTTATTTAATTTCTAATCAGTGAAGATCCTTGATACAGAGGTAATGTGATTGTATATCATTACTCCTGGAATAAACCTGGCTGTTGTTTTGATTATTGATTGAATACTTGGAGGTGCACCCTTAGATAAGCTGACTGAAACCATGTTGCCATAGTCACTACGACACAACACTAAGGCTGATGCAAATGCTTTCAAAGAGTCAGGCAGACTAGCTGTTTGTAAATTATACAAAACGTGGTGGTTGCACAAGAGCAAAAGCATTATTTTATTCTTCTTTCATCTGCAATACTTAATACGCTACAAAACAATACAACCACAAATATTATTATAGTAGCATTAACCCCGTAGAGTTTAGAGGCCACAGTAGCTGGCCTGATTTATCACTTCATGCTACAGAACTTGACAAACGTGATGGCAAAATCAACCAAAACTGTAGTTTTTTGACGAAAAAAAATTTTTTATTATTTTTAAAGTTTGTATATTTTTTGCAGGTTTGTGGTTCTGATAGCAGAAGGTCTCAGACTTGTTTTGTGTAATTCTAGAAGAAATTTGATTTACTCAGCTCTGACACTGCTTTTCGATTTTGTTTTAACACAAGAAAGAAAAATTAGATTTTGGAAAAATATTTTGTATCTTTGTTTTTGTTAAGGAAAAATTTTGATTTTGAATTTTGTAGAGGTTTTGCGTGATTAGTTTCAAATGTTTCATAAATATCGATTACGTTTGAAAAATTTTTTGTTTCTTCAAATAGTATTTTGAATATTAGCTAGTTAATGAAAAAATTGAAATTATTCAAAAAGTTAGAAAAAAAAAAGAATGTGGAAATAAGAGTTGCAAATAAAAATTCAGAAAAGAAGAAAAACATCGGAACAAAAAATGATGGACTTCAAAAGAGCCAAAAATCTATAAAACCTTCTGCTAAAAAACTAGTGAACTTGATTTTCACAGAAATGGAATGGGAGCAACTAGTAAAAAAAAAAAAGTTGAAAAAAAATATCATGAACAAACAGAATCTAAAACACACAAGAAGGCATTTGATTTAATGATTAGTAATCCCCGGAGTGAAAAAAATAATACGGAAACAACAAGGAGTGACCAAAAAACAGAGAATAATGAAAATTTTATCCGGAAAAAAAACTGAAAATGAAAATAAACCTTGAAAACCATTGAATGGAAAGATGACCAAAATTGAGGGAGAAGATAGAAAAAGGAATGCAACTAATATTGATGTTAAAGTAAATAATGACATAGTCAGACCTAGAAAATCCCTTGATGAAGAAATGATTAAAACTGAAAGTGAAGCAATTAATAAAAAAGTAACCAAATTTGGAAAAAGAATTGTTGAAAAACTTGAAAATCGCAAGATATATCGATTCAAAAAACTCTTCAATACAATACCGATCAAACCTTAGTCTAAAAAAATAGAAAAAAACAATTTTTTTTTAAATCGGTTGACAAAAAAAAAATGAGAACATATATAGACCAAGAAAAGCCCTAGATAAAAAGTTGACAAATTCTGAAATTGAACAACTCGGAAAATAGCAACCATAATGGAAAAAAATAATGTTAACAAAAAAATTAAAAGCATGAATAGACTCAGAAAAAACTTTGATGAGAAGACAACCAAAAATAAAAGTAAAAAAAAAGAGAGTCAACAAAGATAGATGTGAAAAATATTGACAGAAAAAATTAGAGTAAATAATAAAAAAGTGAAACCATTTAAGAAAAAGATCACCATTGAATATGAAAATGTAGGGGAGTTGAAAATAAATACTGAAAATGATAAAAAAAAGCTAACGACGAATAAACTAAAACAAGTTCTGAATCTGATGAACCTTTTGCTAGAAAGATTATAGAACTGAAAAAAAAGCAACTAAAATAGTAGAAAAAAAATATTGAAAACAAAAAAAAAAAAGTTGAAAAACTTTTTGCTAAAAAGATGATTGAAAATTAACAAACAAAAGAATCAACCAAAAATAAAATTCAAAAAGTTATCGAAAAAAAGGAAACTAAGTTTAATACTATGAAACTCTTCGGTAGGAAAATAAATGAATATAAAATAAATTGGAAAAACAATGGGCAACAAAAAGTGAAGAAAATAAGGTTGATAAAAAAAGAAATATATACATGTATAGACCCAGGAAATTCCTTGATAAAAAAGGAATTGGTTATGAAAGTGAAAAAAAAAGGATAGCAGCTGCCGAGATTGAATAAAAAAATATTGGCAAGAATAAAAATTTTAAAATTCATAGACCCATAAAACCCCTTGATAAAAAGATGACTAAATCTGGAAGTGAAGAAATCAAAAGGGAAGCAACCAAATTTGAAGAAATGGTTGACAACAACAGAAATGAAACAAGCTTCAACTTCAAAAAATCCATTTACAAGAAGATGACTGATTCAACAAAAAAAAAGTTCAGAAGAGACAACTAACGAAAAAAAATTTTGAAAATTTATAAAAATATTACCAAAAGCCGAACTTTTTCAAAAATCCAGTATTAATACTAGTTTTTGTGAAAAAAATTAAATTTCAACAATATATCTTTTTTTTTCACTTCTTTCAAAAATATTTTGTTGAGTGAACTTTCTAAGAACAAGAAAATTCTTTTTTTTTCCACAGAAAAATGAATTTAAACTTTTTTTAGGCTTATTTTAAAAAATTGAATAGTTGAAAAACTAAAAAAATAAAGATCTGATGGTCTAAAAAAGTTCAGATTATGGAAAAACTTTTATCACAAAGTTTGAAGTTTTTGAAAAATGGAACGCTAAAGCTCAATGGAATGCTTAACCTGCAAACATGTATTCAATAAATTTCGTTTATTTCATTTAAAAAAGAGTTAAGTTTGAAAGAAGTAAATATTACGTACTAACTGAGTAAAAAATCAAGGTGGTAGAATTTCTCTGCAATTTGTTTTAGTGGCTCGTTTTTAAACCCTTCTTATAAGGTTGACGTTTGAATTGTATAAGATGACAAGACTAGGCTCCCGTTTTCAAAAATATGTGAAATGAGCTTTTTAAAGAGTAAATTGAAAAATGAAAAGAAAAAAACATTATTTTTTAGTCTTAACAATTTATTTGTCTTGATTACTTGATAACAAACGTGCTGGTTGAAATAAAGGTTTTTCAAACAACTATACCAAAATCCTTTTGTTCATTAACTCTGTTTAACTGAAAGTTTTTGATTTAATAATGACAAATTGAAAAAATTAGATTAAAGAAGATAAAAATTTCTTTAGTTGAATTTATTTTCACTTTTTATTCACTTTCTCATTCATAAAGTTTATTCATTGATGATTGCAGAAAAACTTGATCAACAATGGCTTTGCTGCGATCAATAAATTTTGCGTTTCTCTTTATTCTCCTTTCACACCACAAAACCAGACCAACACCTAATTTTCATTTTTCCACTGCGGCTCTTTTCTTTGCAACACTCTTCCTCCTTACCTCACTTCCCTCACCTTTTTTTTCATTCCGTAAAGCTTTTCAAACTCATATATTTAAGCAGTTCTTAGCGGAACGTTCCTAAATCACCTTCAATTTTTTTTTGCTCTCAGCTTCACTAGTTCATTCTAGGGCTTCCATTACTTTTTTGTTTTTATTGTCTATTGTTTCGATTTCACCTCAACCTCCTTTCACCTAAACCATTTTTCTCAACTTTCATCATGAACAACTTCCACTACACTCAGTCTCGTTACCCCCAAATTCATACCCGATTTTCTCACATCGGCTTATTTGAATTTATCTTGCTTCGGTCTAGTCTTTCAAGTTTTTATCGAATTAACTTTTATTTTCACCTTGAATATGTATGATTTCTTACTTTTTGTTTTTATGCTCACTTTTATTAATCTATGTCTGCGCCTGTGGCATAATGATTGACCTATTCCGCTGTAAAATGTGTCAGGGTGAGCCCAGGTTTGAGTTTGGGAAGCGGCAGCTAGTGAGTAAAGTCAAAATATTTAAATTTTTGCCTAATTGAAAGTTTTATGGCGTGGTAAAACAGCTGCTTAAAAAAAATTATCGTATATGAAATTCCTCAAGTTTATATTGAATGTATTATTATTAACACTTGAGTAGAAGATCAACCTATATCCAGTAAATTAAAATTTTCTAAACTAATTTCATATTTAGAAAGTAAACGAAATAAGTTAATTTAAAGTATCAACAGAATATAATTTTCCAAAAAATAAGATGAGTTCTTATAAACGATGATTATATGTAAACTGGATTTAATTAACTTTAAGCATAAGTTAAAAAAAAAATTTATAGTCTTTATTGAAGCAAATCCAGACAAACGCTGGAAATGGCACAAAATATGGTGAACAATCAAAATGAAAGAAAAAATTATAGCTAACAATGACTGAATGTCATAAAAACTGTCAATTGACTGTTATTCAGACTGAAACAACTTATTTAACGAACTAACTTTGGTAGGAAACCTTGCAAGTTGGTACCATAGCCTATGGCAAGCTCAAAAATCCTAAGGTTTGCATAGATGGTGGCGGTGATCATGATCCTGCTTACAGCCGCAGACTTTTTTCACACACCTGTGTTTCCTGCCCCAGACAAAAACGTCCACGACACACCATTTCAATTTTTTTTTATTCACAATTTCTTTTTTTTTTTAATTTCATTTTTCTTTTTCATCTCACTTTCTTTTTTTTTTAATTTCAATTTCATTTTTTTTAAATAAAATTTTATTCTGTTTTCATGAATTTAAAAAAGTCAAACAAATAAATTTCTTTAACTTTTTATTTTTTCTTCATATGGGAGAAATTGTTGTTTCTTTCAATTTTTTTATATTTATTTAATTCAAATTTTTTTGTTATCGGAACCATGTGTTTAATTCCTTGGACAAACTGTTCGTCTTTTTGTTTATTTATTTTTGTTTTTCATTTTTCAATTAAGGTTTTGTTCTAGTTTCAAAAAATGTACCTTCTTTTTTTGTTGGTTTTTGTTTTGAATTTTTCGCTCTCAAGATCTTTAACATAATTAATTTGCAAACGGTTGGGTTGTTTGGGCTTGGAACCATTTGAAGCATTTTCTTTCTTTCTTTGCTTTTTCTCCTTCAATGAGCACTTTGTTACTTTGTAAATCAAGGAGTTTTTCACTGAGTAGTTAGAAAAAGGAATTCCAAGTGAGTGAAAAGAGTCCTAACTTCGGATTTCATAAAAACGAAGTTGGAAAAATTTAGTTTGAAAAAAATATTATTATGAGTTCATTTTTTTCGATAGAAATATCATTTTTAAAGAGCTAGTAAGTGAAAAGTGAAAATTAGGTAGAGATATAAGATGCATCAAAGTAAAATTGAAGTCGGGAAAAAAAATCTAATAAGACTGAGAAAAAATATATGATAAATTTTCATTTCAATGTTGGACCAAAACGTAATTAGTTTCAAAATATGAAAATGAATGAATTGATCTAGAAGTAATTGGTGAGGAATTAACCAGCGAAGGTAACAGATCAGGCAGGGTTGGATGATTTATTTCAATAACAAGAAATTACATAGTTTAGTGCTCCCGGGAGAGAACAAACACGAATATTATAGTGGCATTAACCCCGTAGAGTTACGAAGCCACTCAAAGCGTCTCAATATTAAAACTATTGTGAAGAATTAGAAACCGAATTGAATAAGTAATTAAATAAAATAAATATCGATATTTAAGATGAAACATTTGAAAAGAAAATTCAATAATTAAATTCAAGAAATTGAAATCTAAACTAATTCAATATGATTAATTATTTCTCGTATCACTGATATCGAATATGGAAAAAATCTTTTGGAATAACAAATTTTACATTCTATAAGTCAACTTTTCAAAAACAAATCTTAAAAAATCTCAGAAATTTTGAAAAATGTAAAACTTTTTTTCTTTTTTTAGATAAGTTTTTATTTCAAAAATTCAAATGAAGTCAATAAACTAAATTTGAATCGTTTCGTTGTGTATATTTATGTGAAAGTTCTTCTAGTTTAGCTTTTTTTTCTATCACCGAAAGTTGTTTGACGAAGAAAAGCATCGAGCAGCTGATTAATTCAGGGTTTTTGAAAATCAAAATCTTATCATTGTATGTAGTCAAAGTTTTTTTAATGTTGTTAGATTTTTTGTAAAGAAAGGAAGACTAATCACAAGATTAGTTCCTGGTTGTATTTTTATCTGTGTGCTAAACAACCAGTCCAATGAGCTTGAGTTTACTCTCTACACAGATGTTCAAAATCATCAGATAGATTCAACAGCATTTACTAAATCGTGGAGTTGAAAACCAGTGGCACTTTTCCTGTAAGCAGGGTGTTGCCTGACCGGTCAACTTTTGGCTTTGCTTTCTCAAAGACCCCCTAAACTAGCTATGTTGATGAAAAATTGAATGCGTGCTGGCTTAAAAATTGATTCTTAAACTAAGAAAGAAATCGATGCTCAAGTGATTAAATGAAAAAATGTTTGGTGAAAAATGAACAACTCATTACTGAGAGAAAAAAAGGTTTTTGATGGAGGAATGAAGGATGATTGACAGAAAAAAAATTAGATAATGTAGGGAACGATTAGATGAGAGTATGAAAAAAAACGTAAGTTTCAATGCAAGCGATCGTCTGCTAACTCAGACACGAGTGGAACGGTTTTTTTGTAGCATTTTCGAACTTTTTTTAAATATTTCTACTAACGGTAAAAAGATAGTAGAATGCGACTTGGTCAATTAAATTAGGCCTTGTGGTCGCTACAACAGCTCGAAGTTTTATTTATCAAATTGAGTCAATGAAAAGTTAAATGATTCTGTTAGTCAATGTTTTAGAAGTCTTGATATTTTTATGAATTTTTTGAAGTCCCAAAAGTAATAAAAAGTATATTTTAAAAAAACGATAAATGCAATAAAGATCCGATGCCAAAATAATTAATTTTCCATTATTGATTCAACATAGAAGAGCTCTTTTGGAGCAATGTCAAATGAACAAATTTTTATTCAAAAGTTCATATGTGGTGCTATTTGGCACAAGCTACAGGCTCCTTCCCGGTGTTTTTTGCATGGAGTGTCGTTCAACATAGTTTTGCCTCTCAATGTTATTATTTCTACGCAGTGCTCTATGCCGCCTGAGTTGTTAGGCTCACCACGGTGCCAGTTGGCCGAGATAATCTCTGAGGCTCCTTCAATGCATTTATTTTGTTTAGGCTGGAAGGAGGAAGAGCTTCCAGCGGTCAACCAATGTAATTTACCGTTGCATCGAGCACCTCCGAGCCAAAATCTGAAAAACCCTTTTCTTGTTCGACACTCACCTGTGTGAGGTGAATTTATGCAGAAAATAGAATGAACTAGCAAAGACAATGTCTAAAGCTAAAATCATGAGCTTGGCAACCTTGCATTCCTGCGATGGCTCTTGAAATAACTTTGAACTCTTCTTTATTGTATGCAGTAGCCAAAATACCGCCAGACCTCATACAGTTTTCTTGTGCTTCCTTCCACAGGAGTTTATTGGTCACCGCTTTGAAGCACCCATATTCAATTAACTTGTAACCATAAGGGCAACTCACTGTGAATGGAATATGGTATGAAAATCAATGAATATATATAGGAGTGAACTTAAAAATAAGTGACAACATTTATATAAATTGAATATAAAAACACCGAAATTGATCCTGAAGTTGGAAAATGATGATTGAATTTTTAACCTTACTGAAACTCAAAGAAATCAACTAAAAAATTCACATTTTTGAAACTAAATTCTGAGTTTAAAATAGGTTCTGAGATCGTGAAAGTTGTTTAACTTGATGAACTTTGGTTTTATGATTGGTTAATAACGTGGTAATATGATTTTCAATTATGATGTATTTGATGTATGGGAAAAGAATTCCGAATAATTTAGTTTTATGAATGGTTAAAAATCTGAAAAACAATGTTGGGTAAAATAATTTGCTACATGATGGCGTATGTGAAAAGACGGAGTAATGTGTGTAATAGTGAGCAAAATGAAATGCCATAAAATATTCATAAAGAAACGTTAAAAAATAATTAACCTCAGGTATAAATAAAAAGATAGTTCAAAATAAATTCATTTTTTAATAATTAAAATGAAAAAATAAAAATAAAAATAAAAAGAAGAAATGGAAAGATCATAAGAAAATATGAGAGAAATATGTACAAAAATAGAGTAGAAAACTCAGAAAAATTTAATTAAAGGATAAAAATAAAATATTAAAAATGTTGTTGAAGGAAATTTCTTAACAAAATTTCAATGATAAAATAGAAGAAATAATGAATATGGAACGAAAAATGAAAAAGATAAGAAAGATGAGGGAAAAATATGAAGCAGTGGAATATTGAAAAGCTAAAATGGAAAAAATGGAAAATTGAATGAAGAAAGATTATGAAATATAAAAACCAACTGAAAAACTAGATTGTAAAGAAAATTAAAAGATTGAGTTGTGAATTTGTTTGACAAATTGTTGAAAAAGCAAAGATAAATAGAACAATCATTTGATTTATGTGATGAACGATTAAAAATGTTGTTATAAAGAAATGCATCGAAAGATTATGAAAAAAGTATGAAATTTTTCCTTAATATGTAAATAAAAGGGGAAAGCGACATATTTCAATAAAATGTTTGATTGATAAATTTGTTGATGGGATTGTAGGAAACAAAGAATGAAAGGATGGGTGGTAGGATGAATGTGAAATAATGAATAAAAGTAGTGCTGAAAGAAAAATAGAAAAAAAATGTGTGTGTGTACGAAATAAAAATTCAATAAAGAAATTAATGAAATAGGAGAGAGAAAAAAATGTATGTAGAAATAAAAGAATGGATGAAAATGCAATTGTATGTATGGATGAAAGTGTAGATGAACGAGAAAATGATTGAAAGTACATAATGTGATAAACTTTTTGGTAGAAAATGTAATGTAGTTTGTATTCATCTCACTTCTAGAAGCCGTCACAAAAGAGACAAAAAGGAGGAGTGTAGAGATGAGGATCCATGGAAACATCATACTTCTTTTGTGAATCACCATTTTTTGAAACTGTTCTGAGTGAAAAAGCTTGAGAATAAAATTAATTTATGCGAATAAGTTTTTTTCGAAAAATGATTGTCTTTAAGGGTCTTTGATTATAATATGGCTGATTTTGTCTGCTTTTTCAACTACTCTGTTTTGAAATGTATTTAACAAGTTGAAATTTTATGTTTCAAAGATTATTTATTAGTATCATAAACTAGTTGTGAAATATTTCATTCAGTTCAAGCTGGTTACAAAAAATCTTTCGTCATTTTTTGCTTGAAAAGAACAACAGTAGGCTGGAATCGTTAACCGAGGGTTTTTTTGTGACTATGGAACATGGCTGAGAAGAAAATGGAAACAAAGAAGAGTTCTTTGACTCATCTCACAAAAAAGGAACATTTTTCAATTGTCGTCGGATATGATTATAAGCAATCAATATATTCTGAGTTCTGTATGTTCATTTTTCAATTCTGTAGTCAATTATGTTTTCAACTGCCGAACTGGACTTTTTGTATCAATATTTCCAGTTGGTTTGAAATTTACCTTAAAATTTCATTTTCTGCACATTTTTGTGGCATTACTAACAACAACAAATATTTTCACTAGTTTTACAATGTGATTTTAAGCTATTGTTTATTTAATAATATTAAATATCATTGTTTCATTCCATGGCAAAATTTGCCTCTCGTTTCCATTTTAGCTTTTTCGTGACTACATGTTGGTGAATATTAAAGTTTTTTTATTCTGATTTTTGTCATTTTTTGTAAGGTTTATGGTAACATGAAACATTCTTCAGTAGCTATTAGATGTGAATATGAGCTTTTCTGAATTTCTGAAAAGTTACTATTCGATTCTTTAGTCAATTTTGCTCCTAATCAACACTTAAATTTTTCATGACACCACAATTTTGTTCATTTGTTTTGTTTTTTGTTTCCCTTCTTTTTTTTGTTAAATCTTTTGTAAAATTAAAAATATTTCAAATGTTATTTGCCGTGATTGTAAACTCTTTTGCTCCTTCATCATTGTTTTGGTTTGACTTTCACTTATTCACACTCTAGATTTTGAATTTTTTCCAGT
>OX387261.1:2315426-2327926 GCA_947562095.1 Branchellion lobata
AGAAAAAAAATACATTGCTTTGAAATCGTCAACAAATCGGATACAAGAAAACCGTTTGTCAACTTCAAAACAAGAAAATGAGCGAGTGTGGAAAGCATTGCAAGGAATAGCAAAAACTATAATTTTAGATAAATTAACTTTTTTTAAAGCAACATAGATATTCCAGTTTTTCGAAAACTTCAACATTAATTTTCAAGACAGATTTTAACATCAAGTTTTGAGGTCAAAAATTTGAAGAAAAGTATATTTTGTATGTTGATCAAAAATTTTTTTATTATTTACATCACCTATTTTTGATAAATTTCAATTAAATTATTAATAAAAAGTTTTCATATTAAAATTTGATTAGCAAACCTCACTTAAGCATGAAAGGATGCTCTCAGACAAGGGTTAACAGTTGCTTCTGGTCTTTAAAATAACTTTAACAGATTAATACAATTTTTTAAAACTTTAAATTGACTTTTACTGGAATGATCAGTTTTCAACTGATTTGGTACCTCAAAATTTTCAGAATTTCACTCTGCTGTTTTAACTTTTGCATTTTCAAAATAAATATAATTTTTCTGATTAATATTCAATCAGTCACGAAAGAAAGGTAGCAATGTTGTGACGGGTGAAAGAGGTGGCAGTGTTGTGACGGGTTGAAGAGGTGGCAGTGTTGTGACGGGTTGAAGAGGTGGCAGTGTTGTGACGGGTTGAAGAGGTGGCAGTGTTGTGACGGGTTGAAGAGGTGGCAGTGTTGTGACGGGTTGAAGAGGTGGCAGTGTTGTGAGGGGTGGAAGAGGGGGCAGTGTTGTGAGGGGTGGAAGAGGGGGCAGTGTTGTGACGGGTGGGAGAAGTGGCAACTCGAGTTTTTGGGGCAATAGAAGAGTGGTACGGGTTGCCGAGAAGCCTGCTTCTGCCTCTTTTGTGGGTTTTCTCTCACCTCGAAGTGTTGAAACAAGCAACGTCACTAAGCATCGTTGGAGAAAGGGTCAATGTAAAAAAAATATTTCAAAAAACATTAAAATTTTGCTCAAGCCCAGTGCATCTCGAAACGATCTCCACAACCACATGCACCACCATTCACCATATAAACTGACGATGGCTGCAATGTCATCGCTGTGTAGTTGGCCAGTATTTGCTGTACCGTTCATCGAGCTTCCAATCGCCTCGGAGTGACCCAAGCCCAATGCATGTCCGAACTCGTGAGTTGCAATCATTCGTAAATTTGTGACCAAAATATTTTCAACATAACACATGGCTCCGAAGCAATCCTTCATTGAAATTCTCCTGGAAGCCCATTTGAATGCATTGTTGAAGTGGATTTGAGTGTTCACGTTGGGAGCATTAGCTCGTGCCATTTCATGCCTGAAATGTCTTTCAGCTAAAAACTTGATTTCGATATCAGCATCCTTGTCCACTTTAGTGATTTCCAAGGCAGCAACATCTGTCCAATCCTGCAGAAGTTGTTAGCGTCTCATAACTAATGTCGTCTTCAAATTAATCATGGAAAAATTTTGAAAAGCATGATTTACTCATTCAAATAAAAAAAATAGTCCGACAGGACGTAATGTTGTAGAAGTTATTTAATACCTGTAAAATATATTTAACTAGGTTCACTGTTTTGTCTAAACTACTTTTTCAAAACTCTATGGAGTTGTGCTAGAAAAATCATTTTTTGTTTAATTTTCCTTGACTTTGTTCAAAAATCCTTCGACAGACGCTGAGATGACACTATGCAAAACATGTGGTTTTCTATATTCACAAGAAACTTTTTCAAGATACCACAATTTTTCAAAAGTGCTTTTGACACGTGCTTTTTGTTCAAATGAAATCGTCTGTAGAATAAAAGCAGAAAATAGTTTGTGAGTAGCAGGTCTATGTTGTAAACACAACCAACCAGACGCGCGCTAGCGAACAAGTGACATTTTTCTCGCGTGCTTGTATGAAGAGACGTTCAAGCAGATCCAGGGTCCTCGTACTCTGTCTGCTTTGAGTTGTATCTCTATCGCGGTACCTCTGACTCATTAACTTTATTCCTCATTAAAACGATTAAAAAACCTTTATTTAACCCTTGTTTCATATCATTTATGAAAATTATTTTTAAAAATATAACATTTGTAAAAAAATGGAAAATGATTTAATAATGAAACAAATGAATTTTTCAAAAAAACGGCCTTGCGTGATAATGAAAATAAATTTCAGAGAAGTTGTTTGTAAGGTAAGAATTAAAAATGACCAAATTCAAGGTGAATTATTTGAAACATGACATGAATGAAAGTTAAAAAAAATTGAAATTTTTTAAAAAATTGAGCATTTATTTATAAGAGGTGCTTAAAGAGGTAGCGAAAAAAGTTTTTTTTGAAAAGTTGAGATGAATGGAGTAAAATATGAAAAAATCTACAATTTATATAACACAGAAAAAATGATTGAAAAAAGCAAACACTAAAAAAGTGAAAAAATAATAAGTGACTAAAAAAGAAGGCAAGTTGTACCTTCGAAGATTTGCTTCAAAAAATCATATGTTCATTAAATTTGATTCATTTACCTTGGCAGCTTGCGCTATTTCGGCATCCACGTCATCTTCATTCGAAAGGTCGTAAGAAGCGGTGGGATAACTCAAAATGTTGTAAGTCACATCTTTCTTGGGCCACGGATTACCTAAATAACATAATTTTGAAACTGTTTCCATCGTTTTCAAATTTTCAAAATTATGAGTTTTTCCTTATTTTAAAAACAATTATCAAAATATTTTTACCATAGAAAGCGTAACGTTTTCTTAAGCTTCCGGCTCTGCTCTCATAGTAGCCACATTTGAAAAGAACAGCCGATCCTCCATGAGAGCTGTTCGAATCGTTGCTTGGGAAACGAGATGAAGGCAGAGAGTGGATAAGTGAGGAAATGAACAGGATGGAAATGAGTCCCACATGCATTTTCACAGTGAATTAACGATTAAAGAAATTATAGTTTTGATAATTAAATTTTGAAGGTAATTACAATGACTTATCATTGGGAAAGGATATGGGCAAAACTCTATTTGGAAATTTTAGTTCCGAAAACATAAAATAAAAATTTATCTTTTCGAACGATTTTATTTGTTCCTCATCAACTTTTTCATATGAAAATTATTCCTAATTACATAGCTAATAACTTGAAATAAATATATTTATATTGAGATAAACGACCCCATTCTACACATATAAATGAAAGATTTATGTTTCAAGGTTCTACGTCTATAGCCTTGGAACTCGTCTAAATTATGGCTCTTCCAAGAATATCTATATAATAATTATAAATAATCCGTATGAGCCTTTATAATCTCATTGATTGACTATATACTTTCGTACTTGCATCTAGTCGATAGCTTTTCGTTATTGTTAGTGGCAATTCTTGTGTAACAATGGTTATGTCTATTATTGGGTTTGAAAATTTAAACTACAAAGAATTATTACTTCAAAGGGTTATTTGGTTGAAGATTGGACTACATTCTTATGTCAACTAGTTATTTCTTTTCAGGGTCACGTTCTTTCTCTGTGTTATTTATTTTACATATTTTGATTGCTTTCTTCTGTTTTTCTTAATACTATATCAGTTGTTCATGTTTTTTTTATTTCACTTTTATTAAATTTAATTCAATCGAAGAAAATTATTATTGAAATAATTAAACGATTTACCTGAACAAGAAAATTTGATGTATCAAAACCTCGAAGTTATTGAAAAAGCTATCACGAAACAAAGATGTATACAAAAACTGAAACTCATCAAAAATGAATATTTTCAACTTTGCCTTGTAGCACCACGAAAGCATCTACATGAACGCCATGCATGCAGCTTCAGTTCTTTGCGTCACGTCTCGAAGGAGTCTGAACATGGCCTTAATGAAGCACCACAAATGGGTAAGAGAGAGAATTGTTTTTATTGTTTCATACGACAATAAAAAAATGAAAGGAGTCCTTTTTTGAGAAGCGAAATCACCACAATGATCAAGCGGTCAAATTCTTTTTCATTGTTCAAATTATTATTGTTGACAATTAATTATTCAACTGGTTAGTTTCTTGGGACAATTCTTGACCGCTACGAGTATGCGATTTTGTGAACATTATCAATGAATGAAGAAAGATGAAAAAATATACTCTTTCAAGCTAAATCATTTAGGTATGATTGAAAACATGTTTAAAATGTTATAGCGCACAGTTTGCAAAGTAAATAATCTCACAAGCTCTTAGAAGCAACAAAGTATAAAATTAAAAAGTTTCAGTAAAGGGGAAACTTTATTAGTTCAGAGAAATTCATCTGCAAAGTTAACAGGCAAAATTTGGGTTTAAAAGAGTTCCATAGATGGAGGGAAGTATGCGAAAATGAACAAAAACGGTAAAGATTTGAAGAACTGGCTAATGCAATTGGAGACTGGATTGGAAAAATCATAAACTGAAGAAAAAGTCGTATAAATATGCTGATTGACCAGTACACCACGTCAATTTGGAACTTACCTTTGAGCAACGGGTAACAAGAGCAAGCGATCAAGGCAGGCACGAGAAAGACTAGTGTAGTCAGCTTGAAAAAAACTTTCACTGGCATAGTTTCTAAAGGATTGATACTAATAAAAACAAAAAAAAAAGCAACAGTCAACCTTTAAGAAGATTAATTTTTTTCAAGCTCTTCGTTATATGGACATAGAGGCTGGTTTATAAGTTTTTTGTTAAGTTTGTAAATTTTCAATTTTTAGCAAAACAGACAAGTTGTAACATAGTTTGTAATGTTTTTCACCATTCTTGATCAGAAGTACCACGAGCCAAAGACTTTCTCCTGTTTTTAAGTGAGTGGAAGCTTATCGGGCATGGCGTGCCATTTACCATTTGAAGTAGAGCGGCACCTATCGCCATGTTTGACACATGTGTTGCTAAGTGATAGTTGTGACTGTCGTTTTTGATGAAGTTGAAAATATTTTTTTTTAGTGAAAAATTCCGTTTTTTTTCCCAGTGTAAGGTGTGACTCTTTTTCGTTGGTGCTTCCAAGTGAGACTTAGATACATTGTATGATGGAAACTACATTTTGGATAAAGCTATCGTGAAGAATAACTCATATTCCGTTAGGAATGTTTGAGTGATTGTCATTGACAACCGTTACACTGCCTTTTCTTTTTATTTGTCTTCAAGTTGTTTCAAAAAAAATTCCATGGCTGATTTTTAATGTGAAATTTTGACCGCTACAGAAGTGATAATATTAGTAATCATTTTTCATTCAGGAAACGCATATTAAAAAAAAATTGTCTAC
The DNA here is from genome assembly GCA_947562095.1 of Branchellion lobata. Classification (NCBI taxonomy): domain Eukaryota; kingdom Metazoa; phylum Annelida; class Clitellata; order Hirudinida; family Piscicolidae; genus Branchellion; species Branchellion lobata. Next base: position 2,320,683 of record OX387261.1, read on the forward strand.
GCTGAGAACGATCAGTGTAAAATATAAGATCAGGTAGCTGTGAATAAGAAGGCAACGTTATGGAAAAATTTGCTGTAGCGTGGTATCGGATAATCCACAGTATGGAGTCAGAGAAATAAACTGATACTTTGAGAGTGAGCTCGTCTGGAAATGGTTTCACTTGGTTAACACGACAAAAATGAAAAAAATGAGAATCACCTACCTATCATTTTTGTAGGATGGTTGATAAAGAAGTTTTGTGGGTGGATCAATACATGAAAGCCGATCGCTGATCAAGTAAAATGAGTACCTAAGTTTTGATTCAGCCGAAGCCTATAAAGGACGAAACGTTATGATAGAGGTTTCTTTTTGTTAAGAAAATAAGCTCTCGCTACTCTCTCATTCTCACCAAACCTTAGTCTTGGTTGTGAGGTTACAACATGGAGGGTCAAAGATAAACTATGGTTGGTGGAAGAAGAGGTGAGTGAGAGGTATGATGAAATATAAATTGAAAAAAGTTATATTGTATTTTATTGAACTTATTGCTGCTGATGATGATGATGATGATGATGATGAAGATGATGATGATGATGATGATGATGATGATGATGATGATGATGATGATGATGATGATGATGATGATGATGATGATGATGATGATGATGATGATGATGATGATGATGATAATAATAATGAAGAAGATGATGATGATGATGATGATGATGATGATGATGATGATGATAATAATGAAGATGATGATGATGATGATGATGATGATGATGATGATGATGATGATGATAATAATAATGATGATGATGATGATGATGATGATGATGATGATGATGATGATGATGATGATGATGCTGATGATGATGATGATGATGGTGATGATATTATTAATAATCACAATCATCACTGAACAGTGGCATGAGGCTTTTTAATGAAGGAAAGGTTCACTCAGCGTCGTATCAAAATGTTTTTAAAGGAAGACTTCAATACCTTGATTATCGAAAACACAGTGTGTCATTTTTTAGCGTCACACACAAAGCATGGTTAGTTTTAATTCCATTTTATGCTCAAAATTGATTACATCCGAAATGATTTATTAACTAAAAATTATGAAAAATACACTGGGAGTTTCTAATACAAGCGACTGAGGCCCAGTCATCGAAAATCAGGTATAAAAGCTATTTCAAATAAATTTTTTTAAAAATTTCGTTTTAAAAATGAAATTGAAATAGAATTTCCTATAGTGGTGGCAAAGAATTCGATACAGCAACATTTCTTAATACTTGTTTTGATAGGTGTTTTATGGTTGCTCGTTGCTTAAAGGTGTTGATGTTTAAAAACGAAGTATTTATGTATTTTAATTTTGTTTTTTTGTCGTGCTCCCATCATCATCAACGTCCTCCTCATCATGTTCAGTACCATCACCATCATCATCATCATCATCATCATCATCATCATCATCATCATCATCATCATCATCATCATCATCATCATCATCATCATCTTCATTATCATCATCATCTTCATTATCCTTATCATTATCATCATCATCATCGTTATCGTCGTTGTCGTCGTTGTCGTCCTCGTCATCATCATCGTAATCAACAAAAAAATCTTTTTTAAATTTTTCATCTTTTCGACCTTTCTCCATTTTCTTCACTTTTTTTTTTGATGCGTTTGTTTGCATTTGAACTTCTCCACACAATCTGAACTCTCTTTTATTGATTTCTTGATGAATAAAGTTTTTCTTAGGAATGACTTTCAATAGTTTCTCTATTTCCAAAAGCTTATGTTCTTTTTCTTTCAGATGTTTTATTTCATTCATTAAAACCTTGTTTTTAATTTCCATTTGTTTGTTCTCTTCAACTTCCATTTCCAACATATCTTTTCCTTTCTCTTTTCTTCCTTCTTTTTGTTTCATATTATTTTTTTGTTCATGGCTGATTGAATTATCATCTGGAAAAATACTCAAAAGCTCAGACTTGACCAAAGGAACAAGATCTAGCAGACATATCCTTGCATGCCTAGACCACTGGCCCTTTTCTCTCATGCGTCCTGCTTGCTCATTCCAATGCTTGCTTCGCCTATTTCTTTTGCCACTCGGTGATGTAACTTGTGATTGCGTGTGCAAAAAATAATTCATTCTTTTTTTATCATTCAAACACTCCATCTTTTTTCTTTCTTTATAATGTTTTTCGTTGTTTTTCAAATCCCAAACATTTGTTTTTTTTAAAGTTTTATTTTTATTTAATTTTTTTACATCATGAACATTTCTGTTCTTTTTAGTATTACTTTTCAATTTTCCATTAATATTCTTCTTCTGTTCGAGATTAAATATCAGTGAGAAGATTCTCTGATTTGAACTTTTTTTACTAACACTGCATTTGCTTTCACCACCTCCGAGGGACGGACTCTTCCACTCGGGGCCACTTTCTGGTCTGCACACAGACTGACCATCAAAACGCTCTTTTCTTTTACCCAGTGGAAGTTTCTTGTTTTTTCTTGTCTCTTCGAGTGGTTGTGATGTGAGTTGTGATGAGGCTTCGGGGACCAGAGTCGTGACAGCTTTCCCAGATTTTTCCACTTTATCACTTACTGACCTTTCAGACGCTTTTTTCAAATTTTTCTTCCTCTTCAAGTTTTCAGAAAAAACCTCGCGTAAAAAATTTTCATTTGGATTATTCAAAGAAAATTTGTCAGAACATTCAAGCTGCATGCCAGTTGTATCTGCTCCTTCTTGCATATCAATTGATTGAGCCTCAAAAACTTTGTTTTTGTCATCCTTTTTGAAAAGTTTTACATTTCGTTTGCTGTTTTTGTTGATCATAATATGAATTGTTTTTTGTTCTTTTTCGTGTTTGAACATTCTTTCAAAATGTTCATTTAAAAATACATTGATTTCTTTGTTTTTCAAGATATTTGTTTTGTCATTGTCAGTTGTCTTTGATATCTGAAGGTATCATTGATCATTCTAATAATCCAAAAATTTTTTTATCAAGTTTGAGTATAAAATAAATAAAAAAACATATTTTTCTAATGATGTTTCATACAACCAGACAGTACTGTCAATAGTTCGTGGCTGCTTCGAAACATTTCAATGGTGTTGATGAATACAAAATTAATTTCATATCGACTTTTCTTAAAAAACGAATAATCCACTCTTATCTGATAAAACCTTCGTTGTGCGCCTTTTAACTCTTTGTTCAAAGGCGTTCCCATGGAAACGGTTTTACTCGCTTTGAACTAAAAGACGACTAGGTATTCTATGATGGCATCTATAGTTTAATTGGGTTGCCATTTCTGAAGCTTGAAAGCGAGCTTAGTCAATAGCACTTCAAAGCAAATTTTTTTTTGGCAGATGAGCATTGGCTGTCAAACTATGGAGCTTGAGAGGAAAAGAGGCAAAAACAGTTATGGAAAAAAAGTCTCGATTCATTCAAGAAAAAAGTCCTTGACTGCAGTTAAATTATGGTTGATGTTAGAAAATAAAATGAAAAAACAGTAAAGCAGGTTATAAAAGAGTCTTGGTCGACGTTTGACTTTAGCCTTTCAATTTTCTCGGGGTTAGAGACTGAAAAGGATGGGATAGTGAAGAGTTTATAAGGTAGTAGTCATGAAAAATTATGAAATAAGAAAAATGCATTGATTGTTGAAAGAAAAAAAAACGAAATCCGGGATGTTTCCGGCAGAGCGCGTGGGTAATTTGGTATGTTGAGGGAAATGGAAAAGATCAAAAGGGTTGTCCAGTTGTGAAAAGTAAATACTAGACTCTTTGTCCTAGGAAATTTCAAAGTTTTCTTTGCTGAAAATAAGAGAAGAACGCATGTAAAGATCCACTTCAAAAAACCTTTAAAGAAAAAGACGGAGGTAGAAGAAGGGTGATGAATGTTATCGGTTTTAGGAGGTAGAAGAAGGGTGATGAATGTTATCGGTTTTAGGAGGTAGAAGAAAAAACATGGTTTTTAGTATAATTAGTCATATTTTGAATAGGTTTTTCTGTAGATGCTGGAAAAAGGGGGTAACGTTCACAATTTTTTTACAAATAATATGCGGCGTCTGATGTGGCAAGGAGGAAAAAGTAAGCATATTTGATAGACAATACGAGGCATTATAAAAATGACAGCTAACACAATTTGCTATAAAACCAGTTGTAAAAAGTACCGAAAAAAAGAAAAAAATAAGGAAAATGGGAAAAGAGATTAAATTTTAATAGAAGCGTAATACGAAATAAGAGAGCATATTAAAATTAAATGGAAATGGGAAAAGAAAGTAGAGAAAATAGTAAAATCAAACGGAACTTTTGAACTACGGAACTTTGATTTTGTCATCTTTTTTGAAAAGTTTTACATCTCGTTCGCTGTTTTTGTTGATCATAACATGAATTGTTTTTTGTTCTTTTTCGTGTTTGAACATTCTTTCAAAATGTTCATTTAAAAATACATTGATTTCTTTGTTTTTCAAGATATTTGTTTTGTCATTGTCAGTTGTCTTTGATATCTGAAGGTATCATTGATCATTCTAATAATCCAAATTTTTTTTTTATCAAGTTTGAGTATAAAATAAATAAAAAAACATTTTTCTAATGATGTTTCATACAACCAGACACTACTGTCAATAGTTCGTGGCTGCTTCGAAACATTTCAATGGTGTTGATGAATACAAAATTAATTTCATATCGACTTTTCTAAAAAAACGAATAATCCACTCTTATCTGATAAAACCTTCGTTGTGCGCCTTTTAACTCTTTGTTCAAAGGCGTTCCCATGGAAACGGTTTTACTCGCTTTGAACTAAAAGACGACTAGGTATTCTATGATAGCATCTATAGTTTAATTGGGTTGCCATTTCTGAAGCTTGAAAGCGAGCTTAGTCAATAGCACTTCAAAGCAAATTTTTTTTTGGCAGATGAGCATTGGCTGTCAAACTATGGAGCTTGAGAGGAAAAGAGGCAAAAACAGTTATGGAAAAAAAGTCTCGATTCATTCAAGAAAAAAGTCCTTGACTGCAGTTAAACTATGGTTGAAGTTAGAAAATAAAATGAAAAAACAGTAAAGCAGGTTATAAAAGAGTCTTGGTCGACGTTTGACTTCAGCCTTTCAATTTTCTCGGGGTTAGAGACTGAAAAGGATGGGATAGTGAAGAGTTTATAAGGTAGTAGTCATGAAAAATTATGAAATAAGAAAAATGCATTGATTGTTGAAAGAAAAAAAAACGAAATCCGGGATGTTTCCGGCAGAGCGCGTGGGTAATTTGGTATGTTGAGGGAAATGGAAAAGATCAAAAGGGTTGTCCAGTTGTGAAAAGTAAATACTAGACTCTTTGTCCTAGGAAATTTCAAAGTTTTCTTTGCTGAAAATAAGAGAAGAACGCATGTAAAGATCCACTTCAAAAAACCTTTAAAGAAAAAGACGGAGGTAGAAGAAGGGTGATGAATGTTATCGGTTTTAGGAGGTAGAAGAAAAAACATGGTTTTTAGTATAATTAGTCATATTTTGAATAGGTTTTTCTGTAGATGCTGGAAAAAGGGGGTAACGTTCACAATTTTTTTACAAATAATATGCGGCGTCTGATGTGGCAAGGAGGAAAAAGTAAGCATATTTGATAGACAATACGAGGCATTATAAAAATGACAGCTAACACAATTTGCTATAAAACCAGTTGTAAAAAGTACCGAAAAAAAGAAAAAAATAAGGAAAATGGGAAAAGAGATTAAATTTTAATAGAAGCGTAATACGAAATAAGAGAGCATATTAAAATTAAATGGAAATGGGAAAAGAAAGTAGAGAAAATAGTAAAATCAAACGGAACTTTTGAACTACAGAAATTAAACACTTGAACATTGTCTTATTCAAAAATTGTTGGAAAGAACTTAAATTTTTATAAGAAGTGTATCAAAATTGAAATATAAAGATAATAGTTTCAGAAGAAAAACAATCACATCCAATAAAACAAAGATTGTTGCAATCTTGCTCGATGAGCCTGTTGTAGGGGTCAAAAGAGAAAAAGTGATAAGTGATCTTCAATAAAGTCAAAAAAATTATAAACTTTATTAGAGTTCAAATAAAGTCTTTGGCTGTAACTGAAAAGTTTATGAGGTTGGGTAGATTGATAAGAAAAAAAGCCTGACGGCATTGAGTGGGAAGGGCAGGAAAATGAAATTTGAAACAAAATTACAATTTGTTGGAAGACAATCGTCTTCAAAAAACTTCTGTCAAAATAAGCTTAAGAAGGGCTATAGAGATAACCCCAACCCTAACCCCTTAAGTGATTCGACTTATGAAGTTTGAAATAATTAATTGAAAATACGTGACTGAACTGAATTCATTAAAAGAAATGAATAAATAGATATTCCGTTCATACAATCAATCGTCTCTGAAGTTGAGCAAATTTTCTCACCTTTTTTATTAAAGAAGTTTCTTTTTTATTTTCTGATTTCAATTTTTTTCGTTTTTGTTCCGATGTTGAGCTGATATCCATAGAAGTTTCTTTTGGTAGAACCTTAATTTGGAAATTAAAAGGTTCTTCTGTGTCAATCTTCTCAATGGAGTTTTTAATTTCGTCAGAACAGTTCAACCCATCTTCTATAATCCTATTTTTACTTAATTCATGTTTGATATTTTGATTTTCAGTTAATTCATCTTTGATGGTAGGAGGTTTATTTGATGCATTTTCAATGATAGAACTCTCTTTAAACTCATTTTCAATTGTTGAGTTTCCAATGAAATCATATTTTATAATTGCTTCTTTTTCAAATCTACCCTCCACATTGAATTCATCTTTAATTGTGAATTCTTCATTGAATCCATCTATGATACTTGTAATGTCATTCAAGTTATCAACGCAATTTGAAAAATTTTCGTTTATACTTTTTTCATTTTTTTTCTTATTTCTTTGCTCATTCAAATAATATCTCATACGGGTACTCGATGTTTTTTCTTTTTGCAAATTCCAATCTATTTCATTTTGGATAATTGGCTTTTGTTTGAGACTTTCATAATATTTGCTTTTGAAAAAAATTTTCTTGATTTTCTTTTCAGATTTTTCTTTTTTTTTTCCGATTTCTGCACAAACTTTGCATTTTGTGGCAAAGAGACGTTCTTCTAGTTTTCTAGGCCTTAAAATACATTTTTCGAAGTTTTGTAGTCTATTGGGAGATTTAACCTTGCGGAGCTGACAGCAAAAACATGAGCCTTTTTCACTATCTTCATTCCAGTCTTCAACGCATGCATTAGAGCTTTGAGCTTGATGCCACATTAA
>OX387261.1:2332926-2335426 GCA_947562095.1 Branchellion lobata
ACTTCAAAATTCAACTGTAAAGAAAAGATCAAGTTGACCAGTCCCTCATACAAATAAACGTTCAGTTCATGGATGAGGTAACGGGCCTTCTCTGTTTCTAAAATGAATCTTTCCTGCTAACTACCAACTTTTTGAAACCTCTTGAGCCACGAGGTGGAAGTGTGCTTGTTCTCAGGGTCGAACTTGAAAGATTTTATTTTCCCAATTAAGGAACTTGTCACTCCATTCTGCTGTGATTTTGACATTGCCTCTTACATCAGGACGAGCTCTTTTTCCTGACTCTCAAATTCCACATCGTGAAAGCGACGCTTTTTTCTCAGCTGAAAACGATCCTCTTCTTTTTTTGGAGTTTTTTTTTTTTGTTTTATCTCAAAAACTCCAACAAAAGTTTTCTCGAATCGGCCATCTTTGTTGCCAATTTTTTGTAACCTTGCTTAAACAATGTTAAATAATTTTTTTTTTAATTCAACCGGAGGTAAAACTCGTGTTTTGTAGAGGACAATTAAGGTTCACAAAAAAAAAGACCAAACAGATCGTAGATATTTCTCAGTCCCTAAAAGTCAAGGCAGAGAACGAAAGAACTAAAGATAAGTTCACCTTCAAATTTAAAGTTCCAGAGTATCGAAACTCAAAATCGTATTATAAAATGTCGGAATCAACTAATCAGAGCTCAATATAAATTTAGACAAAAAAGTTGGTTCTCATTGAAGGCATTTTGACTAGTGCGATCTCAATTCACACACGACACTCACCTAGTTATGATTATGGGAGCCCAATCTTGTCACTCATAACAATAAAAGAAACTAAGGTTATAAGAAGGATACAAATGAAAACTACCAGAAAAATTTTAGAAAATAATTTTACCACCAAAAATGCTAATTGTTATTTTCATTTAAAATGAACTTATTTCAAACTAAACACTTTCTATGCTAGAAGAATAAAAAAAGATTGTATACAAGTAAACGGGAAAAAATATAAAAAGTAAAGTATAAAAAATAAATGATCAGAATTGTGCTCAAAATTTCCTCCAATTAAGAAAGGAATAAAAACTATGAACCAATAAAAAAACAATACAATAATTAGAACGAATATTGTCATAGTGGCAGTAGAGTTTTGAGGCCACCAACTAGAAAATGATTATAAAAAGTGCAATTGGTTTTTTCTAAATTCGAAATGAAACTCTCTTAAATAATCTATCAGTTAAAGAACTAGAAACTAAAATCTTAACGAAACCATTCGAATGAAATTGGACTTTGATGAAACCAACTTAGGGCTTTTATTTTCGGTTTATTATTCTCCTTTAAAAAAATCCTATAACTTTCTTTTATTAATTATTTTTGATTAAATATCTTTCAATCGATCTCTAAAATCCGTTTTCAAAAATTTTCAAAAATTATAAATAAGCCATTTTTGTGGTTCTGATGAAATTCACTGATAATAATTCATTGAATTAAAATTAACTATCTTTACAATCTCTTCCGACATTTTCAACCTCTCTTTCCACAATGAGCCTTTTTCGTTACTTAAGACAAAAGTAATGTTTTTCCTATTCACAAATCCAGTTCTAACTTTGAACCTTACTCTTGGCTCTTATCTCTATCACTCATTCCTCATAGACTACAGGAATCTTCTAGTAAAACCTTTTTAAACAAATTCTTTCCGTTCATAAAAAATTCTATCTAAAGAAATTTTATAACTGAGTTTTCATCTTACTCCAAAGAAAAAAGTATCCAAACTGAAATCGTTAATACTGACTTTTCTAAGGCTTTTGAACTACCAACTCACCTTATTTTAGTTTCTGATTGAAATTATTTTGATCATAAAATTAATCTCTACTTTTCCAATGATTTTCATAATTTAAAAGTTCAACAGTTGAGTGAGAATTCGATGTAGAAAATGGAAATTCTTTTGTGAAAAAAGATGTTTTCAGTTTATGAAGAAAATCTTTCCAGATAGATCAGACACTACAATTTTACACGAAAAATTTTTCAGTGGCATTAACCCCGTGAAGGTTCGAAAACACTGAAATTTTTGTTTTTCTTCAAGTTATAGTATAAAAATATGAAAAAGTTAGAATAATTAATTATTTTATTTTATGATAATCAGTACACTATAATATTACTATGTTGAAAGAGTAAGGATAAAAATTTATTGACAGATGGGTCTTCAGAGAGTGACAAAAAGATTTTGTTGAATTTGAAAATTTTAAACTGTTGTGCATTTGTTTTCAAAATAAACTTTTCAAAGGTTCGCGGATGCTTAACTTTTTCAATCTTGATGATTCGATTCTTTGTTTATTTGGAACAACATTTTTCAACTCAGCCAACGAGTTTTGATTTCCAGGTAAGCTTGCAACTGGAACTAGAGAACGTTTCAGATACGAAATAAAAAGATTTTGCATTGATGGAATCCAGTCTGTTGAGGTTGAAATAGCAGAGAACTATTGAGTCAGCAAGAATTCTAACTTAAGCCAGAAAATCAATGCATTCTTCAGTCCATG
>OX387261.1:2337926-2361603 GCA_947562095.1 Branchellion lobata
ACACGCAACACCAACACGCAACACCAACATGCAACACCAACACGCAACACCAACACGCAACACTACCCACGCAACACCAACACGCAACACTACCCACGCAACACTAACACGCAACACCACCATAAAACACAACCATGCAACACCATACACCACTATGCAACACCACCATGCAACATCACCATGCACCATCACCATGCACCATCACTACGACACACCACATAAACCACACATGAACAATCAAAGTACACCTTTTCCAGAAACAACAAAAAAACAAACCGCAGCTCAAACTCGACAACATTATTCACCAAATCACACATTTCACAACGGAACACACCACATCACCTTAAATCATACTACCTCATGCTACACCACACCACACCACAGCATACCACATCATACCACACAACAACAATAAAAGTACACCACTCAATCTTTCATCTTTTACACCAAAACATACCACACGACACCTTAACACATCACATTTCAAGACACCGCATTTCAACCAAATTCACCACTAGACAGCACAACACACCACACTTCAACCCACTACAACTCAACACACCATTCTTCAACACACCATACTACTAGACAGCAAAACACACTCAAACAACCACACTGATACACTATATCACAAGACAATGCACACACAAAATTATCGTTCGCGAGATACTGTTTTGAGGTTACTCTGGAGGAAGCCATTGGAGCTTCTATTGTGTGTTGCGTTGAAGGTGGCGTTTGTGTGGTGTAATGGTGTTCTAGAGTGATGAATTTAAGTATAGATGGTTACTTGGTGGTGGCCTATTTTATGAAGTTGTTGATAGGAAATTGCAAAAAGTTTGTAACACAAAAAAGAGAGCAACAACCATTACAAACACCACAACCACCACAACTTATTATTATTTCACAACCACCACAACTTATTATTATTTCACAACCACCACATCTCCTAAATCTTTCACAACCACCACATCTCTTAATTCTTTTACAACCAACACTTTTAAAGAGTGGAGGGTTGTCAATTATGGTGCTTCTGTTTTTGTCACTGATTCTCTTGCATGAAACAGTCTTCTTTTTACTCTCATGAGCAGGGTTTTTTTTTCATGATGTTGTGCTTTATGAGGACAGATCCACCACTTTGCTTGGCAGCTTTGTTGTACGTGGTGCAATCTCTTGTGGCTTTGCAAGGAGAGCTGGGCTTCATACTTGTCTTAAACGTGGGTTGATTATTCTCGCTTTTGTCACACATTGTGTCATGTCTGGTGGATTTGCTGCACGTCGCTATGCAATCAGTATTTTTACTGGATAATCTTTCGCATTCGGTTGATGGATAGTTTTCCATAGAAATATTAAACGTGGTGCATATATCACAAATTCTTTTGTTACACATGATGTTGTTGTATTGAGTGGTCTTATTACAAAATATGCCGTTATCTTGAGTGATTTTGTTAAACTTTATGTTGCTGTATTGAGTGGTTTTATCACAAGGAATGCTTTTATGTTGAGTGTTTTTTTTACACATAAAGTTGCTATGTTGAGTGCATCTGTCACACGTAGATGGGCCTTTGCCACTAACGCATAAACACTGAATTTCTTCGTTAGAAACGATGTTGCAACTGTTGCTACTAGTGCGACAAAGAGGAAATTTGTTGATATTGCAATCAGGTGAAGAATTTGTCCATGCATTCTCGGAACAATCTTCTTCCACTTTTTTAGCCTTCCGTTTTAGGGGGTCAAAACCACAGCAACTACCTGGTGGACAAGTTTCCTTTACCCATCCCTCCATACATTCATTTATCAACTTATTTATCTATCCATCTATCCAATCATCCACCCATTCATTTTTCCAATCATTCCCTCATCCATCCATCTATCCATCTATTTAAATTTTCATCCATCCATCCACTCATCCCTCTATCCCTCCACTCATCCATCCATCCATCCATCCATCCATTTATACATCCATTTGTACATCCATCAATCCAATCATCCATCCATCCATTTATCTATTCATCCATCTATTTAATTATCCATCCATCCACCCATCTAATCATCCATCTTTCCAACCATCAATTTAACCCAACACATCTAACCTGTGCTTGTGTTTCTGGATTTTATCAAGCAAGTTTCGTCGAGCTCTTCAATTACACAACGAGAAGAATGGTCTGTTGTTCGGTTGAACATTCACATGAGTGCTCACTTTTTGAAAAATCACTTGCTGTGCTGATTGAGTGTTGCATAGTTGGTCGTTTGGCGTGTTGCATGGTTGGCTGACAAGTTGGATTTGTTGCAGATTGATTGTTTTATTGGTTGGTTGATTGCTTCAAGCAGTTTGCAAACGAATGGTTGATTGCATGGCTGCTTGCATAATGTTGTTTGTTGGGGTAATACATGGTAGCAAGGAGAAGCACTATTCAAACATTTGTTTTCTGGCTCTTGGGAGTAAGGCGTGGTATTTTCTGGTGGTTGGAAGTAAGGTGTGGTATCTTCTGGTAATTTTAAGAAAGGCGTGGTATCTCCTGGTGGTTGGCAGGTGTTTGTGTGTGGCTCTTCGTCTTGGTCGCAGTAGTAAAGTCAAAACGATTTTTCTGCTTCAGGCTCAAAGAGTTTTGTGAAGTTCTTGTTGCAAAAGCTGATTTGATACAATTTTCCTGAACCTAAGTTGCAGCTGGTCAAAAAATTGTGGACGCTGCTTCTGTTGCTTTTTTTGGTGTTGCTCGTGAGGTTTCCCACATTTTGGTCGTGAGTGTTGTTAGCTTTATTGATGTTGTTGGTCCTGATGTCGTTGCAGGTGTATTTTTTTCTGTTTTTTTTATTCATGTTTTCTTTGTTGATATTGTTACTTTTCATTTTGATTTTCAACTTTTTTGTTGGAAGGTTCGATTCATTTATTTTCCAATAATCAAAAAAAAAAATTAAAAAATAAAAAAATCAAAATTGTGGCATTAACCCTTCAACAAAAAAGTTATGTTTCCGACGAGGTGTCGTGTTGAACCGGAATATAATTGACATAACCTCTTGCTACTGTTTAAGTTTTATTTTTTCTTTTTTATTTTGTATTTTTTTAGTTTCAATGTTTATATGTTTTTACTGGAAAAAAAATCAATTGTTTTTCAAAGTGTTCTTGCTGAATTTTATTTTGTTTTTATGACGTTGTAGCATAAAAGTAAAGCTTGAAAATTGAAAAAAATATTTTCAAAAAAATCAACTGAAATTAACAAAACCAAATATTTCTAATTAGTTTTAAATGTTCTGGCGGTAATTTCAACGTCAAATGATTTGGCTCTTTTAAAAAGGGCTTACCAGTCGCCGGCTGGTTTTGTTTACTTTTTTAATACTTCTTTCATTAAAATAAATAATCTTATCGAAAAGTCACTTCCAGTTTTAACTTTCCAATATACTACTCTACCAACTGACTTCAACAAACGATAAGTTTCAATTTTTTCCTCAGTGATTCTACGTAAAATCAACAAGTTTTTTCACTTTCTCTCAACGAAATCCTCTTGACATACTTCCTACTTTCTTAATGCAACGCTCTTTTTTTAGTTTTATTATTGGCATACATGAAAAAAAAGCAATGATGATTAATGCTGGTTCAACCAAAATGAAAAATGTTGATTTTTGTGTTTTGAATGTCTTGCAAGAAGGCCAGATTTGACTCGGGAGGAATATTTGAATCTGCCTCTCAGATGACGCAGTCCAGTGAGCCTGAGATACGACATGGGTTGGGAAACTTGGATTTTTCTCATCACCCTACACAACATTATACCCAACCACACAATATAAATCCAAACCAAGTAAAAAAAATCATATCTCGGTGAAACATAGTGTGCTGGGCTGCAATACGCTACTCAAAAATTAGAATAATACAAAAAACTTCACTTCATTGCAAATCATCACATCACAAACCATCAGAAAAACAACAATCCAAACTATCTAACCACATATTTGATACCAAATCAACAGCTAGCACACTATATCACATCACATCTCACATTCTAGAAAACATAATACAACACACCATTTCGATTACAACATACTAAGTCACACAATAAAATACCAATACAAAAATGTTTAATACATTTTTTCCAACCATATTTCCTTACATCCGACTTTATCATATCACACCACAAGCCAATAAACCTACACTATATCTCACTAAACCACAAAAAAACCTGAAAGTGAAACAGAAAACCACTTAAGACATTAGCAGACCTTTTTGGAGCATTTCCGTGGCCAAGTGAATTGGAGATAAAATTATGGAACAAATAGTTTCCAAAACTGCTGACTAAGACTGTTATGAGTTCACCTATTGAAACGCCTTTCTAATATTTTTATTGTCTTTTTTTCCCATATTTCTTTTTATTTTTAGTTTTTTTCTAATTTTATCTTCTATTTCTGTTTTATTTTAATCTTATTTGTAAAACGCGTTTTATAATTTTTTCAAAGACATTTTCAGTAAAGCGGTTCTTTGCACTGCTGGGCTACTAAGTGATTGAGCAATTTTTTAATGACATCTATTTATTTGTTGTTTTGCCGTTTTCGAAATTCAAATTGCAGTTGTTTATTCACGTGATCACAGCAAAACACACTAACCATTAGGCTACAAGCACACATACATGTTACAAAAAATCTATTCAATAAAACGTAAAAATGAATAATGTAATGAAATTAATGGAGTGAACCAGACGAACTGAGTGGCCTCGAAACTCTACTTAATTGGTTAATGCCACTATAAAAATATTCGTTTTTGTATTGTATTGTATTGAAAACAAAATAGAATTGAACAATTGAAATGAAAATTTATTGAAAAAAATAAATAGTATGAAAACGAAATAAAAAAATGAATTTAAAGAAAAATTCAATTTTTAATTTTTTTTGTTGAAGCAAATCCAGACAAACGTTCGATAGAGCACATGGTGAAAAATCGAAATAAACAAAAACTGAAATTAACAAAAACTGGATGTCATAGGAACTGTTTATTTTTTGTTCCGAAAAATCAAAAACTGTATATGAAATAAAATTCATGAATCTCAAAAACTCAGAGTTGAGTCATAGTTTATAGTTAATGGGGTAGGGGTTGAAGGGTTCTAAGAAAAAAGCATTACCATACGTTTTTAATCAAAGTAACAAAACAAGTGTTGGAAAAATAGAATGCAATGTAATGGAAATAAAATTCAGAAACACCAAAATAATTTTCTCTTTTTTGAAAAATTGAAAAGTTGTCTAAGGGTCTCAAAAACGGAAAAACATTTAAACAAAGAAAAAATACCAAGATAATTTTTTAGTGAGGCTGAAAAAGTTTTTTTTTTAATGTGGAATGAAGTTTTTAATAAATATCTTTTCAAATAGTTCTCAAAAAAACAGCCGTTTTCATGGTGCTACCTGATGGTAAACTAGTATTTTTTGTTGATTTGATAGAAGTTGGTTTTGTTTTCTGATAAAATTTCTTTGTATTCATTGATGTTTCAATGATTTTCAATTTTTGAAAGCATTTTAAACCCATTTTGTAGACTTCAAGGCATTTTTTGTGAGTTATGCATTTTCTGTGTCTAACTCTGTAGCCCTTTGTGTCTGTATAACAACTTCCCCATTTGGTCCATTGGCCCCAGTCTGTATGTGGCATGATGTCGTTGGTGGGGGAATTTCTTGCAGAGAAAAACTTTTTTACTAGTTGAGAATGAAAAATTTATAATGTTGAAAAATTATGGTATTTCTGATAAATAATTGAGAAGGAAATCCAAACTACTAAGCAAGTTAATGGCAAGAAAGAAGATTAAAAAACTGAAAACTTGATTTATTGAGAGAATGAATTAAACTATGAAAAAATGCTTAAAAATTCCAGTGAAAAGTTATAAAACCATAAAAAATTAACTTTCTACAACACGAGTTGTTGCGAGCAACAAATGGGAACAACGCTCTCCTATTTTGATTTATTAATAAATTTCAGAGTTTAAACATTCTTTCAAGCTGAATTCTCATTTATGTTGGTTTATTTTTTTATAAATTTTTTCAAAGAAAAATAAAAAAAAGTAAAACAAAATTTTAGGATTAAAAATTTTTTTAACATGTGCGATGCAAACAACGAGAAAAGTATATCTTTATAAATAATTTGTGGCTTTGAAACTCACAATTTTCTTTTCCACTATAATAACCTTGGTCTTGTAACCTGAATAATTGGGTTGTCAATAGCTTGTTAATGAAAAATTCAATCTTTTCGAATTGATATTTTAGCAATTGTTAAACGTTTTTATATATTTCGAATGTGAGAGACTATGTTTGAAAATCTTTTAAAGTTAAAATTTGTTTTTCGAAAAATTATGTTTTACCTATAATTTTGAACAGTATGGTAAGCTATTTTTATTTTATTTTTTATTGAAACTCATATTCATATAATCCAGATTATAATTAATCTCTCATAAAATCAGGCTTTCAGCACCATTATGAAACCATTTGGAAAAAATCTTGAACCAACCAAATTTATTTGAAAAAGTAGAACTTCATTGTTATAAATTTGAAATTCAATAGAATTAATTCCATTCATAATTTGTGATTCAGTAGTAGCTCACTATACTAAAAATCTTTTTAGTTTTGAGTTCGCTTCAAGGCTATGAGATTTTTTTCGTTTTTGATTTGAAATAATGATTTTTGAGGAACGGAGAAATCGATTGTTCATTCTTCCATTCATTATCAAAAAATTTCACTTCTTGAACTTCAAGAATTGTTTGCATCCAAAGCATTTTTGAGTTCACAACTTCTTCAGTCACCACATCTTATGCTTCTACCAACATTAACCTGAAGCCTCGAAAACCTCTTCAAAAATCAATTGCAAACTTTCGCTTAATTAAAATTCATACGAAACAAAGTTGAAAATCTATGTTAATCTCAAAATGTTGTTTTTTTTCAAAAATTCAATTAAAAATTGAACTCATAGTTTGTATAATGAAAATAACTTCAATATTTCCGTTTAATACAAAAAAATACAATACAAAAACGAATATTATTATAGTGGCATCAACCCCATAGAGTTTCGAGGCCACTCAAAAACGTCTATTATTAATCTATTGTGAAAAATTAAAAATTAAATAAAAGAATTAAATAAATGAAAATAAAAATAAATTATTTTTTAAAAAGACCAGTATTATTATTATTATGATGGAGTGAATGATTTATTGAATAGGTAAGTCTTCAGAGATCTACAAAATGATTTTGTTGAACTTGAAAATTTTAAGCTGTTAGGCAGGTTGTTCCACAAATTAGGTCCGCTGACGTTGAACCTTCTTAATCCTAATGATTTTAGCTTGTGCTTGTTGGGAACAACGTCCTTTGACTTAGCCGATCTCAGTCTCTATTTTTCCGGCAGACTAGCAACTGGAACTAGGTCACGTGTCAGATACGCAGGACCCTCATTGGACAATCACTTATACATCTGCAGAGCAACTTTGTACTCGATCCTTCCATCAATTTTCAGCCAGTGAAGCTCCTTGAGTACAGGGGTAATGTGATCATATTTTCTTACTCCTGTAATGAGCCTGGCTGTTGTATTGATTATGGATTGAATACTCTGCGTTGCTACCTTAGGTAAGCTGACTAAAGCCATGTTGCCATAGTCAATACGACTTAAAACTAAGGCCGATGCAAGTGTTTTCAAGGAGTCCATTGTCAAACATCCTTTGATGGATCTTATTTGACGCAGAGAGGTAAAACACATCTGTATTGTTTTTGATATCTGCGTTGACAGCGTGAGGTCTCTATCCATAGATATTCCCAAGTTCCTCACAGATTTTGATGGAAAGATGTTGCTTTCTAATACACGGACAGAACAGCTCGGAATATTTTTCAGATTCCGACGAGAAAAGAACCAGATCACCTCAGTCTTCTCACTGTTGAGCTTGAGACAATTGGCTCCCATCCAAGATGCGATTTCATCTACACACTCAGACACTCTTATCTGCAATTCTTCTGTGCCTTCATTATTGCAGTGGCCATATATTTAAGTGTCATCGGCATTTTGATGAAATCCTAGCTTGTATTTCAAAACTATTCTTTCAAGGTCTCCAGTGTATAGAGAAAACAACAATGGTCCAAGAACAGATCCTTGTGGGACACCCACTGAAGAGTCAACAAAATCCGATTTTTTTCCACTGCAGTGTACATTGAAGGATCTGTCACTCAAGTAATTTTTGAACCATTCCAGTGTGAGACCATCAAAACCATGTGTGCTTTCTAGCCGTTTTAACAAAATATTGTGATCAACTAAGTCAAAGGCAGCTGACAAGTCTAACAGTATAAGGAGGGAGAGCTTACCATCATCGGCTGCACCAAGAATGTCTGAATAAACTTTTGTGACAGCCGTTTCAGTGGAATGATGACGACCGTAAGCTGATTGGTGGGTAGGGAGAAGATTTGAGTTATTTAAATAGCTCATGACTCTGCTGAGAACAAGCCTTTCTGAGAGCTTGGACAAAACAGGCAGATTAGAGATGGGTCTGTAGGATGAAGCAACGTTGTGATCAAGACTAGGCTTTTTCAACAGTGGTGTAACCTGAGCCGATTTCCAAGACTTTGGGACAATTACCTCAAAAAAGACTGATTGACCATACTTTTTCAATAGGTAAAATCATTCCTGAAATCTTTTTCAAAAGCCAAGTGGGTATTGGATCAGACGCACACTGTTTATTGGGAAGCCTCTGAATAGCCTTGAGAAGCTCATCCTCATCCACATCCTGGAGCCTACTGAGACCGCCTTCTTGTGCATAAGCTAAATAAATGGGGTTTTCTCTGGCTTGGATTGAGTTCCTCGCTGACTCAACTTTCTTCAACAGAAAAGATTGGAATTCAACAGGCTGAATTCCGTCAACAGAAGATCTCTTTCCTCGACCAGAGACACTATTAATGTGGCTCCAAATGTTAGCCGTTTTGTTTTTTGGATCACTGAGTTTATTATTCCAGTAATCTCTACGCTTGTGTCCACACAGTCTTTTGTAGAGTTTCTTCTGACCCATCCATGCGGCAAAATTATTCTCACTTTTGGTCCTCATGTAGATCCTTTCTAAACTCCTTTTCAGACATTTTGAAGTACGACACTCCCGATCAAACCATGGATCAGAAGGTCATTAATGTATTCTTACGGTCTTAAAAGAAATCATCTTGTCAAGGATCCCTGACAGAATGGAATTATAAAGGTCAGAAGCTGAGTCCACATCAAGACTTGTGGCAGCTGAAAGTGGAGACAGCTTTATTTCTGAATTAAACTTTTCAGTGTCCAAAAAATTCCAACGTCTAATTTGGAGCTGTCGATAGATGGGAGGTGGTTTGAGCATCTCACAACTGCATAAAAGCAGCTTGTGATCAGAAATGCCACTATCAATATAGTTGATGTTGACACTTTTTCTGGATGCTATCACATCAAGCCATCCTCCTTGGTTATGGGTGGGTTGGTTTGTGGACGAATCAAAACCATGGGACCTTAAAATGTTGAAAAATGTTTGTGCATCTGTGTTGTCAGACTGCTCCAA
Source organism: Branchellion lobata (assembly GCA_947562095.1). Lineage (NCBI taxonomy): Eukaryota > Metazoa > Annelida > Clitellata > Hirudinida > Piscicolidae > Branchellion > Branchellion lobata. The sequence goes on from OX387261.1 coordinate 2,347,442, forward strand.
GTGAAAATTGAAATCACCCAGAATCAAAACCTCTTCATTGTATGTGGCCAGAATACCCAAGGTGTTTTCAAATTCCTTGTAAAACAATGAAGAAGCAGCACCTGTGCGATAAACAACCAATCCGATGACTGACTTGGAGCTTGAGCTTATTCTCACAAACAGATGTTCAAAACTGGCAGTTGAAGTTAACTTTAATAGCATTCCTTGGAACATGGAGTTGAAAGCCACTGCCACTCCTCCATGGTTGGTGAGCAGGGTGTTCACTGACTCGGGAAGTCTTGGCCTTGATTTCTCGAAGACCACAAGACCCCGGCTCCGCAGCTTACTTATGCTGATTGACTCCGGATCATGCCATGTTTCTGCCATAAACATCACATCCATTTTATAGTCCTGAATTAATTCTAACACATCTTCCACTTTATTATTCAGTGATCTCACGTTCTGAAACCCAATTAAAACTGGAGATCCAGTCTTCTGAGCCTGGTGGCGTCTTGAGACAAGTGGAATCAGTTCATGGCGGTCTTTATTGTGTCTGGCGCACCTTTCCTTGACCTTCCTACCTGCTCTTTTTCCTCGGTAGTGCCACTTCTTCTGATTTCTGCCGATTCCAAGACGATTTATCGCTAATCGGGTTTCCAGAGGCAAGATCACATTGGGATTATTGTAAAAAAATAAATCTACCATTCAATTAATTAAAAACCTGTAAATAAAGAAATGCTACTAACCTTGGTATAGCAAAAAATTTATCCGATAAACAAATTTTTAAAAATAAACTTACGCTTACACCGTCTCGAATAAAGACGATCTAAAGTAACCATTTTTGACGGAAAAAAAATAGTAAAAAACTTAAATAAAGTTGAAACTAATAATTAAATACAAAATAAAACATTTATTTTAAAAGCTATTCAGGCTAAAACAACTGATTTAACGAGCTAGATTTAAAAGGCCGCCTTGCAAATGGCGCCTATTTTAAAATCACTTTTTTCATTTTCACCATGAATTGATTCTACAAATGTCAGGCTCAAAAATAAAAAAGGCTCAAAAATAATCTGTTGTTAGATTATTGCTTAGAAAATTAGTAAAGAAGAGTTAGATTTTCATAGATTCAAATATGGTACTGAAAGACTTAGCCACTTCACAAATAGTGGCAAAAAAAACTCTCAGTTTTGGTGAGTGATTGAATTTGAAGCTCAAATGAGGGAACATTTTCTTAAAAAATGAAGACTTAAAAAATCTGGTTTTATTTGGCAAAATTTAAAAAAAACTCAAAAAATCACTGAATTTTCATTGAAAAATAAATAAATTAGAATGAATAAATAAAGGAATTTAGCAAACTACATAGAACTCACACTTGCTTGAATCTACATTTTGTTCTCTAAAATTACTTTTTTTATTATTAAAATAATCTCTTGGAGTGATTTTATGTTCCTCAAATTCAATCTCTCAAATGTTGATTTTTTATGTTTTAGCAAATCTTCTTGACTTATCATATCTCTTCTCTCAATGGATATACCATCAAACTTTCACTCGTCCTTTTTTTTTACCATTCATAGTGTAGCTTTCACTTTTGACATTTCACTATTTTTCATATCACAAATAGACTCTGTAGCTGCCACATAGTTTTTTCATCTTTGCCGTATCAAACAACTGAACCTCTTTCCAAACAATCCAACCTTCAAACTACTAGGTTTCAGTTTTTTTCCGCTTTGACTACTGTAACCTTTCATACTATGGACTCCCAGAGACCACGCTACACCCTCCACTAAAGCTTTCAATAACGCTGCTCGCTTAGTTTCTGGCACTCATAAACTCTTTCATTTAATTCTTAATTTTATCTTTTTACGCTGGTTCCTTCTCAAAAAAAGATCATTTTCTAAGACCTGCACTCTCATACTGAAATAAATAATAATCACTCAACTAACTACTCAGCTGACCTTTTAAGTTTCCATCTCGTAAAGGACTGAGATCTTTTACTTATTCTCATTTTTTAGGATACCTTCTAATAGAACTTAGGCTAATTCTGCATTTTCTCACTGCAAGCCCTTTTCATGTAACTCTCTTTTCCACAATCTTATCTTTTTTATTTCTCTTTTTCCATTTCGTAAAGCCCTCAAAACTTTGTTGTTTATACAGTTCGTAGCAGAAAGCTCTTGAACAGTGTGAAATCAGCGCTTTAAAAATTAGTTGATCATATTAGATTAAATTACAATAGTTCATCAAAAAAAAAACTCAAACATTTCATTTCATTTACTTTTACCTCTGTATGTAGAAATTCCGAGTAGTGACTAAACTTTTCCAAAAGGACGTGTGGACAAACTCTCATGTATCTTTCATGCTTGAATAAAGCCAACTCATCTTTTATAAGACTGTTGTAGGCTAGTGGGCATGATCTAGAAGTTGGCTTGTTTCTTTGCAGCTAAAATCTAAAGATATATCACGACATCGCTCATGTTTGAAAAATGAAAACAAAAATTAGCAATTGAAATTTTTGTTTCACAAACCACAGCTCAGATGGATCATTTTTTTCAAAACTTTTAAAAAACGGCATACTGTTTTGAAAAATACTAAAAAAATGTCAAAGTTTTGGTAAACTATAGAGGAAAAGAAATTGGATATACGAAAAAGCAAGTCTTTTTTGAATTTTGATTCAGTTGCAGTGGCAGTTTTGATTCCACTTTTTATGCCGCAGAATTTTACAAACGCGAAGGCAGAAACAACGTTTTTTCGACCGATAAAACGCCTTTTAAAGTCCCATCAAAGATTTTGCTACAGGATTTTGGCTTTAATAGCATTAGGTGTGAGACATGTCCTTTTCAGTATTTCTACCAAAAACCTGAGTAACCGACAGCTTAGCTCAGACATTGCCCTTTGGTTTTTTTAACCTCATGGAGGTAAAGTTGGATTTAGAATTCTTTTTGTTGTTGTTATTATAGGTAAGATTTTGATCCTGATTATTGTAATAGCTTTATATGAACAATTTAAAATAAGGCATAAATTCTAATCGCGTTAAAAAATGTTTTGTTTTTTTTTCAAATTGTCTATTGAATGTTAAAAAAAAATTTTTGATACAATTGCAAACAAAAGTCAAGAAGTGAAAAGGAAAATATGAAAGTAAAAAAGTTGGAAAAAAGAAATGCGGCGAAGGAAAATGATGAAAATATTGAAATTGATGAAACGAAAAATAAGAAATTAAAAAAAAAACAAAAGTTCGGAAAAATTAACGCTGAAAAAGAAAAAAAACTTACATTTCACGAAAATAAAGTTGGAACAATTGGAATTAAAAAAGAAATGTTGGAAATATTTGGAAAAAAAGACTATAAAACACTAATTAATCCAATTGATTAAAAGGTTACCAAGCCCCGAAATGAAGAGAATATGAAAACTACAGTAATTGACGAAAAAACAATCAAAAACTGAACATTTGACAAAAAAACAGTCGACGAAAAAAAATTGTAAACGAAATAACGATTTAATAAAAAAAATTGGAACAATTAGAAAAATGAAGAAAATGTTGAAGAAAAAGTTTAGAAAAAATAAAAAACGAAATACAGTCATTACTCCCATTGATGAAAGCTCTACTGAACACCAAATTGAGAAAAATAAGAGAAAAGCTACAGTGATTGTCAAAAAAACAGTCGACAACCAAACAAGCGACAACAAAAAATTTGAGAATGGAAATGAGTTTAGGAAACCGCTTGAAGAAATGATCACCAAAGTCAAAAGTGATGAGAAAAAAAATAAAGCAACCAAAATGGATAAAAATTCGATGATTAAAAAAAAGGTGAAAACATAGATGGACCTAAAGAACCTTTTAGGAAAAAAAATGAAAAAAAAAACTGTGCACTTGAGAAGTGAGGAAAAATTCAATGAAGGAAAGAACCAGAAATTCTGAAAAAAGTTTCAAGTTTTTGAATTAGTCAAAAGCAGAAAAAAAAATCAAGCAAAGAAGGAGGAAAGTTTTACCCTTGTCACAGGTAAGCAAAAAGTCAATTCAATACAATTTCAACTCGACTATTATTATAGTGGCATTAATGCCGTAGAAGTTCGAGGCCACTCGAACGTCTCATTAGTGAATTTAAAGTGGAAAATTGAAAATAGAATCGAATAAGTAAATAAAATAATAATAATAAATAGATTATTTCTTAAAAAACAGTTTTTTTATTATGATGATGGAAACAGCATCAAAAGTGAAGAGTTTAACATTTGAAGTTTTGAAAGATTTCTCATTTTTCTTCTCATCTTTGAGACACTATCTGGGTTGTGCAAAGTTGATGGATGAATAAATTCTGATGAAAATACTAAGAAAATGCAACAGAAGTGTTGAAACTTGATTGAATTTTTTTTACAATGAATTTTCATATGTTAGACACAAAATTAGAAAAAAATATTATTCAGAGCTGAATGTACATCAAGAATAAAATATGAGAAAGTTAATGAAAATGTTTACTATGAGAAATCTCGAATTTCTTTCTTTTTGTAACATTTTTCTATTGATGAGTGTTCAACTTATCTATATTTTAAAAGATATTTTTTTTAACTTTCATTCTTTAATTTGAAAGTTTTTTAGATGATCCATTTAATATTTCATTTTTTATTTGGTCGCTTTAGAAAAAAATATTTTCGGAACGCTTCCAAAGGTTTGTGATGTAAACGCTATCTCCATTTTACTAATGTTTGTACTTTTACTAAGGTTTGTACAAAAAAAATCAATTACCAGAAAGATTTTTTTTTAATATGAAAGTGGGAAAAAGTTTATAATGAATGAAATCAGGAAATGAAGCTCCAGACGAAGTTGGGAAGTCAAGCCAAATGAAGAATTAGTTAACAAGTTTTTTTAGATTTTTTTTTTTTTTTCAAAAATCAAGTGAGTATATTTTTTATTAACTAGTTTTTGTTTGTCGTGAAATATTCAACAATTGTTGACAATTGGATTTCTAATGAGTTTATTATTTTGGTTAAATTAAAATTTTCTCAATTTGTTTTTTAATTTTTAATTTCTTTATCAATTGTTGTCAATATTCCAAAAAGATTGATTTGAAGTTTGAATATTTGAATGAAGAAGACGATTATGGAATAATCAAAATCCAGCTCGAAAAAGCTGGAAATATTTAAATGTTTGATTGTTTTTCCACTATGAAAACTTTGGAGATTTTCAATTTTAAAGTTTTTGATACATCAAATTTCAAAAAATTTATTCAAATTTCAAAATAAAAATAAAAACAAAAATAGATGTATCAGCATTCATAATGAAATATATTTGAATGATCTATTAGCAATCATAATCTATAGAATAGAATCTATAGATAAGAATGTGTTGAACTTTATAGTGAGATCGACTCAGAGCAAATTAAAATTAAAATAGAGCCCATAAAACCCCTTTGAAAAATAAAGTTTCTTTTGGCTTCTGAAGCAAATTCTACTCAGTGAAAAAGTAATTTAAATAACTTAATCTTCGATAAATTTTTAAAACCATCTGAGCGATCCTTTTTCACTAGTATTACAACTGTTAGTAATATTTTTGTTCAACATTTTGGTTATAATACTCTCTAGGAGCGCCTTCGAACTTAGTGGTAATAGTGTTAAAAAATGCCTTGGTTAAACTGGATTTAATTATATTTAACATATTGTTTTCAAAAAAATGTATAATAAAATATAATAATGATAGTGTAGATGTCAAGAATAATATAATAGTCTTAGAGATTTTATACAAACTGGTCTTTTATAATAGTCTTATACAAATTAGTTTTCAGTCAATATACTATGGACAAACTCATGAAGAAAATAATCTTGATAGGTTATATGGTATTAATATAGATCCTAAGTTATTCAACCCTAATACTTATGTTTCCCATATCAAGACCCACCATCTTGGTGTTATTGCCTTGCCTCTTAACGAAACCCCATCTCAGACAAATATTACATGTTCAAATCACACCTACCGCCGTCGACATCCCAACAAACATAAGGCATGTCTCGATTACTTGTCATCAAGCCCCTTTAATCTAACATATGATAATATCACAGAATCAGTTGATTCTTTCTATTCTACAGTTAATAATATTTTAAACATGTTATATTCTCTTAAACAAATAACTATAAAACCATCTGATCCTCCATTTATTAACCCATTTGTTGAATAACTTCTCCGTCAAAAAAACTGTCTCATGAAAAAGGGAAAGATACACCAAGTTAATTCAACCACCAATCAAATCAAAAATATTTTTATAACTTCTAACAAACTTTCATTAACCCATAGTAGAAGAGACAGCAAAGTAATGTGGAGCACAGTGAACAAACTACGTGGAAAGATTCCTCCTGCAAACGCTAACTCCGACATTGATGCCGATAAATTCAATAGCTATTTTGCTTTTATATCTAACTCATCCCATTATATTGAATCCACACATAAGTTATCAGAACCACACAATATTAATTATATCACACCTTCCATTGTATATTATATTCTAAATGAAAGTTTTTCTGAAGGAACAGGATCTGATGGTCTCCCAGGCTGGTTTTTCAAACTTATTTTTCCTGCAATCTGCGAACCCCTTTCGACCATCTACATTAACTGCATCAAGCAGACATTTTTTCCAGCTCATTGGAAAAACAGTATTATTAACCATATTAAAAAAATGAATAACCCAACTTAACCCAATCAATATTGCCCTATTTCCATTACTCCTATTTCGAATACTTAAAAATACAATTTCTACCTTTGTTAAACTAACCTTTTCATCAAGTCTAGTTTTGCTGACCAATTTTCTTTCAGGCCAACTGGCTCACCCACTTCATCCATAATTAATCTTCTTCCTGTCATAACTTCCTTTTTAACTTCTAACAATCTTACATTTTGTTTCTTTAGGTTTTTCAAAAGCATGAAACACTTAATAATTTTACCCCCATTGCTAACATGGCCTCAATACAACCTGATGACAGTATTCATAATTTATTCATTTCCTTGTTTAGAAATAGAACCCATTTTACAAAATTTATCAATAGAACATCTAGTGCCTTGTCTATTATTTCCAGTGTGGTTCAAGGTTCATTATTGGGTCCATTATCTTTTTTATTAATGCATCTTCTCTTAAACCTCTGCATCTCTTCAATAAAATGATCAAGTTTGCTGATGACACTTATTTTGTCATTCCATCATCTTATAGTAAACTTTTGTAATTAGAATTAGACTCTCCGATTGGGCTTTATTAAATAAAATTTTCTCTAATCTCAAAAAATCTCATGAATTAATTAAACATAATAATTTTTAAAAAATAACACCACCTATTTTTAATCTATCTCTCCAGCGAACTTCTTTCCTCCCTATCTTGGAAGCCTCATTCACTGAAACTCTCAATATCACACCTCATATTGACAATATTTTCACTAAATGCTACCAAACATTTCATGCGTTTTAAATAATTAGGGCTCATAGACTTTATGGTCCTACATTGTCCTACATGGTCATACAATGGAATCTCTAATTATATCTCGAATAAAGATTGCAGCATTTTCATTATGCAGCCGATGATGGCAAGCTCTCCTTCTTTATACAGCTAGACTTGTCAGCTGCCTTTGATTAAGTTAATCACAGTATTTTTTTAAAACGGCTAGAAAGCACATATGGTTTTGATGGTCTCACACTGGAATGGTTCAAAAATTACTTGAATGACAGATCCTTCAATGTACCCTGCAGTGGGACAAAATCGGAATTTTTTGACTCTTCAGTGGGTGTCCCACAAGGATCTGTTCTTGGACCGTTGTTGTTTTCTCTATACACTGGAGACCTTGAAAGAATAGTTATGGAATACAAGTTGGGATTTCATCAATATGCCGATGACACTCAAATATAAGGCCACTGCAATAATGAAGGAACAGAAGAATTGCAGATAAGAGTGTCTGAGTGTGTAGATGTAATCGCATCTTGGATGGGAGCCAATTGTCTCAAGCTCAACAGTGAGAAGACTGAGGTAATCTGGTTCTCTTTTCGTCGGAATCTGAAAAATATTCCGAGCTATTCTGTCCGTGTATTAGAAAGCAACATCTTTCCATCAAAATCTGTAAGAAACTTGGGAATATCTATGGATAGAGACCTCACGATGTCAACGCAAATATCAAAAACAATACAGATGTTTTTCACCTTTCTGCGTCAAATAAGATCCATCAAGGGTTGTTTGACAATGGACTCCTTGAAAACACATGCATCGGCCTTAGTTTTAAGTCGTATTGACTATGGCAACATGGCTTTAGTCGGCTTACCAAGGTAGCAACGCAGAGTATTCAATCCATAATCAATGCAACGGCCAGGCTTATTACAGAACTAGGAAAATATGATCACATTACCCCTGTACTCAAAGAGCTTCACTGGCTGAAAATTGATGAAAGGATTGAGTATAAAATTGCTCTGCAGATGTATAAGTGCTTGTCCAACGAGGGTCCTGCGTATCTGACACGTGACCTAGTTCCAGTTGCTAATCTGCTGGATAAACAAAGATTGAGATCGGCTAAGTCAAAGGACGTTGTTCCCAACAAGCACAAGCTAAAATCATTAGGATTAAGAAGGTTCAGCCTCAGCGGACCTAAGTTGTGGAACAACCTGCTTAACAGCTTAAAATCTTCAAGTTCAACAAAATCATTTTGTCGATCTCTGAAGACTTACTTGTTCAATAAATCATTCTCTCTATCATAATAATAACACTGTTTTTTTTTAGAAATAATTCATTTTTATTTTGATTTATTTACTTATTTCATTCTATTTTTAATTTTTCACAATAGTTTTAATAATGAGACGTTTTTTGAGTGGCCTCGAAACTCTACGATGTTAATGCCACTATAATAATATTCGTGTTTGCATTGTATTGTATTCATGGTTAGGATTTGCCAATAGAGCACAAATAAAGCAACTTCAATCTTTACCCAATGAACTTATAAATTTTACTACCTTTCTTTTAACTATCCTAAAATAAAAGCACTATTTGCATATCGTGATGAATGCTTGTTATCAAAAGTTACCAACAACCCGCACCATGTACTCCATCAGATCCTCCCACCTGTCAAGTCTACATCCCGCGATATGCGAAGACGAACGCATAATTACACCAAAACAATTTACTCCTCCTTCCAAGACAAAACATTCCTTTCTCGTCTTTTCAATACTTAATAAGCTCATAATACTCATTGTTCATTATGTTTAGTTTGAACTTTTACTTTGAACTTTTTTTTGCCGTTCGTTGTAAGTTCAAGGCTGACTTTTATGACTGAAAACATTCTGTTCTAGAATATTTTAATGTTTTTTTTTAGTTCGATTGTTTGCCGTGTTTTTGTAACAGTTCCAGTGTATGTCTGGACTTGATCTAATAAAGACTATAAAAAAAGGATCGCCATCAAAAAGAAACCAATTGAATAATCAATTGTCAACAAAAATCAAACAATGCTATATAGTTAGAACGCTTGATTATTAAATAAGACCAAAGTGCTGATTGCGGTAATGAGGCTTACACATGCTTGGACACTGGGACACGTAACCTATCACTCATAGATTGATTGTTCTGTAGGGATTTCGTTTTATAAAGGAGGCCTTCAAATATATTTTAACGTCGTATAAAACAATAAAAGCAAATTTTTTTCAATTGGCGATCAACGAAAAAAACCATCAAAAGTTTTCAAAGCAAAAATTTAACAAATTTGATTCCTACCAACAATAACTTGGACTTTTCTACCAACTGCAACAACCACCACAATAATTTCAAAACCTCAACAAATGTTTTAACTATTCCACTCTACAAGCAAAAATCTACCATTAAACAACAAATCAAACTAGCTCTCAGAAATTTTTATTTTGCTATCTGGATCTCTTAACAACCAGCATTGAAACAAAATTTTACTCAATGTTCATTCAAACTAACCTATAATCTTCGATACTTGATTGTCCTAATGGCTGAACGGGGACGCCTTGGCAGTTTGCCTCGGCGTTTTAAAAAATGAACTCAGTATTATTGTTGTCATCAATGAAAACATTGGCTGAAAACCACATCAATTTGGAGTTATACCTTTATACACGGATAATTATTGTATTTGATCAAAGCCATCTGTGATTCGCAAAAGTGCTGTATTAGTTGAGTGATGCTTGGTATAAGCAGATTATTGAGCTTTGTAGACAAAAAGTGTGGTATAATGCTAGAGAAAACAAACCCTCGCATGATCTTAGAAATAAATGTTAAATCAGAAATAGGGCAATAGTTGGGAGGTTGGAATAGGTCAAAATTCTTCTCAATCTGTCTTTTATGAAACGTGAATATTTTGAACTGAGGCTGAGACAATTTAAAACAATTGAATCGGAAAAGAATGAGAAGCGCTATTTTAGAAATCAACTCGAAAAATTATCTTTTGTTGGATAAGATTATATCAGTTTAGTGATTTTATCAAAAGTCGCTAGTGAAAAATAAGACAGTCATTGTTGGATGTCGTCAAATGGCGGGGTAACTTTTTGCAAAGACAAAAGTGTGAGTGACTTGTGAATGAGATGAATTTTATTTTGAGAGAAAGTATTGACATTTTTGAGAAGTCGTTTGATTCAAGTTGTAATAAAAAGGTATCAAAAGAGTATTGTGCAAAGAAGAAGTTTCATTTGTTTTCCTTCCATTTTTGAAACGACCAAGGTTTTCATGTCAAAAAAAATTAGTTAACTTGACTAAACGTAAAAATTGACGCCTTGATAGCGTTTTTTCAAAAGATTTTTTTCATGATCAAACGTACGCTGATCACGCTTTTATAAAAAACATTATTTAAATTTTTGTTTATGTTATTATTTTCATTATTTTATGTATTATGTAAAACATTTTCGTACATTCGAGTGGCCTCGAAACTCTATGGGGTTGATGCCACTGTAATAATATTCGTTTTTGTATTGTATTGTATTGTAATAAAAAAAATTAGGTGTTATTACTATGTTTTTGTTCAAGCAAAGTACCTTTGTCACGAGTTGACAAAACTTCGAGTTCACAGATGCACAGTTCCGTCTACGAAGAAACAAACACAAATCGATACTTGTCACTTCCATCACAGTACTTCATCTCCAAGTACGTGCCGCCAGTCAGTAATTCAGCTTGATCAAAGGTAACTTTGTGAAGATTCAATCTTTTTGCTCAAAGAAACAGAATACAGCCATGGAAATGAAAAGAAGTATCTAAAAAAACAATTTTATTGATAAAGAAAGTTTTCAGTCATTACGAACCTGCATAATTGGTTTGACTGTAGTTTTAAATTCATGGATGGATGGAAGGGTGGATTGATGGATGGATGGATGGGAGGGTGGATGGATGGATGGATGGGAGGGTGGATAGATGGATGGATGGATGGGAGGGTGGATAGATGGATGGATGGATGGGAGGGTGGATGGATGGATGGATGGTTGGATGAATTGAAATGGATGAAAATCATACTTAATTTTTAAATTTAATGATTAATTTTGTTGTATGAAAAATGGTTTTTATTTTATTAACTTGGTTAGTCGTAGCAACTTATCAAAACAAATTTTTCTTTGACCAAATCACACCCAAAAACCATTTTTATATTGAAAAATGAACTTTTACCATCCATCTTCTTTCAAAAGTTGATGTTTTGATAGTTTGAATATTATACTCATTTTTCAATTCAAAGCAGAAAACAGGCTAAAAATTTGTTTGAGAATATGTTTTGAGATCACTGTCAATAGCTTTCAAAGCAATGAGATCCCCGTATGTTGATGACTGCCATAACCTCACCTCCTTTATGAGAATTTTTTTCTACATTGTTATCTTGTAGATAATTGAGAAATAATAATTATAGAAATTTTGCTTCTAGTATACAATCAAACTAAAGTTTTAGTGAGTTTTAATTAATAATTGTTTTATTAGAAGTTGTATAAGAAGAATTAATGTTTGCATCAGTTAGGCAAACACATTTTTGTTTCCGTAAACTTTGATTACATTGATAGGTAATTTTGAAAAGATTGCAATATTAAAAATTCGACCCTAATATGCTCATGCTTGTGTCTGGTTCCCTCTTGAAAATTTCACAAACATGCTATTTCTTGAATTCGTTTCATTTGGCGGGTTTTCCTCACACTTTCTCGCATTTTCTTTGAATGAATATTTCATGGAAAAACCAACCATATAAAACCTTTTTGGGACTCAAACAAAGTAAATAGAGTTGATTTTGATTTTCCATAAATTGGAAAAAATTGAGGTTATTTATAATGATTTTCAAAATTCCCAATTATTTGAGTTGTAACTATTTGCTTTTCATATCTATATTCTTTTTTTAACTTATGAAATTCTTCTAGGTTAATTATTAATTTATTTGAACGTTTTCATTAACTTGCGCCATCGCCATAAATGAAACATCGAATAAAATAATTGTTTCCAATTGAAATGAAATTTTGGTTACTTTTCATGATTACATTTTTCTTCTTCATGACTGGTCTATATTTTGATTTTGCAAATGACATGAGGATGAAGAAGAAATGAAGAAGAATGGTGGGGAGTCTGTCTGCACAGCTTTTTTTATTTTTATCAACAGCCTTTTCAGCTCCATGGTTTCTTGTCTATGACGACTACCATGCAACCACATCTTACATGAGATTTTCTTCCTTTCAAGCTCTCATCCCTGTTAGATTGAGTATCAGTGAACTTTTATCAAAGAGCTTCGAAGACATTTGTGTTTATATGTAATTTTATTAAAAATTATCTTTAATTTTAAATTGGTACAAAACTTATGTTTTGTACCAAAATGTTTCGCGTTATGAGAACAGAATTCATATGTCATTTCTATTGTGATCTTTGATTAGCAGCGTGACAAACGGCTGTTTTTGCTACGGACTGTTTTTAACCTTGCACTTTAGACAAAAAACTTTTTTTTTCATATTTCAATATTTTCAAATTCAAGTACTGATTTAGAATATATACTTTTAAATTGAAATTTCTAATAACTTGTTTTGACTTTTTTTCGGAACATTCCTCTGTGCCCTTCGCCTACTTCGCTTTTTCGAACGTAGAATTTTTTCATCAAAAAACACTAAACTTTAAAGGTTTCGTTCAAATTAATAATTTTCAACAACAAAAAAAATTGAAAATAAATTAACAAATCGGCTTCCCCACACGACTTTCAAATTATAATAATAAACTAAACATTTTCTAATTGAACAATTACCAAGTAATTAAACCTAATTACCAAGTGATCTAACAAACTTTTTTCCACTTTTATAAACTTCTGAACTCTTTCTCTATATAATTTCAAGCTTAAATAAGACATAGAATTAGGATGTTACTTTAGCTTGTTTACTTTTTGTTTTTTCTATATTTTACTTTTTTATTGAATTAGCTAAGTGTTCTACAACACTTTTTTTTCTCACTCCTTCTATGGTGACATTTCTTTTTTTACAAAAATCTACTTTTTCTGCTTCTAACATTCACTGTCTCCCATACACTACATTCAAATGTCTACTTTCATCGTTCAAACCTTTTTTAAATTTCAATTTTGTTTTTGCATCAGTTTACAGACCTCCTACTTCCTCCTTCCAATTTTTTTGAAAATTTTTCAGTTTTAACTGAGACTCTATATGCATTCCTTCCCTCCATTCATTTGGAAAGATGTTGATATTCTTCACTAATAAAATTAATCTTTATTCTTCGAAAAAAGATAAAGTTTTTGGTATTTTTTATTTTACACGACATGCCTATTCACCCACACACTACGGGAAACACTCTAACTTTATGAAATCTCCTTTTTTTTTCACAAAACCATCTTTTTCTGCTGAAGCTGTTACTTTTTCTGATCTCATTAATTGTTTATTCACTATTCCAGCTTCCATTTTTTACTTTAAGACTATTTGAAATCTTCGATCAAAATTTAATAAAATTCCCTCTTGAAATTTTTTTTCCAGTTTTATTTTGATCCTTTTCCTTTCTTCGATCCTTTCCCAACAGCCTCCAAGGGTTCTTTTTTTGGAAGTTAACTTTGTGATGCTTCTCTCAATAACGTTTTCACAATAAGTTTCTTCGAATTAACTAATAGTAGTAGTAGTAGTAGTAGTAGTAGTAGTAGTAGTAGTAGTAGTAGTAGTAGTAGTAGTAGTAGTAGTAGTAGTAGTAGTAGTAGTAGTAGTAGTAGTAGTAGTAGTAGTAGTA
>OX387261.1:2364303-2383268 GCA_947562095.1 Branchellion lobata
TTACTTTTTTGAAGCATTGGCTAATCCGTGTATGTCGAGAAAAAAGAAAAAAGAAACGATTTCAAACTGCTTAGCAATTCATCAATTGTAATGCTTTTTAATCGAGCTTATTACTATCGAATATATCGCCATATTCGAACATTATTACTATGTTTTAAATATAAATACCTGACGTTATCTTGAAAGCGCTTTTTTTGTATATTATTTGATTTCGTTTTAAATTAGTTCCTTCTAGAAAACTTTTCCATGATGTTTCATAAATTTGATAAAATATTGAAACAGTTTGATGGAATGGTAAACTCTTGAAAAAAATGTTGTACGAAGGAAAAAATGTTATAAGTTTGGAAAAACTCTATACATTAGGTAAAAGAGTTATTAACTAATTTTTTCATATTTTTATTACATCAAGTTTAGGAGTTTTTCAAAATCATATTTTTTAAGTCTTTTTTGAAGCAAATTCAGACAAAAGGTGGAAATGGCACTATGAACATGGCGAAAAATCATAATGAAAAAAAAAGGTAAAATCAATAATAACTGAACGTCATGAAAACTGTAAATTGTCTGTTGTAAAATATCAAAAATTGACTATAGAAGCAAATTTATGAATCTTACAAATTTAGAATTAAGTCATAGTTTATATTGAATGACTATCAGAGAATGTTTCTGTAAAATAACAAAAACTGGAAGTTTAAAAGATTTTGAAATTTTCAAAAGATAAATTGTTTTCTGAATAATATTAATGGGGCTTGAAAGTTGTGAATTCAATATTATTTCAAAACCCCATATTATAACTATTGGAAAGTTCTTTCATGTCATTTGTTCTTTTTTTCTTTTTTCCTCCAGGCATTTCTCATATTCACAAGGAAGTCTGTCTGCCCACCACAATTCTTTGCAGTGTTTTTCAACACTAGTTCCTTTTTTTGTTGAGTAATTTGGCAAACGGTATTTATGTATGAGTTGGTTGACGCTTTCACCGCAATGTCTATATTTCAAACGAGAAAATGGCGAATTCAGCAATTCGAAAAAGTAATTCCACCATTTTCGCACTCAGCAAAAAATATATTTCTCAAATAAATTAACTCAATTTTAACTAATAATCAAAGTTTTGAATTTTAAATAGTTAATAAAAGTAGTTCAAAGGAACTAAATTTAGTTAACGGCTATACATGCTTTCACACAACCGGAAACTTCCAAGTGAAATGTTTTAGAACATAGTGAAAAATCGAAATGAAAGAAAAATAATTAAAATTAACACGAACTGATTTTCATAAATAGTCAAATGACATTTTACGCAAACGAAGGTACTTGGGAAATGTCAATAAAAAATTAAACTCAAAAACAATGAATCTGCTTATTGGGAGGCGAAAAGAGGATGAATGTTTCTTTTCAGTAAAAGTAATACAACGTTTTGGTGTAGTTGTAACTCAGTCTCTGTATATTATGAGGTTCAACTAGACTTTTGTGAGAATCTGATAGAGTACATGGTGCGGGTTAATGGTGACTGATGAGAACAGGCGTTCATCGAAAGAAGCAAATATTGACTAGTTGAGGATAAGTAGGGCGGAGATAGTTAAAACTCCATGGAGCAATAGTTATATTATTTTGATATGATCCTGAAGTTGCGAGATATCAGATAAACGTAAAATTTGGCTGATTCGGTAAGCTCTTAAAAATCTTTTCATAAATTCCGCAATCAACAAAAACTAAAACTCTTAGGTAAATTAACTTATTCATAACTAATATTTGAACCTTAAAAATTTCAAATAGTTGATAGAATATTTTAAATAAAGTAAATTGAATTAACGGCTATACACGCTTTCGCCAAACCGGAAACATCAATTTTTTCCAGAATTTTTTCGAAAAAATCATAAAGATTGTCCAAGTATCCACTGTTGAGTTCAACCACTCACTCATTCAAATAATGAGTTCTACATATTCAGAAAAATCCAGATAACCCGGCTTTCCAAAAATTACAATATTAACAGCAAGTTTCAAAGCCAAAAAAGTGAGAAAAGATATATTTTGTAAATTAATAAACAAAATTTTTTTCTTTAACAATAAATTTTTCCGATAAATTCCATTATTATTATTGTAAATATTTTTCAAAATAAAATTTGATTAGCAAACCTCACGTAAGCCTGTAAAAGTGGTCTGTAAAAACGAGAGGTTAGACAACTCACAGATGATTGGAGCAAAAAATAATGAAAAAACTAATTGAAAAAACAAAAATCAAATCAAAAAGAAATTCCTTGAAAGAGAGTGATAAGTTAGTTGTTTTCATCAAGAGTAACTGATGAGAATTATGAAAGTCGTGGCAAGATAAGTAAACATTTGGAGTAGTAGAAGAGAAATTTGAAACTGGAAATGAAACTGGAAGCGAGTTCGTTTATCGATATAAAATAAAAAAATTAATAAGTTGTTGGTTTTCAAAGTTAGAACAAAAAAATTTGGTAAACTATTGTCAAAGAATTTTTCTAATTTAATAATCTAATCAAATCATTTATATAGCGTTGATATACACTGTTCATGAAGGCTCTGCTACAATCTGTTTAAACAAAAAAGTTTTTAGGGCTATTAAAAGTAGAGAAGTAATAGAAGTGAGATTGCGGAAGAGAGAATTCCATAGAAAAGACCCCCAGTAGGCAAGTGAAAGTTAAGCATGAGTAAAATTAGAAGATATTCTTGAAAAAAGAGAATAATTAGATCTCAGTCCCTTACGGAAAAAAAGCTTAAAAAAGTGAGCTTAGTGGTCAAGTGAGTGATTCTTCTTTATTTTAAATGTGAGAGTTCAGATTTTGAAAACTTATTTTTTTTAAATAAGCTACCTGTGTGAAAAAATAAAAATAAGAATTGAACAAAAAAATTTATGAGTGCCAGGAACTAAGCGGGCAGCACTATCAAAAGCTTTGATGAAAGGGTGTAGCGTGCTCTCTTGGAGTCCGTATTATTAAAAGTTACACTAGTCAAAAGACAAGATAAGCAAAATGTTCAAAAGATAGATTGTCTAAGGAGAGTGGAAAAAGAAAAAAGAAACTACTTACAGATTTTATTTGTGGTATGTGAGAAAGTGAAAAGTCAAAAATGAAACTATGACTATGGATGGTGGAAAAAAGGCAAGTGAAAGGTTTGATGAAATATAAATTGAAGGAAAATATTTAATAAATCGAAAAAAATATGAAAGAGAGTGGATGTTAGAAATAGAAAAGGTAGATTTATAGAACAAAAAATTTTTACTACAGGATGAGTGAGAAGAAGAGAGGTTTTGTAAGAAACCTGGCTAACTCAAAAAGATAGGAAGATGGAAGAAAAAAACTGCAGAAGTGAGAAAACTGTTTAGGATAAAATCATATTTTTTCTAATCAGTCCCACTATCTGATGAAGCTGACTGACTCAGAAGAAGTGAATTTAATTAAGCTTTTTTGAAACATAAAGATTTAACGAAGAATTTCAAAAATGATTTTCATGAAACGATCTATGAAGAAAAATTTCGATGATACTTTTAAAAACGGTGAAATAAATTACCAACATAAAAGAAAAAAAATAGAATTCTTCTTACACATGGAAGTGAAGTTTGCAATGAAAAAATAATCAAGTGTTGTGAAAACAAATATTAATGTCTTAGAGAAAACAGTTCAGGAGACTATTGCGAAAATTATAAAAGTGGCATGAATGAATATATAAAGCACAAAAAAAAACATTTTCGTACAAATTTTCAATTTTAAATGATTTTTGGAACTTAAAAAAATGGGAAAAAACGCTTTTTTTTATATAAGGCTAGAAGTGAACCACATTTAAGTTCGTGAAAAAAAGCGCATTTAATCATCAAGTATTACTTCATTTTTAAATTTTTTTTCTTTTTTAAATTTTCTCAAACTTCTCTTTTTGTGCCATTTCTCACGTTCGTCCATTCAACATGAAGGATATGGCCTTTACCTTAGACCGCTGTTTAGTCATCAGTAGGCTGGACTACCACAACTCTATGTTTTACAATAAAACATATCACCAAACTATACGTCCTCAGCAAGTAATGAACAAAGCAACTATTATTATGCTAAACATTAACACATTCGACCCTTACCCCTATCATTCTTCCAAAAGTTGCTTAATTCAACCTCATTGGTTATCAAAAATAACTTTCAAAACTGCACTGTCAACTTTCACTTCTCTATAAATCTTTACACCAGCCTACCAAAAAAATCTCATCCAATAAAAACCACAGTTTTATTTACGCCGTTCTCCTACTGTTCCACTCTAAGCAACAATCTTCCACAAATTACATATCAAAAAAAGCTTCCATAACTGTTTTTTTTTCAATGTGTGAAATTACCTACTAACAACAACAAGAAAATTAAATTTAAAGTTGTTTTTTAAATCTAAACTCAACAAATATTTTTTCAAAATAGCTTATAACCTTGAATACCTTTAATGCTTTATTTAAGATCCATCAAGGGTTGTTTGACAAGGGACTTTTTGGAACATTTTCATCAGCCTTAGCTTTGAGTCGTATTGAATTCGGCATCATGGCTCGTGTCTACTCAAGGTAGCAAAGCAGAGTCTTTCATCCATAATCAATAGCCAGGAACCATACAAGAATGAAAAAATTTAGTCACTTTACCTCTGTATTCAAGGAGTTCAACTGACTAATAATTGATTGAAAAAATTAAGTTTTAGTTGCTTTGCAAAAGCAAAATTATTTGTTCAATGAGAGTTATGCGTATCTGACACGTAACCTAGTTCAATTTGCTAGCATGCCTGGAAAACAGACTGATATCAGCTAGGTCAAAACATGTTGTTTCCAACTAGCACACATTTAAAACATTGAAATTAAAATTGTTTAGAGTCAGCAAACCTAAGTTGTATAAAAATCTGTTCAACAACTTAAAAGTTTCATGTTCAACATTTTCTTCTTTTTGATCTCTAAAAATCTACTTTTTCAATAAATCCATACCACAATTTCTACATCATAATAACATTATAGCGTACTTCTTGAAAAAAATTTCATCAATTAACTTTATTTTAGTTGTCTTTCCTATTATGATTATAATGATAATTTTGAGAAGTTTCGAAACTTTACGGTGTTGATGCCACTATAAAAATATTCGTTTTTGTTTGTATCTGTAGCAGTAAAAAGTGCACAAAAAAAGTTAATAATTGAAATGAAATTAAAATAACTTTCATTAAAAATTATAAGAAAAAAATAATATGAGAGTTGTAAGAATCAAAATAAAAAAATTAGCAAATCTCTTATAAAATATGAATGAACGTCTGTTAATTAATTAAGAGCAGACGAATGCTAGAACCGGTAAAGTCATATTATTCGGAAACTAAAGGACGCGTTACATACTTCTCAGACTTCGGTTGTGTTAGTGTCATAACGCTTTTTTTTTAAAAGACTTTTTTTATTCCATTATCGTCGTATGAAACAATAAAAGAAGTAGCAAATCTCCTTCAATTAGTGCCCAAAAGAGAAACGCATCGTTAGCTTCCAACCTAAAAACCCATCAAAAAATTTCAACAGGAAACCCATGGGTAGATTTCAACAAACTAACTCATCGAAAGTTGGGAAAGCCCAACAAAATCAATCTCTACCGACCTCAACAATAGCTTCAACTTCTTCACTAACAACAACCTGGACTTGTCTGCCCATGCAACAACCACACTAAAAATTTCAGCAACCTCAACAATCAAAACAGGTACGGTAACATATACAACAGCAAAAGTAAAACCTTCTTCAACCACGAAAAAACAACATTATTTTTTCACACCTACAATATCTCTATCAACAATAACAGCCACCAACAAAACAAGCAGGCTTGAGTGTCAAGATAACTCTTCAATTCAACCAACCACCGCTCCTCGCCAACCCTCTCATCAACTGACCTCTGCTACTCACCAACCCTTCCATCAACTAACCATCCACTCTGTTCAACGAAACTTCATGTCAATGAAACGCCCACTAATTGATCGTTCATTTAAGTATATAATTATATATTGAATAATCCAATCAAAGGTCATCTGACTTCAAAAAAGCTAAAAACATTCATCAAACAATATAAAAACCATTAAATATTTTTCTCAACTTCAAGACAATTCTGGACCAACAAGATTCATTGGAAAAGTCAGCTTTCACAGAAGTTTCATCTGAAAAATTTAGTTTCCACAATGCAATCTTTTCAAACTCTAGTTTGAAGCACCAACAAAAAAAATCACACGTTTCTTGATGAGCTCCTACTCACGTCTAGAACAGCACAAAACTATTCGGCCCACGGTGCTTTTGCCAAAAAATGAAACAAGACATTGCAAAATTTTTATTCGTTTGAATGACTTGCCAAATAGCAAAAATCCACAAACACAACAAAAATCCTATCAAACAGCCAATGTACCCATTAATCTATTTTAATCGAATCTTTTATAAAGAGCTGATTTTACACTGTTCAAAAACGCTCTACTACAAACTTTTCATAATACAAAGTTCTTGGGGTTTCACGAGATGGAAATAGTAATATAATGGAAATAAAATTGGGGGGAAGAGAAATTCATAGAAAAGGCCCACAGTGGGGAAGTGCAGCTTAAGTATATTATAAGTATTATCAAAAGGTATTCTAAAAAAATGAGAATAAGTAGATTTCAGTCCTTCACGAAGAGGCAACCTATCTATATCGGATAAGTAGTTAGGTGAGTGATCATTTTTTATTTCAAACGTAAGAATGCAGAGTTTGGAGACTGATTTTTTTGAGGCAACCAGTGTAAAAAGATAAAGGTAGGAGTTAGACGAGTGAAGTTATGAATCCCAGAAGCCAAGCAGGCAGCACTATTAAAAGCTTTGGTGAGAGGGTGCAGCGTGATTTCTAGGAGTCGACTATATGAAAAGTTACAATAGTCAGAGCCGGACAAAATAAGCAAAGAAACTATTAGTTTAAAGGTGGGATTGTCTAGGGTAAGTTTCAGTTGCTTGATAAGGCAAAGATGAGAAAAAGTGATTCAGCTACAAATTTCGTTTGTGGTATGAAAATAGTGAAGAGTCGGAAGGTCAAACCTAAACTATGAATTGTGGAAGAAGGGGTAAGTAGATGTTTTGGTGAAATATTAGTTGACGGAAGAGATTTATTAAGTCGAGAAGACTTGGTAAAATAGATGAGACCAAAGTTGGAGAGATTAAATATCAAATTTAGAGGGATTGAGTTTGAAGAACTTATAACTACTCCAAAATTTTATTTTACCAATAAGAGAAAAATTTTTCAGAGATAGTAGAAAATAATTCATATTAAGATACTTAATTAAGTATGTAAGAATCATCAACATAAAGTTGACTCTGAAGAGAAAATGATGATATGATTCTTGGGAGTTCAAAGAATAAATAGAGAAAAACCAAGAACAGAACCCTGAAAAACAACAAATGGGAAAGAATAAAGAGTAGAATGAGAATTATTTATAAGAATTACAGAATTTTTGTTAGAAAGGTAAAAGGAAATCCATTTGAGACAAGAGCCAACAATTCCAAAAAAAGTTTCAAGTTGCTGAACTAGTGAAAAGAAGTCAACAGTGCCGAAAGCAGAAAAGAAATCCGAGCTAAGAAGAAATTAGATATTACCTTTGTCACAGGAAAGAATACACTCATTATATATTTTTGAAAGTATTTTTAAAAAGCTGAAATCCAGACTGAGTAGAAAGGAGCAGCTTGTTAGCTTTGAGAAAAAAAAACCAGAAAATAGACCACTTTTTCAAGAATTTTAGAAACAAAAGAAAGATTAGATATATGCCTATAGTTTTGTGGTAGAGAAGGAAATAAAAAGAGATTTTCAATTATTGATGTAAAACTAAACTTTTTAAAGGTAGAAAAAAATATTGCTGTAGTTAAAAAGAAATTTTAATTCAAAAATTATTGGATAGAAAAAAAAGAGAGTTCTTCAAAAAAATGGGTTGGTATGAAGTCAACAGAACATGTGAGAATGGACATTGAATTGATTATATTAGTTTATTCAGAGAAAGTTATAAGGGAAAAAATTAAGAGAAGCATCACATAGTTTTGTAAAAATAGGATAAGATGAATCACCATTTCTGAATTTTTTTTTTATAGACATGGTGTTTTGCTGTAAAGAAAAAAGAGGAGGTGAGAAGTTTTTATACAATAATCTAGAAAAAGAGCCCCATTTAGACTTGAAGGATGAGGCAAATTTTATCGATTCAATGAGAAATGAAAAATGCTCAATATAGAAAAGACTTCTATAGAACTTTCTGCCGTTTCTTCCATGAAGCTGTAGAACGATCTGCTCGGTAGAGTCGTACACTTTTCCCCATTTTCATAAGTTACCAAAATCTTATTTTTAATCACTTTTTTCTTTTTTTTTCTATTCATAAAATTTCAGTATTAATATTAGATAGCATTTACATCACAAACCTTTGGAAACGTTCAAAAATATTTCTTCCTAGGCAACCACTCAAATAATGAGATTGTTGAATGGAATAAGAATAATTGCAGTGGGGAAAAACAGACACAACTGAAAGAAAAAAATATTTAAAAAGTTGAAAAAATAAATAGATCATCTAAATATTGTTTTTATTAAAAAAATGAAACTTGAAAAACTATCTTTTGAAGTATAAATAATTTAAAATACTATCAATACAGAAAGATTACAAAAGTGAAACTGAGAAAAAACAAGTTTCCATAGTATACATTTTCATTAAATTTTATATAGTTTAGTCATGAAAGACATTTATCTATGAATAACGTCTAGTCTCTCACATATCTTCTACTTTTGTGTCTAACTTTTAAAAATTCCTTGGAAACAATTTCAATCAAGTTTCGACACTTTTCTGTTATATTTTCCTGGTATTTTTATCAGAATTTATTTATCACTCAAAGTTGCACAACCCCAATTTTGTCTCAAAGATGAAAAAAAAAAGAAATTTCTCAAAACTTCAAGTGTGTTTCAGCGTTATATACATGTTTTGATCGGATTTAATAAAATTAACAGTTGAAGAAAATTTATTAAAAAAGTTCCATATCCTTCAATTATGTTTTTTTGTTACTAATTTTTCAGCATTGTTTTCAAAGTTTATTTTCAAAAATGTAAAATCGAAATTTTGCGCAACGATGTTGCTTTCTGCGCTTCATATTTTTTTCATTTTTATACTTTTTACAATGATCTTTTGAACCCTTTCATCTGATACCTTTTTTTTCAAAACATTTTTCTTTTTTTAAACTTTAATCAATTAATTTGTTTTTTATATTTTTTTATTAAAATTTAATCTCATATTTATAATTTTCGCTCATTTTAGTAGTGTCTGGTACAACAAACATTTGTTGAAGGTATGAAATAAATTTGATCCAGCATGTTATCAAATATAATTTTGAAAAGTGTAGAGCATGAGGAAGTCATAAAACCAAGTTTTCGTGCTCCAATTTCGATGTTATTTCTTTGATGTTGTTGACAATTATGATTTATTTTTCAATATCACTTGATTTTTCCACTTTTTTGACAACAACATCCAATAACTCATTTCCAATCCTAACCATTCGAAGTTCTTGTTCTTCACTTCCATCAGCGCATTTCCAACCGCTTTCAATTTTTTTTTATCAGCTCTTCTTTTTTTTGAAATTTTCTACAATTTATTTTCAATAGTTTTTTTTTTCTTATTATTTTTAATTTTATAATTTCTTCATTTTTGGCCATTTGTATCAATGAACTCTATTTCAAACTCACATTCAAATCAGATCTTTTAACTTCCAGTTTTACTCACATAAATTCAGTAGATTTTGGTAATTTTTTTATTCAATTTGACTTTTAATCCTGTTCTCTAATCCAACCTCAAACAATTTCATGTTTTACAGGTCTATTAAAACATGTTTATTTCATTTATTCCAATCTCACCAACTTCAATTCTATCTGCTTCAATCCCACCCACTCCAATCCTACCCACATTGATCCTATCTATTCCAGTCCTACCCTTCCAATCTCAAACTTTCACATTTCACCTAATCCAATCACACCCCCTTGAAGGTTATCTTTCTTGTTCCACCCTTTATTGGTTTTTTCCACTTTCCCAATTGTATCCATTTCAAGCTGTTCTCTATCATTAATAAACTTTTTTGCTTTGGTCTTTTTTTTTATAACTTCTGAACTGTTATCCTCTGTTGGAATGAATATGTTTTAGGATTATTATGTTTCATATATTGAAGTATTGGCTCTTTTTTTTCTAAAGATTTAGTTGTACATTATCTTTCAGATGAAGACAATACAATAAAAAAGAAACACAAATATTATTATAGTGGCAGTAACCCGGTAGAGTTTTGAGGCCACTCAAAACATCTCATTATTAAAACTATTGAGAAAAATTGAAAATAGAAAGAAATAAATAAATAAAATGAAAAAATAAATCAATCAATTAAAAAAAAACAGTATTAATATAATGATGAAAGGAATGATTTATTGAAGAAATAAGTCGACAAAATGATTTTGTTGAACTTGGAGATTTTAAGCTGTTAAGCATGTTGTTTCACAACATAGGTCCTCTGATGTGGAACGTTCTTGCTCCAAATGATTTAAACTTGTGCTTGATGGAAACAACATCCTTTGACTTAGCCGATCTTAATCTTTGATTTTCCGGCAGACTAGCAACTGGAACTAGGTCACGTGTCAGATACGCAAAACTCTCGTTGGACAAACACTTGTACATCTGCAAAGCAATTTTATACTCAATTCTCTTATCAATTCTCAGCCAGTGAAACTTCTTGAGTACAGGGGTAATGTGAATATATTTTCTTATTCCTATATGAGTCAGGCTGTTTTAGTGATTATGGATTGAATGCTCTGCGTTGCTACCTTAGGTAAGCTGACTAAACCATGTTTCCATAGTCAATACGACTTAAAACTAAGGCTGAAGCAAGTGTCTTCAAGAAGTCTATCGTCAAACATCCCTTAATGGATCTTTTTTGAGGCAGACAGGTAAAACACGTCTCTTTTGTTTTATCATATCTGCGTTGACATCGTGAGGTCTCTATCCATAGATATTCTCAAGATCTTCACAGATATTGATGAAAAGATGTTGCTCCCTAATACACGGACAGAATAGCTCGGAATATTTGTCAGATTCCGACAAAAAAAAACCAGATCACTTCAGTCTTTTCACTGTTGAGTTTGAAGCAATAAGCTTCTATTCAAGTTGAATTTCGTTTACACACTCAGACACTCTCATCTGCCATTCTTCTGTGCCTTCCTTATTGCAGTGGCCATATATTTGAGTGTCATCAGCATATTGATGAAATCCCAGCTTGTATTTCATAACCTTTCTCTTAAGGTTTCTAGTGTATATAAAAAACAACAATGGTCCAAAAACAGATCCTTGTGGGACATCCACTGAAAAGTCAACAAAATCCGATTTTGTCCCACTGCAGCGTACATTAAATGATCTGTCACTCAAGTAGTTTTTGAACCATTCCAGTCTGAGACCATCAAAACC
The DNA here is from genome assembly GCA_947562095.1 of Branchellion lobata. NCBI lineage: Eukaryota > Metazoa > Annelida > Clitellata > Hirudinida > Piscicolidae > Branchellion > Branchellion lobata. Next base: position 2,375,764 of record OX387261.1, read on the forward strand.
ATAGGTGCTTTCTAGCCGTTTTCTCAAAAAACTGTGATCAACAAAGTTGAAGGCAGCTGGCAGGTCTAACAGTATGAAGAGGGAGAGCTTACCATTATCGGCTGCACCAAGAATGTCTGATTTCACTTTTGTGACAGCCGTTTTAGTGGAATGAATACGATGGTGAGCTGATTAGTGGGTGGAAAAATAGTTTGGATTATTTAATTAGCATATGATTCTGTTGAGAACAAGCCTTTCTGAGAGCTTGGACAAAACAGGCAGATTAGAGATGGGTCTGTAGGATAAAGCAACGTTGTGATCAAGACTAGGCTTTTTCAACAGTGGTATAACCTGAGCCGCTATTCAAGACTTTGGGACAATTTCCTCAGAAAAAGACTGATTGACCATACTTCTTACAAAAAGTAAAATCAATCCTGAATTTTTTTTCAAAAGCCATGTGGGTATTGGATCAGACGCACACTGTTTGTTGGGAAGCCTCTGAATAGCCTTGAGAAGCTCATCCTCATCCACATCCTGGAGCCTACTAAGACCACCTTCTTGTGCATGGGCTAGATAAATAGTTTCTTCTTTGACTCGGACTGAGTTTTTCGCTAATTTGACTTTCTTCAACAGAAAAGATTGGAATTCAATAGGCTGGATTCCGTCAACAGAAGATCTCTTTCTTCGACCAGAGACATTATTGATGTGGCTCTAAATGTTAGCCGTTTTGTTTTTTGGATCACTGAGTCTCTTCTTCCAGTAATCTCTACGCTTGTGTCTACACAGTATTTTGTAGAGTTTCTTCTGACCCAGCCATGCAGAAAAATCATTCTCATGAATGGTTCTACTTAAGTATGGCATTCAAATGAAAGATATTTTTGAATTTTTTTTTACCTTCACAAAAATGAATTTAATTAAAGAGTTCTACATTTGAGTGGAATTGAAAATAATTTTATAATAAAAACTTCATAGTTTAAATTTAAATAATTCTTTTTTTTTTTGAGTTTTGAATTTAATTTTTTTTCAAAAGTGCATCATATTTTCATTCCTAATTGAATTTTTTGGTCAGCAAGTTCTTTTAAAAGTCCAAATTATTTCAGAAATAACTTCAATGTTTGGCACTAAATACCCTTTCTATAATGAAGACTTTCATCGGATCAATCATTTCCAGCTATCGAACGTTCAATTCAATGTTCTACAATTACGAGCCTGATTATTTCGATATTGAAGTCTATTCCAAATTTGCAACTTTTCATCTTATTTTTCATACTACGTTGTAATAACCTGAATTTTCGGGGAGTTCCAGAGCTTTTTTTCCAAAACCACCTGAAATGTGTAATAAAAGATATAAAAGAAATATTCATTCAATTGATTCAAGTACATATAAATAATTTTTAATGAGTTCGATAGTTAATCTGTTTAAATTAATTTGTTAACTGGCTGTTACATTAAATATTAATTTTAATAGAAAGATTTTATTTCAGTTTCATCTATTCTTATCGAGAATCTAATCTAATCAGAACATTTGTAACGCGCCGTTCACCGCTATGTTCCAAACGAGCACTATATTCAAAGGTGATTGTAATCCATTGTGAGAACGTTTTTTTCAAAGTCATTAACATTAAAACCAACTCTAATGATCATTATTTTCATTATTTCTTATTCAACTTATATTGCTAATCGATTCAGATATCTTCAACGACTGTTTGAAAATTTATTTCGACTTGCACTCACCATGTAGTATTTGCTTTGTGTTATATCCAGGTTTGAATTCTGTATCTTCTTCAAATATGGCTGGTGTCATTTATTTCATGATTCAAAATAATCAAATAAGTTAGCTACCTTTTCTACTCAATGGGAATATCCCATATTACTCATTCGAAAACATTTGAATTTGAATAAAGTTGAACAAAACAATTACTATCCACTAAAAAAACTGTTTTGATAAAGAAATTCTTCTAGAATTCTTTCAATGGAAAGTTATTAATGAAATTTGTTATTTAAGTGATAGCATATTCAGAATAAAAATATAATTTTTGAACAAAACTCAATCTTCAAAAATTCTATAAAAAAAATTAACTCATCTGAACTGTAATAAAACCTTTTATCTTTGTGACGGAGAAAAACATGACTAAGATAAACGAGAATCCAAGGCAAACGCACAAAACAACCACGCTGACAACTCTCACTAGTGGAGTTGAGACAGCTGTGAATAAAATATTCATTTTAGAAATAGATTCACTTTCTAATTCACATTCATATAGTCATATACATGATTGAGATATGATAGATTATTTATTGAGTGAATATGTTTGTTTGGTAGTAGCGTTGTTGCAACTTATAAATACCAGGTAATTTTTCAAGTATTGACCTTGATTGTCATTAAAAATACATTTTCCCTTGACCAGATGGAAATGTAGTTTACAAGGACACATATAACTGCCTGGAATTTAGTGTTGGAATGATTCTATTTTGAAATTCATTTTTAAATGTGTTAGGTTTAGGTTTCATACTTTCATAATATTTAGTTGCCAACTTAATGTAAAGTTGAAAAAAAAAACATTTAATGAAACAACAGTTGAACAAAATTTATAAGTAAATCATATAATTATATATAAACTTCGCAAAAATGAAACTTGAAAAATGAAGTTGTTTAAAATTATTTTGATGAAAATAAATTTTAATTAATGCTGAGCACCTTCAGTGTTAGAGCATTGACTAGCTGGGTCTGGACATGCTTTTGGAGATTGACATTCATTGATATCTGCATCAAATATTTTCATCCTCGAGTCAAATAAATATATTTTTCAACTGTACCTTATTCCTCCAAAAACACATGTTTCTTTCAATATTATGTGTCTGTATTTAGTTAAATTAAACCTTATAGTTTCTATGAAAAAGAAAAGCTGAAAATATTGAAAAATCAAACTAAAATTCTATTTAACCTTCGCATGCTACATCCCGAAAGTTTGTGAAACCCGGTTTGCAGCTGCATTTGTAAACCCCTGATGAATGTTTTTGCTGGAGTTTTAAATCATACATCAAAAGTGTGAAAACACATAATTGCATCGGAGGTGGTAACAGAAAGGTAAAAAAAAACAACAAATTTCATAATTAAATCGTCAAAAAACTGTTACAAAATCACCATCCAAAAACGACAACGTAACACAAGAATTCGTTTGCATCAACTGCAAAACCGATCTGACATTGATTGAAAAACCACAAAACATTTGACAACATCGTGATACCATTTACCTGAACAAAAATGTACCTGGTCAAAAAGTTGAAAAGGTTCAAAAAAAGATCCACCAAAACATATGTTAGAAAAGTATCAATTTAGACTATACTGAAAGTTTTGAAATTCTAGAAAAACGGAATTTGCTTGGTAGAAGAGAAAATGAATTTGTGAAATGTCAAAAAGAAATTGAGCAAAAGTCGTCAAGTTTATGGTCTGAGATCCAATGAAAAGACTCTATGGTTGCTCTGAAGTTTGATAACACAAGACTCGTTTCAGAATTTTAGGGGGAAGAAAACACTCCGTGTATAAAACAAAAAAAGCATTCCGATTATATCGAATGTTGTAGTAATTCACAAAACCAATGAAAAATGAATCAATACTTTGACAAAGAAACGTATCAGTTTTTAGAAGAACTGATTAAAAGAGCTAGAACTCAAAACAAATAAATAAACGAAATTTGAAAAACCACCAAAAAGTTCTGAAAAATTGTTTAAAAACTAGGCTGTGAAGTATGAAAATCGAAGTTTGTTTGAAGCTAAGATCAGTTTTTGTTAATGAAATCAGTAAAGAAAAAGTCTTCATAGTTTGGCCTAGTCACCCATCTATGTTATAAAAATTGTATAACGGAATTTTATCGAAAATCTTTGTTTTTATTTTTTAAAACGTAATAACCTTTCTCTATATAACAAATTGTCGTTTTCGTGTCACATTTTTCACATTCATCCGTGTCTTCTCATAAAAATGTATTTAAAAAAAGTTGAATTATTTTATGTTTGCTTTTTTTAACCAATAAATTCAAATAGAATGGCTTTTAAGCACTTCAGGGTTAAAAACCACTGTATTATTCGTAATATATTGTAATTATTTTATGAAAAGTTTAAATACAATGCATTATCTTTAAAATTTATATAAATCTAAAACAAAACGAAACTTGTAAAAATGACTGATTTTCCGCATTTCACTAATAATTCTCACCAAATAATGCCCAAAGACTCCTCTAATCTCTGGTGTGCTAACATTATTTAAATAACACTCGTAGCTGTTTCATATTGTGTCAAAGATATTTCATACCTATTTGCCGAACTGCAGAGTTTTCCACAATGTTCTTTTTCCCATTGTCATGATAGCTCAACTCACTATCACTCAGCTGTTTTCTGAATTTTCATTTGAAATTATTACTTTTTGAAATATTTTGCAGAATTCACAAGTACAAAGTTACTGAGAAACCGTAAAACATTGAATCACAACAAACAAAACCACAATACATCAATTAAAAAACACAGTACTAAAAACAGAAAACCACATTGTACCAAACCACAATACACAAAACCATATTACACCAAACCACAACACGGTTGACCACATGACATGAAAATGGCAAAAGTTGAAATAAAAAATTAAGAAACTTAACCTAACTGTAATGTTCTGAAGAAGCTAAATGTAGATAAGAAACAAATATTATTAAAAATCAAATGAGCTAATCTCAGAAGTTTGTAATAGCTTATTAACATTGAATTTAAAAATGTTTTATCTTGAATAAAAAAAAATTTGAATGAAAAGTAAAAAACAACTTTGAACTAACCACATAATGAATTTCACAAACTATGAAAATCAAGATTGACTCTAGAAATTTACCAATAAAACAACAAATTTTCTCAGCACATCATTATGAAAATCTCAAATTACAACCAGAGGTTTCGTATATAGCCTTTCGAGCCGTTAATTTATGTTTATTTATTTAGACAATTTTTATTAATTATTTGAAATTCTAAGTTTCAAATATTAGTAAGAATTAAGTTTATTTATCTAAGATTTATAGTTTTTGCTGATTGGAGGAATTTGAAAAGATTTCCAAAAGACTGCTGAATCCGCCATTTTCTCGTTTGAAAAATAGACATTGCCGTGGAATTGTCAACCAACGCCTACATATATACAGTTTGCCAAATTATTCAACATGAAAGTGAACAAGTGTTTGAAGGCAGTGCACAAAATTGCGGTATTCAGACAGACTTCTCTGTAAATTTGAGAAATGGTTGGGAAAGAAAAAGACATTGCTGTGAAATTTTCAACCAATCGGCTAGAAAAATAACGTTTGCCAACTTAAAAAAACATGAAAGTGAGCGAATGGTGAAAGCATTGCAAGGAGTTGAGGTATTATGACAGACTTCCTTGTGAATATGAGAAATGGCAATATAGAAGGAAAAAATAAATAAGTTGAAAAACATTCTAACAGTTATGTTGTGGTTTTAAAATATGACTGAATTTTCAAATTTCAAGACTCATTAATTTGATTCAATGAACAATTCTGCTTTTGAATTTCTTAGAACCTTTTAACGTTGCAGTTTTGGTTAATTAAAAGAAACATTTTTCTTTAATCATTCAATATAAATTTTGACTCAATTTCTAAATTTTTGAAACTTATAAAATTGATTCTATAGTTTTTTTTTTGTTTCTTTCAACAGACAGTTCAGTTATTGTTGATTTTAATTATTTTTTTTCATTTTGATTGATCACCCTGTTCTGTGCCAATTTCAGCGTTTGTCTGGATTTGCTCTAATAAAAACCATATAAAAAAATAAATAGAAAAAAACTTGCACACAATACAGCACACCTTATAAACTTTTAGCACATAAATCAGACGAGACCCGAAAAAAATTCACAGCACACTACTACAGAAAAGCATCAGACAAAATGATAAAAAATAACAACAGTAAACCAAACTTCTTTGTAAAAACCATAATGAAACACATAAACACTAAAGTAACATCAATCATATAATTTCACTAAATACTGGAAATACTCACAACTCACACCACAAATCACATTATGTTTCACTTCACCAAACTACCTTACCATTTCACCCAGCATTAGTACCACGTCAAGCCAAAACTCACTTTTGCCACACCACACCAAATTACATCAACATAAAAATCTATTCAGATCCAACCAAATTTCACCTCAACATACGAAAACAAACACCACACACGATTAAACCTTTTTGAAGCATGGGCGTGACCGATTGAAGAACCAAGAATTACGAAGAAAAAAATGGTTGTCAAAACAGCTAAAAATATCATCAAATTTCTTTTATTTGAACATAAAATATGGCCATTAAATTTATAATATTTCCTTTAACTCGAAATTAAAAATTTCACTCTTCACTCTGTTGTTGCCTTGTTTTCATCAAATCAAAACAACAATTTATTGCGTTGTTTTTGAAGCGCTTTCCAAAGTCATTTTTTTGACGAGTAAAACAGCACAAAAAACATCATACTACACCATACCATAAAATAGAACATGCAAACAGCGTAAAAAAAAACTCACACAAAAAATTCTATATGTTTCAAAAAACTACACATAATAAACCAAAACACATTACTTCCTCTCACTACGCTGAACAGCACTCCATACCAAACAACAAAAAAACTATGAACCAAACCGCAACAGCACACTATAGCAGACACTCCAGAACACCAAATCCCAGATTTCGCTCCAAATTACACCAGTCACAGCGCATTTAACAACACCTCACCACACCTAATCACACCTCACTACTGCTCACCAGGCTCTTCATCAGCATAATACAACCTATACTTCAAGCCACCAGACAAGCCCATAGGGCTTTCTTCAACTCATTCTAGCAAGAACAACAATGAACAACGCTCTAACAACAATGTAACACAAAAAAACACTAAAATTCTCTTTAATGAATTATTTGTAACTTCATTGAAAGTTTTAAAATGTAAATACATTCATTAGAGAATATGTCTCTTCCTCAAAATTCATAGTTGTTAGTTACTATGTAAAACACTGAGTCGAAAGTTATATTTCATCAAATGTAAAACATTTCATAAAAAAAAAAACAACTCCCTAAAATGAATATATTTATTTTGAACATCCAAAACAGTATCTAATTTAAGCTATAGAGAGCTACTGACCAAGTAAATTGAAGGTAAAATCAAATCCGTTTTGTCACCACATCCTCATCATCGAGAATATGGAAAAAGTTATTGGTTGGCAATTTGATGAACTGCTGTTTACCTACAGACTATTTTTAAATGTTCAATTTGGAGTTAAACTGTATGTGAAAATTTTTTGTACACTTCATCATTATTAGATCAACTTCTGGTTCAGAATATATATATTATATTGAAAATATCGATAAATTACTGACAACACTTTTTGAGGAGGAAGAAGAAGAGGAGGGGGAGAAGGAGAAGGAGGAGGAGGAAAAGGAGGAGAAGGAAGAGGAGGAGGAGGAGGAGGAGGAGGAGGAGGAGAGGAGGAG